>CM039679.1:114875144-115077315 GCA_022537955.1 Schmidtea mediterranea
TTTCAACCTTGTTTGAATGTTTTTTAAATTTTCATTGTAGCAATGTACAGATGGAATTTCATTCTCTATTATACACAAATAAATATTAAAAATTATTTTATTTTTCCTCTTATAAAATCTTTTTGTCAATTCAAATTTATTTTATACAATATTTTATAAGTTTTATTGTAATAATTTGTGTCTTAGTCACAATATGTATTATATATATTATATTTGATATGTAAAATATATTATATTTGAAATTCTTTAACGATTTACTTGAATAATTTAAGACTTAAATGTAATTTATTGTACTAATATATGTCTTTGGTGCATATTAATAAAATATATTATGACTTTGGTGCAAATATTTCATGAATTTCCAAATCCCGATTCAGTCAGTCGTTTTAAACAAAAGAATTAATTTATAAAACTTTTTAAAATTTAATTTTCTCCATTAAAACGAATATTATTTGCACATGATAATATCATCTCAATTTCATATCCACGAATTTCATATGGAATCCTTTATTTTCTACCGAATTTCCTGTTCCCGGAGTTGAGTACTCTTTCATTGGGGATCGCTGAACGATTCATATTTCAAATCCCCGAAACAGAAAAAATCCCCGCAATTTAACAACATTAAATCAATATTTCCTTTATTTTTTATTCGAGTTATAAAAATTCAATTAATATGTTTTTTTCTCACAAAACCGAGTAAATAAATTTCAATTCCAATTTTCTATCGACATGGAAAGATAATCAATGTTGACACTTTCTGAACCTCTCGGAAAATCGATTTATGACATTTATTGGGAGAAGGATTGATAAAAATTAAATATTGAGAAACTAAATTAATTTTAATGACAGAAAAATTAAATTTCATTTTCCATATTTTTAAGTCATATTTTATTAAATTGTGAAGAGTAAAAATAATAAAAGTTTATGATGAAATAAATTATTAAATGGTGATTCCTTGGTAGCAGCATAAATTAAGATATCAGATAAGAGAATAATAAAATAAGCCCTTGCTGCAAAGTACTAATCGAAACTTTTTTCAATATAATTATTACTTTGCAGCAAGGGCTTATTTTATTATTCACTTATCTGATGAAATAAATTATTATTATCAGTTAAATATTTTTTTGATCACCTCCGATCTGTTTTTATTTTTAGTATTTCATTTATTTTCATTGTGACATAAGATCAAAAATTAATTTTCTATGTAACACATATTTGGCACTGTCATTTTTAAGTGTTATTGTCACAAATTTATTGACACAGATTTCTATGCCTTCGTATATAAGTGGTATTTTTTAAAAATAATTTCATATTTTATTTTAGAAGTTATTTAAAGATTTTCACCAGTCACGTTTTTTGTGGTTTTGACTTATTTTGCCCTTTTAAAAAACCTAATTTTGATTTGTTTGCTGGATCTTATAAGGTTGTTGTAGATATCCTGATATGGGAATAGGTAATTTTGCAACTTCTTTCAGTTGATAGATCTGCAATCCAGAAAAAATGATTTTCACGTAATTTTTATTTATTAACTTTACAATCTTCATCACTGCTGTTCTCATCAGAATTGACTTGATTTACAACTGTTGGTGCCATTTCCACAAATTTTTTAAGGTGTTAGAGTGAAACCATGTTGTAAGATACTGGACTGAAAGAGGATTTTTTATAAATTCAAAAAATTATATTATTTTAAATTTTAGCCTAAATATCTTGATATATTTATTTCGAATTTGTTTTCATGCACTATTAAATGTCATCTGTATTTTCCATTTTCTATAATTCGTTATTATTCTACAGATATATTAATATTACATTCAGTTTAATCAGAGGTTTCTAACCTTTTCTAGATCTCTGCCTCTTTTCTTTAAATAAAAATTATAACGCACTCTCTCTTATAATAGTTATTCCAAATAATAAAATATTGTTAAATAATGTCTATATTTTATCTGTTCACCTATCAAGACTCTAAAAGTTTATAATTAGTTAAATAAATAAAATGTTCTTTTGTGAAAACCTTAATTTTGAAAGATTTTATTAATAATTTTTTTAAATAACGGCGCCTTTTGCCATTAGTCCCGGAACTTGCTAACGCTCACCGGGAAGCCGTACCACCCCCGTTCGAAAACACTATTATACTTTTCACAATTGATTTAATATTTTTAGTTACTTTTATTTTCATTTTTGTCCATACTAAATTATATATTTTGATTTATTTGACACCAATATTCCCTCAAAATCAGAGAGTTTACTTCATGTTTAATTGTGATAACTTGAAATTTTCTTCTACCAATCTGGAAATTTTATTAAATCTCCTACTTCTTATATAGACTTCACTCTATTAATCATTTCAAAAATTTTAATTTTATCAATCCTTAAACTCTGATAACTATATCGATGCTCGCATTCTTTTTTACTACACTTTGAAAAGCTGCTATTTTGCCTGTAAAGCTTGGGAATTTTATTTTCAAACTGATATAATTTTGTGATTTCATTAAACTTTTGAATAATTACTTATTTTGTATTTTTTAAAAAGAGCCGTCTAGAAACAACTCTCTATCAATTTGAAAGTATTTTATCTGTGTTTATCTTTTCATTTGCTATCTGTCATATCTGGTTCCCGAATAAATGTTGATTTTTCGAATTGCCAAATACTTTTTTCTGAATTGCTGTTAAATTTCTGCTTTCCTTTTTCTAATTTCCTTTTTTTAGTTCTGTTTTTAGTTCCAATTTAAACAACTTTGACAGTTATAAATGCAATTTTTCCAAATATTACTTTTAAAAAGTTAAATAAAAATAGAGTTTATCATAAATTTCAATAAAGAAATCAAAAGTAAATAAATAAGAATTTAATAAAATTAAATAAATCACTTTGTTCTATCTCATTTTAAAATGTAATTTGAAACAATAACATGTGTAATTACACATTAATATTGAAAAAATTCATTATGGATAATACATTAATATAAAATAATTATTCCAAATATTCTAATATGATGTTGTTGTAGGGTTTTAAAACTCAAATGAATTCTATCCAGACTCAATTCCAAGAAAATAAAGAGCAACTTCTTAATTTCCACGACAATAGGCTTGAATTTATCTTTAATACAAAATTTGAAAGCGCAAAAAGAAATTTGGATAAAGTTATGAAAAAAACAGATAAAACAGTAAGTAAATTTTTGAGAATTTTTTAATTATTATTATTATTATTATTATTATTATTATTATTATTATTATTCATAATATTTTTAGTAGGTTTTGAGTACCTGAAGATGATAGTTACGCTATCGAAATATATCGTACGAAAAGTTTTTTATTGGCGTTATCTTTTAATTAAATCGTTGCCAAATTTATTTAATTATTTATTTATAAATCATGCTGCAGCTGTTCCAGCATTATTATGAAGGTTTGAAACTCCCTCAAAAGAAAGGAACTAGACATTAGTTTTCTTGAGACTGTTTAGAAGAAAAGATGATTCCTTCTTTCATTTTTAAAATGAAACTAAGTGATTGTCTTTCCAGTAAAGATGTCCAATTAATACATAGAAGAACGTTAAGAAGAATGTTGGAATCAGAGAAAATAAGGAGAACTTCCATTGATAAAAAACTAACAAATATTGGATTAATGTTAAATAATGCTACGAATGAATTTTGTTTACAAGTATGAGTAGAATGGTGTATCAAAAATTCGACTGTGCAAATAAAATCTAAAGAGGATGCTCATATTAAAAAATTGATTAATTTGAGGAAAATATTTGGGATTTCTAAATTTAGTGTGGAGAATACTGTGATAAATTTGAGTAAAATAGTTTTGACTGATGATGAAGAGCGTGTTTTAAAATATGGCCCAAGTCACTGTATTAAGAATCGCTTGGATGAAATAAAATTGTGTGCAAAAATTGAAAGTTTATATTTTCATATATCCTGATCGATGAAAGGCATTAATGGTAATTATGTGAAGAGCTCGTTAAGTGCAAGTACGATGGAGTATATCGATAAAAACAAAAAGCAGAATATTAGGGATTTTATGACTTTAAAAAACTTAGCTTAAAAAAATATAAATATCTGTAAGTTTGACAAAGGAAATGGGATAGTTATTCTTAACCATGATGTGTATGTAAATAAGTTGAATGATTTGTTAAATTTTCCTCAGTTTGTGAAATTGCCAAAGGGTCGGAAGAATGGAAAATTGCCTCCTCTTAAGGATGAAGAGTTTGTACAAAAAATGTTAAATGGTTTTATTGAGAAGAAGCTTATTAATGAAGAGGTAGGTAAGTCTATTCGTCCTATAGGATCGCAGCCAGCAAAACTGTATGGGCTTCCAAAAATCCATAAAGGTGGTGTAGAAGGGCATTTCGTAAACTTCTTGAATTTGCTACTTCAAATGTCAATTTTCTTTTCAATAATGAATGGTATCAACAAATAGATGGAGTCGCTATGGGTTCCCATTTAGCAACAACGATGGCATCAATATTTTTGGCTAGTTTGGAAAAGAAAATTGCTTCTTTCCAATTTGAAAAACCTTTTGTTTATAAAAGGTATGTTGATGATATTTTTCTTGTATTTGAAAACCAGAAACATGTAGAACCGTTTTTGCATTTTATGAACAGTTTACATAAAAACATTGTATTCGCATGTGAAACGGAGAGAAAGTCATCAATTGCGTTTTTAGATTTGTTAATTCAACGCAAAGATAAACATTATGAGACAGAGATTTATAGAAAACCAACTGATACTGGTCTTTATACTTCTCCAGAAAGCTTTTGTGAATTTAAGTATAAGAGAAATATGGTGAAAGGATTGATTTATCGTTCATGGTCTTTATCTTCTACTTTTGCTAATTCGGTAAAAAGTGTTGATAAATTGGTTGAGTTGTTGATAAAGAATGGATATTCTAAATCATTTTTATTGTTGATGATAAAAGAAACTGTTGATAAATTGATTAAAAATCCTAAGCATCCATGTTTTGGAAAGTCTGAGTGTAATTTGTCAAATGGGTGTGAATTGAGTGTTGATCTAAATAATATTAAAAATGGATATAAAAAAATTGAGCCTAAATATGTGTTAGTATTGCCGTACTCGGAAGGTTTTACAAATTATAAAAGGAAGTTAAGTAAACAGATGGGAAATTTAGAATATAAGATCGTCTCTAATTCGTGTAAGGTACGCAATATGTTTATTAATAAATCAAAAACTCCGGTTGGATAGTGTTCTGATCTCGTTTATCAATTTACATGTAATGGGTGTAATGCCACATACATTGGAGAGACTTCCCGTCATCTCTGTACTCGAGTTCTAGAGCATTGTCGATTGAAGGGTTTGACCAATATTAGTGAGCACAATAGAGGATGTAAAAGTGAAATAGGAATGTCTGATTTTAGAATTTTGTTGAAAAATTTTAATAATTATTGGGAACGCGTGACATGTGAAGCATTGTTGATAAGGTCATTGGATCCAAAGATTAATGTGCAAAGTGCTGTGACTACGAATGTTTCGAATGTTTTTAAATAGTTTACGTATGTTAAATCATGTTTATATATTGTTTTTTAAAAATAAAAAAAACCTTTTTTAAAAATTATTAAAATAATTGAAATTTTAAATTACATTAATTTTTTTAAAAAAGTTATAATATAAATGAAATTTTAAATTAATTAAAGTTGTTTGAATATATTTTGTAATATATTTATTTATTACAAAATTAAATTAATAAAAAATAATTTGTTTAAATTAAATGTTAATTCATAATATTTTTAGTTGGTTTTGAGTACCTGAAGATGATAGCTGTGCTATCGAAATATATCGCACGAAAGGTTTTTTATTGGCGTTATCTTTGAATTATTATTATTATTATTATTATTATTATTATTATTATTATTATTATTATTATTATTATTATTATTATTATTATTATTATTATTATTATTATTATTATTATTATTTTTCATATTCTTCATCATCATAGTCATCGTCATAATTATCATGGTCAGATTCTTTTATACAATTATTGTTATCTTTGATTTGTCCATTAGTTTAAATAATTTCATCGAAATCTTCTTCAGCTTCATCTACATTGGAAATTTCAAAGATTTCGTTCGGATGAGGATTTGTGGCTTTGTGGAATTAGATTTCATAACTTCTTGATTATAAATTATCATAAAGTTTCATAAACGATAATAAAATATTATTAGAATATAGATCGAAATATTACATAATAAGTTAACGATACCAAAATTATATTTTTTCAACTTGATACTTAAAAAAACTCTTTTCTCTTTTTTGATTAATTTTCA
Source organism: Schmidtea mediterranea (assembly GCA_022537955.1). Taxonomy (NCBI): domain Eukaryota; kingdom Metazoa; phylum Platyhelminthes; order Tricladida; family Dugesiidae; genus Schmidtea; species Schmidtea mediterranea. The sequence goes on from CM039679.1 coordinate 114,881,428, forward strand.
ACAAACCCTACTTATTTCATTTATTATTTAATTTTATTTATTATCAGACTTAATTATTGAATATTTTGTTTCCATAAGCAAGCATTCAGCTTGAATAATACTCCTAAGAATGCCTTCAGAATCTATAATTGGAGATAATTTGAGGAGTAAAATCTTTTAATCAATTGGTTCTTCATTTTTTATTTTTCTTGTTCATTTTGAACTATCTTCATTTTTAAAATACTGATGTTTACATTTTTCATTTTCTATTGAAAATTAACCAGTGTATGAAATATTAAAATTACATCTTATTGGAAAATGCTTATTTTAAAAAACAGATTTCTTTTGACTTTATATAAATACACCCATCTTTTAATTTGGGGATTTATAAAATAATAATAATAATCATAATCACTATGAATGGCACACATGATCTTAACGACACATCTAAATCACCTTAACATTAAACGGCACGGTAGCGTAAATATTGTGTTTTCGTTTCCTGAATCAGTTATTTCTTTTAAAAGAAAAATGGTTATTTTTGGCTAATTACATAAAAAGGAGAATTTTGTTGTTTTTTCCAAGTCAAATTCCCTTTTTATTTTCTTACAATTGATAACTTTATCTTGTAATGACATAATTTCAAATATATAAGAACATCTATTTACTTAAAAATATTTACATATAAAATCATATATTCCTATAAACAATGGTAACAAAATTCAGGTGCACATCACAAACCTCAATTATTGAAATTTTGTGTATATTAAAATTTTAATAGTTATTTGGAACACGAAATATGTGAAGCGTTATTTTGATGTTAAATAGAGGCTGTGTGTTGTTAATGGTTACACCAAGCAAAGTTGAGATAAATCACCCATAATATAAAAAGAAAATCAATAAATTTATAGCATATAAACACACCAACTCACCTTGAGGTTGCTTGTAAAATAGTCAATGAGACAAACCCTACACTATAGAAACAGAAAAAGTGACAGAGAAATAAAACAATACACATTAACACAACTCATTATAAAACATGCATGCAAACTTTTAACATGTAGCCATTCAAAGTTGAAAATACCCCTATAATAAATAATTTTATAGACATTTTGAGATAATTTTAGAAAGAAAAATGGCAGAAAAAATTTTTAATTTAAATTTTGAGGTTTTTGGTAGGAAATTTCGAGTAAATGAGGATGTATCTTCATAAGATTTACCCTTAAAACTAAAATTAATTTAATATTTCAGATATTTCTGTCGAAAAAAAGCAAAACCTGAAATCCGAAAAAAAGCATAAATTTTTAAATTATATTGGTAAGTTTTAAAAAATAATCATAAACCAAATTATTTTGTGTACATAATCGATGATTTTTTTCAAAATATGTATAAAAAATATAATTATTTAATGCAAATAATAATTTTTATAACTTAAAAAGTAATTTAACTAACATTTTTTGAATAATATCCGAAAAAAATACATATTTTTGGATAGATTAGTTATTGTTACTTGATTTCTTAAATATTATTTATAATAATATATATGAAATAGTTGATCAAAGTTATATTTAAGAGCTTGAATTATGATCATATTTCCTTATGAAATCATAATTCAAATCTTAAAATTTTTTAACTTTAAGTTATATAACTATATAAAAAATAACTTACTTAGCAGTCATTTAAAAAATGGCTGAAATGCATTTATTTTTTCACAAAATAAATTCCGACAAGTTGATTTATGTATCAACTTGAATTATAGCGGAATTTATCTCAATGGGGCTTGGTGTAAATTAATATGTTAAATAAATTTTTTTAATATTATGGAATTGAGTTAAATTTAAATTTTTTTTGGCGTGTATTATATGATAATGAGTGAAACTATTGAAATTTATAGTAAAATGAATATTTGAATTGCATTTTCTAATAATTAAAAACAAATTTAACTTTATCATTTGAATGTCGTAGATAATAAAGGTGCTTTTTAGAATATATTCTAATACTCAAATTTTCGTAATAACCAATGTGCGTTCTTATAAAGCTTCTAATGTATCTTCAATAGATCTGGACAATTCTCCGAGACAAAAATTATAAACAGAATTAGCAGTTTCTAACGGATTGCTAGCTACTCTATTTTTTTTATCAAGGAAATGAACTGTTTTTATATATTAAAAGATCATTTAGAGAATGATTGTGTTCTCCTATTTCCTTATATGCTTCTAAGCCATATGTATGAAGTTTTGCACTACATATAGGGTTAACACAATCCAAATAAATGGACTTTTCTGTTATGGCTTTAATTCTGTATCTGTATCCTTTAGAACTGGAATCATGCAACGTTTAGCGGATTGCGCCCATGTTAAAATTTGGGCATTTTAATAAATCACCAATTAAATTATCCAAGTTTATTTCGATAATTAATTAAATTAAATAATTAGATTTGAAGATTTTTGTGGTTTTCGTATCGCTCAGAAATTATGATTATGTTTGATTTAATTGTGCAATTTGGTAATCTTAAATTAATTCGAGTAAAAAGTACATACTTTTTTGAAATGCTCTATCAAACTCTGTTGTTTGTTTGTGAGTGTGTATATTGTGTGTTACAATGTGAATATGTGTATACGGTGTGTTATTATGTGAATGTGTGTATGCGGTGTGTTATATGTGAATGTGTATAAGGTGTGTTATATGTGAATGTGTGTATACGGTGTGTTATATGTGAATGTGTATGCTGTGTGTTATATGTAAATGTGTGTATACGGTGTGTTATATGTGAATGTGTATGCTGTGTGTTATATGTAAATGTGTGTATATGATATGTTATTATGTGAATGTGTGTATGCGGTGTGTTATATGTTAATGTGTGGTGGTGTGTAAAGATCAAATTAATTATTAATTCAATAATGTGAACAAGACAAATAAAAATTGCTTTCAAATTAGAATAGCGTTGACCACAAATATCGATTGAATGATTTTCTATGTATAAAGATAACTTACAAATTATTTAAACAATAAATTAATTCATTTTGTGATAGCAGTTAATAGTTTTGTGTACAATTTGTATTAGAGTATAAGTATATATGTATAATGATAATGGTAATAATAATAATAATAATAATAATAATTTATTATTGAATAAAGATAGATTTTAAGATGGCATTAAATTTAAATGTATAAATTATTGTAGGGATTTCAATATTTGATCATGAGACAATAAACTAACCAAAATATTATATATTTTGAACAATTATTAAGTTTAAATATTTTTTTGTTTTAAATTTTTACCTTAACTTTAAAATTTATATTTCACTTAAAATAAATTTAATACTATAAAAGTTTTAAATTATTATTAAAAATCTAAGCTGTTATCATTCATACAGTCAATATTATATTTTAATTAAAATAAATTATTATAAAAATAATATTAAAAATTAAAATTTTAAACACAAAAAAGATTATTTTTATTTATCTCAATTTAACATAATCAAATTATTTAAAAAGATTCGTACTCATCATTTTGCACATATCTTTAAATCCAATGACATTATCAACAATACTTTCCATATAATACGTTCACGATAATTATTAAAACTTTTAAATAACATTTTAAAATCAGATATACTCACAAACCATCTAATGTGCTCACTAATGTTGGTTAATCCGTTTAATCGGCCATGTTCAAGAACTTGAGTACAAAATATAATGGGAAGAAATACATGTGAATGTGGAATTACACCTATTACATGTAAACTAGATCCGAACACAATCCAACCGGAGGTTTTGACTTTCTAATGAACATATTGCGTACCTTATATGAATTAGAAATGACCTAAATTTCATATATTTTGAATAAAAACTAAAAATTTTTAAAATAAAATTTATAAAATTATTTGAAGCTTATTTTATATTTATTCATTTTGTAATGTATATATATATATATATATATATATATATATATATAAATTTAAACTAGCAGATCTTTCACGTATTGTTAATTAATCTTTTTACAAATGGTACATCTGAACTCATTTTTGAAAATAATTGGCGTATGGTATGCAAAAGGTTGGCCACCTCCACTGTAGTCGAAGTCGATTTTGTTTTTTCTTTTTTATATTAACCATTGTAGGAAATCCTTTTCCATTCAAACATGTAAAAACCAATAGTTGTACATTAAATTGACTTTTTAAAAAAAATTTTTTTTCAAAATTAGAAATAAAATAAAATGTCCTCATACGAAATATATTCTTCACAACTTCTTATAACCCCCTCTTCTTGTAGCTCACGACGGGCCGTCATTGACGGCTCGAATTTATTTGAAGAATTTAAATTCTCAGATTTTCACAGTGAAAATTAGGTTCTATTTATTGTGAACTTTAATTAAATTGGTATTTTTATCGAATCTGTTTCTAGATAGGATCAAATCAAATTATATCTAAAAAAAGTAATCAGTGAAGCAGAACGGGCCCGGGTCTAAATTTCATAGTAATTCACATCAGAAAATAATTTAGATTGAATTTGAGATATTCGATGATAATTTTTATTCATTGACAACTCATTAGTGAATTTTGTCAAAATTTTGTCAAAAATATCAAACGGTATTTCTTTGAAAGACTGAATTTTTTTCATTGCCTTATTTTTTACAATATGAAATTATTGTAATTGTTTAAATTCTGTATTACTAATATTTCAAACATTAGTTAGGAGCACCGTGGTAATTGTTTTAATTGGAATTAACCTTTTTAATTTAAATTGTATTCAGAAATTATACATGCCAAAATAATGAGTGGTTCAGAAAGTATCTGCTGATTTTTACGGTAAATTAAAAATAAAAATTTCTATAATAATAATTCGGTTTATTAAATAATGTATTCTTCATCATACGTCAAAGTGTTAGAACAAGTTACTAAATGCGGTCGACACGCGTCAAAGGGAGTCCATCTTAATTTCAAAAAAGATAATTTTAACATAACACATCATACAAGAATCTCAATTTCTAATCCAACATTTCTAAATCATCAAACAACATTTTTTTTTAACAGATTGTAAACGTAAAGAACATTTGAAACTAATCTTCCAGTCATATAAATGAATAATCATGCGTTTTTCTAAAACTTTGTAGAACTGCTTTCACTGTTGCATGTGAATAACCAGTGGAATTTAGTTATGGGGTGCTCAGATTTAATTTTGTGTTCACCAAAATACAAAATAAAAACTCGTTTAAGCATTTGTGATTATAAAAATATAGAATAAGTTATATTAAGTTGGAAATTATAAAAATTAATAATAATTATTATTTATTTTAATAAAACTTAAATATTTATTTTTTGGAAATGGAAATGTCAAAAGGTGACGTTAGCTCTAATTAAAAAAAAATCTAACTCCATGCGTTCTTATTGAATGCAAAAAGACAATTAAGTGCCCTAAAAACTTTCAACATAACAACCAAGAATATTTAAGTACAGAAATGTTTTTATCAAAAGCCTCGGTGAATCGCATCGCAATAAACCGATGAATTATTGGTTAATTAGTTATTACTTTGTCCAAAATTGACACAAAAAATTTAAAAATGTGTAATTTTTTATAAATATCAAAAGTAATTATAAATAGTATTATTTAATTATAAAAATATTTTGTTTATATAATTAATTTAATTTTCAATTTTTTTGTTTGAATTGAATTAAAATAATTAATTTAGTCACATTAAATTAAGAGAATAGAAATAGAAAATTGTCGATTAGTAGTGGAATAGATAAAAGATTTTAATTAAATTCATACATTTTACATATATTTTTCACCAGGGTTTGGTTCAGCATTTAACTTTTCAAATATGCTTGGTTTTGTTTGTATTATTATAATTATTATTAATTAATTAATTAAACGAAACTTAAAAATTTTGAACAATTCACTGATTTTTAATTTATTTAACGTGAACGTTTGAATTTGGGATAATAAATTTCATTGAAATTTATTATAATATTCCATAAATTGCCATTAAGGGCATTTCATTGATGCTGTTTGCATTGCTGGGGATTTGGGAGGAGATGAAATCAGTTGTCGACACTTGGTGTTTGTTTTACTGGGATTTTAGATATTGTATGGGATTTTCTGTGGCTTTTTTATTTGAGACTAAGTTAATTATAGAAATTTATTTTCATTGTTGCCAAGGATATTGCTTATGTGGAGAAATGTCTTTAATTTGGAAACTAGACTCCAAGCATGGAGAAATTATGAAATTCGATTAATCGTAGTCCATAACAATTAAATTGAAATGATAATGTTCTTGTTTGGGACAATTTAACAGTGGAATGGAGAAAGCGTTTAAAATTCTTAGGAAATCTTCATTTTAACGAAACATCACACAGTGGTGCGTTCGGTGAAAGAAAAGTACATTTATGGAGGGCTTCCAGAGAATGTGATAAGGGTTTTGTTTGGTCGTTTTAAAAAATTATATTTCCAAACTAAATTTAATAAAGAGCGTATAATACGTCCGCGTGTATCTATTGTATAATCAAGCTATGGCGCATGACATACATGTTGTCAACTGCCATTTGGAATACAGAACGGTGCATTTTATTTTTATAAGAGATTCTAATCTATATCATTTTATAGTGGTCACAGATTATCCTAAGAGTTTAAATTAAACGATTTTATATCTTGTCAAATATAATTTACACCGCTATTATTGTCACTATTAGTAAGAACCTTTTCCTACTACTTTGCGTTATTTTAACAAACTATTAAGAAAATTGGCAAACATAAATCTATCAACATTTGATATAAAACTTTATAATTGATAGTTTCATACGTCCATTTTTTCATTTGATTTTAGTTTTTTATTCGAATTAAAGAAAGGATTGGAATTTTCGATATTTTAATAAAGATTCTTTGGAATTATTTCTTTTTATTATGGATATTTTGGAGAATATTTCGATGGAAGGTGAAATATAAATGCTATAAAAAATGATTGGCTTAATTAGCTGAAAAATGAAGGTGGCTTATGGATTTTAACAGTGATCAAACATTGGAACAGTATCATTGAAAAAGCAGTTTTGTTTACGGCAAACTCTCTCTCTCTCTCTCTCTCTCTCTCTCGACGAAGTTAAAAGACCTAATACTAACAAAAATTGTTTACATTTAAACATTATGTATGACAACTACATAAAATAAAAATAAGTCTGATTTACGATCTAATTATTACAATCGACAGCTTATAAATTTTAAAATTTGGTAATTATATTTAAACAAAATTTATATATATAACTATTTTCAATTAATATTGTAAAAGTTATTAAATTATTTTATGATCGATTCTGAGTAAAACTTTATTCTTTAATTCTGCTCTAATTTATATATTAAATTTTTAACAATTCAGCGTCATTTAGCTATTGTTAATTAAATTTGTTTAAATTAATTCTCAAAATCCGCCAAGGGTCAAATTGATAAATTTGGAAACTTAAAATGTATGAATAAAAAAAATCAAAAATTAGATTTTTAAAAATTAATTATTTTCATTCAATTTTTGTATTTAATTTTTATTTAAAGGTTGATGAGATATTTGAAGCCATGAAGATCATTTTAAAGGCGCTGATGGATCGCAAAAAATATCTCATGGCTGAATTTGAAGAGGCCAAAAGGTTTAATTCAAAGACAGCAGATGCTATGTACATTCGTATGGAGTTGGTTGATAAGTTAATCTCTGATTTATTTGACACTTTGAAACAGGTTAAAATTTTCATTTTTGTTTAAATAAACTATTTTACATACTACGAACATTTTCATTGTATTATCAAAATAAGTGATTTACCCATTTCGTATATTTAATTTCCAGTAAAATTTTATTTTTTTTATATAATTTGCATAGAAATTCCATAAATTAGATGAAATTCTGTAAATCTTTTATTTTTTTGAATTGAATATATTAAATATATTTGAATTAAATATCTTTTAAAAATTAAAATTCAAAATCTTAATCTTTAATTTTAATAGTACTTACCACATTTAAACGGCGTCAAAAAACATCAACCAAAATTGGAAATGGTATAACATACAAATAATAAAATTTGTTCTCTCACTATATCGGAATTCCTTTATTGTACTGGATTTATTCCTCAGAATGGTAACCATGAATGACAGGATTATAAATTTGATGAATGACTTATTTTATTTGAAAATAGTTCCTAAAATTATATAAATTGCTATTCAGCTTCCTCTGTGACTTTTGTAGATAAAAATGTCATTGATATGATTTTTGTTTTTACGAATGTCTCGTGTCCGTTAGATAATAATTTAATGCCATCCATTAGTACAATAAACATCAATTATCTGCGAACTTGAGTCAAAGAAAATATGTTTATTTATGTAGAAGTAATATTTTTATTTGTTTAGATATATTTTCATGGAAAACTTAGATAGCAATTGTTTTAACTTTACTATTATCAGAAAAAATAGATTTAAAAAAAGTTGTCATTTTAATTTATTTTAATTTTGATCTATTTAATTTATTTTAATTTGATCTATCTTTTTAAGATCTATTTATAAATATTACAAGGTTATTAATAATTATATGCAAAATTATCAATAATTATATGCAAAATTTTCTAGAAAATATTATGTCACTTATAAAGAAATCAGTGGTGAAAAACAAAAAAAGTCCTTATAAAATTATATGCAAAATTATTAAAAATTATATTCACAAATATTAAAAATTATATTACAAGTTATACATTGTTTTTATACAAATTTTTAACCACATTTAAAGTAATATAATATATGTGAAGCATCATAATTATAACCGTTTAATTACATATTTACTCTAATATTCAATCAAACTAACAAATTTTATTCAAAACGGTACACCATTGAATACCTTAACCATATAATTGAGCATGTGCGCATAAAATTCACCAAAGTTAATATTTGAATTCGTATCGATAAAAACATCTTCCACATACTGCTTGAGGATCGTCGCTTTGTCCGCCTTTGGTTTTTTCATAAAATCTGTCTTCCATTGTGCTGAACATCTCCTCAATAGGATTTAGCTCTGGACTGTATAGAGGTAAAACATCAAACAAAATTCTATTTTCCAAAAAAACGCACTGACGGTATCGGTTTTATGGAACCTCACATTTTCCATCAATACAATAACGTTTCGCCTGAAAATTTGTTTGGTTTGACATTTTGTTAGAAATTCGATTAATAGGTTCGAATTATAAGCGCTTTGTATCAATTTCCAATGCAATATCCGTTTATTCGAAACGATTGCCAGCGTTGAAATATTCTTTCCTCTCGATGTCGGTACTGTTACTCTCGCCGGTGTATTTTTCGGACTATACCCATAGTTTCTCGTTGAGTGTAGATTCAATCCCGTTTCATTAAGATAAATTAAATTATCATCAGGTTTCAGCCGATAACTGATAGCATAATTTTTCCTACTATTAATTACAGGACTAGAATAGTTCTAGTGGCTTTCACTTTTATTACCTTAAATTCTTCAAATAAAGAAAATAATGAAAAAAAAATACTAAAAAGTTCTGTTAAATATAAAACATTTAGCTGTATTTAAATTGTATTTAAAAATATTTATTATTCCTAATTTAAAAAATAAAGCGTCCGAAATTGAACATATTCAAACTTTAAACTCTGACTTATTGAATGGAAAATTATTTTCCCCAAATAATTCTACTAGGGGCGCCTAGTTGTACGGGTTAACAGTCCTGGTGCACCATCTGAGATAGTGTCTCACTGGAATTAGTCTGCTACATTTTTCATAGACTTATTAATTTGGGTAATTTATATAATAAACGAGAATTGATGAATGAAAACCTGTCGATGTTGAGGTAGAATATAATCTCCCGCTGTTGAGAAAAAATATGAGAAGAAAAAGCAAATCAGTGATGGAAAATAGACTGAGTGTAAACAAAATTTAATGTCGTGTTAAATCCATTGTAGTAGACAATTTTGGGAAATTTAATTATATATATACGAATTCTGGAGCTATAATCGGCAGGTCTGAGAATCACTGAGAACTTTAATTCTAGAGAAATTTTCAACATATATTTATATTGAATCTGCTATGAATAATTTATGAGACATGTTGCAATAAATATTAGTTAAACTAGTTTTTTGTAAAACATTTGTTTTAATTTGTTATTTATTAGGAGCTGCCATTGCTAATATTATATTTTATTGTTTTTAAATGAAAGACTTACTGAATGACAAACATGTAGTCTTCAATGCTCTCAAAGATCTTTCCAATAGGTAAAAAGTAAAAAACGTTGATTGGTCACGGGAATCAAGTAACTGCAATAGCTCGCTTTTAACAGCATCATGTTACACAAACTTTTTCATGATTTTATCACTATATTCTATCTGTAATAATATTGTATGGATATTCTTTAATAGTACTTTATGATAAAATGATTCCCTTGATCTTCTTTCCAATATCAATATTCTTTATTAAAGACCCTCCCTTTAGTCATTGTTAGAAGGATTATAGGCTCTCAAGTATATTTTTAGATTTTTGCCGTGTTACCAAATACTTTATCGGGGAGTAAATAAACACAATGTCTATTATGAACTTGGTAGTCTAAAGCGCGGTTTTTATTACATTTTATACTTCATACTTCCTCTAAGAGTGAATTTATTGCTTCCGCCTAACACCTTTACTCAAAATAAAGTTAGGAACCGTTGTGATACTTTGCAATCAAAATATTTTTACAACACAAAATATAAAACAAACATTATAATAGTTTTTCATTTTCTTTGTTAATATCTACTTTCCGATGTTCCAATATTAACCTTATTAAAACAAAAAAAAAACTGAGTCAGAAAAGTCCAAGTCATTTGCATCAAATTGTAACAAAAGCGTCATTGAATGAAATGGCATTGGAACATGTGTGCATTTAAGTATTATATGCCATTCTGTAAAAGACATTATTGATTTATTTATATCAATTTAGAATATTGTTATTGAACCGCTGTTATTCACAGTTGTCGTTTCGATATGGTTTCAGATCAACAGATTTGATTAATAACATAGAAATTTATTATTACAAAATAAAAAATTTTAATTTAAAAAATATCTTTTAAAATATTTTAAAAATTAATTTAAAAGTATTTAATTAACGTCTAATAAAAAATAATTTTAGCTTTCCATCCTTTGTCAATTTAAATAATTTTTAATTAGTGTTTTATTTTTAAAATAATCAAAAATTATTTATTAACCCCTTTACCGGGGAAAAAAAATTTTTTTTATGCAAACAGTGTATTTTTTCTTTCATAATTTGATACGTTATGTTGCCCTGGCAAAATAAAATGTTTTTTTAAGTGAAAATGAGTTTTCTTTTAGAAATTGTGAGGAAAATAAGAAAAACTTTTACATCTGATGAATAGTTAACTCGTGATGCACGGTTAAGCCCAACATTTATTATGATGAGTTAACTCATGACACACGGTAAAGGGGTTAAAAAATTATTATAAAATACAATTTAAAATTTAAAATAATCATTTATTTTTGTAATTTATAAATTAAGATTGGTTGGCTAACCGCTGGTTTTATTGATTTATTATCATTTAATAATAGATTTTATAAATTTTTATTAACAATTAATTTTATTTACTTGCTACAATTAGTTGATGCCCGATTTCAAAGATTTTATTTTTTTCACTACATCGTTTTAATTTTTCTAATTTATCCTTTTTAAAATAAATCACAATTGTTAAATACAAATTCAAGATCTTTATCTACAGATTTTTCAATGTAGAAAACAATATATTTCAATGCGATATCTTAAAAAACCGGCCTTCCTAATATATGTTTCAGCGTTTGAGGTTATGGTCTACAATGAGTTTAAACATTTTAAATTTCAGTAATAACGGTCCAAAAGACTCTAAAACCAAGAAAGTATTATGGTTTTAATACTTGTAATATTAATTTTGAAATTTAAATTTCAGAAGTTTTAGAACTTTTAATTAATAGAGTCGAGTCATTCCATGAAGAGATGTAAAAATATACTCTAATAGCAATATTTTGCCCACAGAAAATAAAAATGAAAATATGCAAATTAGTAGTTTTTTAAATGTTTAAATGCCGTTTTTATTACAGTATCATTGTGTATATTCATTAGCAGATTGCATGGAAAATTGTTATATAAAAAGGAAATTTTGATTCATTAATTTAGTAAAAATACATAATTAAAACAAAAGGTTATAAAACATGTATTTTGTAATATTAATTTAATTACAATGAATCTTCCGCTAAATAATTATATTCCGGTTAAAAAATTAGTTTTAATCTTAAAATTGTAATTTGTGTAAAAAGAAAGAATGTAAATACAATTTAGTGAATTATTGGTTTTCAATTTTATTTAAAAATTAAAATGTGTTTAAATAATGTGAAAAGCGAGAATTGAAAAAAATTTTAAATGTTAATCGGTTAAAAAATTAAAGGATTTTGAATTGGAAATCACCTTTTAATTTTGCTATGAAGGATCGTATTCCAGATGCAAGGTGTAAATAAATGTCCATCAAACTCCATGTGGTTGCAAATTTTGCCGTAAATGTATTGGAATAGAGACGAATTATGTATAGGAAATACAGAAGTATAAAATAGTGATTCCTTGGTCGCATCATAAATTAAAATGTCACATAAGTAAATAATAAAATAAGGTCTTGCTGGAAAGTAATTATTATATTGTAATTTTACAGTGACGTTGAGATGAGAGCGTCAATGATAAGTTGTATAAATGCGAAATTCTAGTATCGACTTGAAGCATTTATTACCAAGCTTCCGAAAAGGCAAAGATCAATTATGAACTTTCTAAAAAAAATAAATAAGTGATTATAAATTAGTGGTTTTGTTTTCTTTATATTCTTTTATATTTTTGAATTATGTGCCATTTAAACTGCTGTTATAACGACGAAATGAAGTCATTCATTGTTATTCTATATTAAATCAACGATAATCAAATAATATGGCAAAAACAATTTACTCGATATAAGTTGTATTTTGCATAAGTCGTATGAATTGTGGAATTCCAATCAAATCCGACTTAAGCGGGCACGGCCTTTACAAAAATAAATAATCGAATTAAAAAAAAACAAGTGAAATGGAAAATTTAGAAAATATCATAAAATACATTTTTTTGTAATGAAGCGAGTAGTACATTTCTGCAATGGGTTCCCCGTAAATTTGTTAATTTTTATGTAAAGTTTAAATTGTCGTGGTAGACGAATTTTCCATGACACACTCAGTATTAGATGAATAAAAATGTTATTTTACTATACTTTTTTATTTTTATATTATTCTCAATGTGAATAAAAGGATAATAAAAAGGAAAATAATATAACAAAATGTTTACAATGTAATTCAGGATATTTTAATTTTTAACTGAATTGTACAAAACATTTTGAACCCAGGTGTCCACAACCAATGAAACAGCCTCGGGTAGGGGTTCTTGACTTTTTTGATTCGTAGCTTCATCAGAGGTTTAATTTTTGTTTCCAATTCGCACATATATTCAAAAGAAGAACAATTTAAAACCCAGTTAATAAATATTATTTAATTTTCAAAATTTTAAATTTTACGTACTAAAAATAATTAGTTTTTGTAGAAAACATATAAAGTGATACCTTTTTTGAGATATTTGTACTTTTCATCTGTTCAGAACCCCTGGTAAAAATCCTGACTACAAATTCCTGAAATTTCATTTGTTTTATGTAGACCATTTCAGCATATTGTTTTTATTATTTAAATATGTAGTTTTGTTTATAAAATCCGTGATAAATCGCGTGATTTTGTAATTTTGTTTGGGTTGGTTCGTTATAAATTCTTTTATATCAAATCTAATGAAAATAAATTGAAATTATTTGGGGCTCTTTTTGTTTTGGAAAAGAAACTTATTTGTTTAAATTTACAAGCTATTCTAAAAGTAACGCATATTTGAACAACATATTAATATTATAACATATGTTTGAACAACTGTCAGTGTGAAGTAATTCTAAACCGCCCTAACGTGAGAAAATTGCAGCAAAAAGTAAATTTCCCGATTAAACTGCAAAAAAATGAATAATAATTGAATTTTATAATGTTTTCTGTTCAGGTTCCGAACTATGAATTCATCTTGAAGGAGAGATTGATGAATTATTTTACGACGGTCTATCCTCGGGATGGTGTACCAGTTAACACAAAACAATCTCTATACGATAAAACTGGAAGAATCAACATTGAGGATATTATTGCCAAATATAAACATCATACAAGTAATTATTTTAGTTTTTAAAAAAATATTTACTAACTGCATTTACCGGATTTAGTAAAAATTTATTTTTTTCTATATATCGCAGTAAATGTGCAACGGTTGTACAAAGTACTGAATCTGGTCTTCAATTTAATTTTATATTTTAGGTGAAAATTATACAATGTTAATTTCTATATTTCATCTGTATTTGTATTTAATTAAAAATTACACTAGGTGTAAATTTATGTATAATTTACCTAAAAAATAAATACATAATGGTTAAATTGAAGATGTAGTAAAATTCTCTGTAAATTTCTCCAGTAATTATAAAAATATAGTCTAAGCCGGTGGTTCCTAGCTTTTTTGAAGATACAGAGCACTTTTGATTATAAGAAAAGTTTGCGGAGCACCAAAATTATAAAAATTACTGATTTAACAATAAAAGTGTATGAACATGGATTTTTTAATTTAAAAATATCGAGCTTAGGTTTTATAGTTGGGAGGTGGTTAAGGCAGTATTCATCAATCTTTCATATTTGACGGAGTACTTGCAACATTTTCTCGGAGCGCTGGTTGTAAACCTCTGGTGTAAAGAATGAATTTACTAAAAATATTATTTATTTTCAATTATGAACTCTGTGAACCCTCGAGGAACCTAAAAAATAACGAAAACATGCACTAGCTTGTATTTATTTTATTCACGTATGTGTAATTTCAAAAGATAACAAACGACAACATTTATGAATTAAACAAAAGTTTAATTTAAATAGCGAGGTTGGCTTTTGGGATTGTATTTTGCATTATAGGATCGTCATCGTGTTTATTGATAGATTTCAAGTCTTACTTAGATGGTATTCAGATCTTGGTTATGAATATTTATGTCATGGGTGTAATGCCACATACATTGGAATGACTACCTCTCATCTCCGTTTTCAAGTTCTTGATAACTGTAGACAGAAAGAATGGATTAATGTCAGTGAATACAATTGTTATCTGAATTTTGTGTTTATAGGTGGATTTCAAGTTCTACTTAGATTTTGTTTGGATCTTGATTTTCAATTTATATGTCATGGGTGTAATACCACATACATTGGAATGACTGCCCGTCATTTCCGCTCTCAAGGTTTCGATCATAGTCGACTGATGGAATTTATTGATATTGGTAACCGCAATTTTTTGATGCAGGATAAAACTAAGTGTAAAATAGTTTTGGTAAAATTTTTTTTAAATATTTCGTTGAAAATTTTATTTAAATTTTGTTAAAGTCTAAGTTTTATAATATTTGTAAAATTTGTGATTTTAAAAAAAAGCAAAATTTTTAATTTTTGATAAAATTTTTTGAGAATTTAAAAGCAGAAATTTCTTTAAGTAATAATGATTTGTTCTAAATAGTTTAAAGTTCAAGACGAAGTACCTGAAGATGACTGAAAATCAGTCGAAATATATTGTAGCTGAATATATATTTTGGATTGGTTAATTAAATCTTATGGTTTTTTAAATATTTTAAATTGTTTTAAAAAATTCAGCAAAAATTTTGTGTAATTTCACTCCCCAAAAAGATAATATTGATTTTTTTACCGAATTATTTTCCCTTCGAAAACTTTTATGTAAATTGAGATTGGTCTGGTTTGGTTTCAACGAGATTGCTAATTCAGCCAATTAAAATCGAGCAATTTTCCATTGGAATTTGGACAATGACAATGGGAAAATATTTTCGCTCTGAATTTCACTGAAAAGTTTTCCTATGACTATTTGTCTGTTAAAAAAAATATTTCTATTTTTCTTCAACTTGATTCTACACGCGATTGTTGATTATTGCTGCAGTAGTAATCAAGGCAATTACTCCATTATAATTGATTTCTGTTTTAGAAATTAAATAATCCCTGTTGACTTTGTTAGATTATATTTCTCTCTATGATAATGATCTTATAAACTTTTGATTTGAAGAATTGTCTTGCTATAATTCCAAATATATTTTTAGGGATAATTTCAATTTCTTGATTTACGTTGGCGTAGAAGGGATAATATTTTTCTTTGCATGCACAGAATTAATTTAAACAAATCGTATGCCCGTGAGAGTTGTGAATAAAAAGTGTTTTGACACTACTATTTGATGAAAAAGGCAAATTTGCAATATTTACAATGGAAAGGTTTAGATTATATCTATTCTCTATTTTATCAGAAGCAATTTATTAAAGTTTTGTTAACATTCAACTTTCACTTCTGTTTTTTTACTACAACATCCTATTGAACTCGAAAAATTATTTTTATTGAAGAAGCTGCTAAAAATAGCTTTACACTTTGCCTTCATGTCATGCTAACTTTTTAACCGATTTACAATTGTGTTTCAGAATAGTATATTAAATTCATTTTACACGCACACACATATATATACACCTAATTCGGTTTATACACGAATTGTTTCTAAACAAGTTAAAAAGAATTTTTTTCTCTTTACACGAATTGCATTGTTTTAACACGATTTTTAATATTCTAAGAATTTTTTTTGATGTTCTATTAATTTTTTTTGATTTTCATTTTTCACAATTATGTATACATACATTTTAACTTCGCATTATATTCTTCAGAATTCAGTTATACTATGTCGATTATATGTGTATGTTTTCTCTTTGTGTGGGATTCCACGAAATATACATAAAGTAAAAACGTAATGTACTTTGCATGCAATTTAGTTTGGTTTTGAGAATTGAAAAGAAAAGACGTTTAGGTATTGTGAATGTTTAACAAGTTATACTTAAAATAAGGTCCTCGTATAAATTTATTAATCATTAATGGCATCTTACAAAGAACTTTTTAATGGTTTAACACGAAACCAAACACAATATTTAATAACTGATTTCGTTCTAAAAATTTCTGAATTATCAACACAAGAGACTAGTGATAATAATACAAAAATAATTTCCCAAGACGATGAACAAATAATTCGAGTGATAGCAGTGATATTGCAGTCTTACGCAAATGTATACGTGTGTCAGAAACGACAATGAATAAAAATTTGTTATGTTTATATTATTTTTACTTTTTTTATATTAATGAATTTCTGATATAATTTTCTTTTTTCTAAATCATAATTTCTTTTTTATATAATGAATTAAAATGTGTAAGCACGAAAAATAAATTCTTTTGTGAACTCATAAGGATTTTTTTATATTTATTATTATACTTTTGTTTGTTTTATTGTACTTTGTTGCTGTTTTAGGTATGGAACCAATCTACTATTTTTCCATTCACCCAATATCTTTTTTCACACGAATTTTTTAGGAACCTATCTATCGTGTAAAAACAGAACTAGGTGTATATATATATATAGCGTTAGTTATAAAAATGTGAAATTAATTTTAATAAATTTTTCAAAAAGTCCTTTTATTAAATAATATGCGTTATTAAAGTTGTTTTAAACATTATATATTGTCACAATATGTATTAATAACATAGTTTAATTTATTATAATATTTAGTAACACTTGATTAAAAGAGAAATTAACGAAAGGTTTAAAATTTAAATAATAACATCAATTATAAAAATCCATCACCATGACTTTAAAATAAGACAATAATTGAAAAATACAGAATTTAATTTTATATTAATAAAATTATTCAAATATTTTTTATTTATAAAGTGAGATTTGCCATCATTAAATATTAATTTAATTCAAATTGAAAAATAAAGCCAAATCATTTTTTTATAATCTGAATTAATAGTTTTTTTATCAATTCCATTTTTTACAATTATATAAATTATTTTAAACATAAAAATTCAGTTTTAATTTGACATATTTGTTTAACTTTTTTGACAATACACAAGTGTAAAAATGCAATTCAAAATATTTCAATTGTTTAACCCCCCGTTTCATGTAATAATGTCAATAAAAATTAAATTATTAAAAACAAATCGATTTAAAAATTTTTAATTGTCTTTTCATAGAATTTGATCATTTATTTTAGGATTAAAAAAATACTCTTATCAAAATTTGCTCAAATTGTTTGACTTAACATTAAAATCAGTCATGTTTTTTTTTCATTGTAAAAATTTTATAAATATTTCTTAAATTTGACTGATTTTTTGAACAACAAGTAGAACTCATAAACGAGAGCAGAACACAAATTAATTTTTTGTTATGTTAAACCATAAATTTAAGAATAAATTGTTTAAATTTTAAATCAATGAAACTGAAACATAAATAAATAAATAAGAAATACAGCGTGAATGGAATAATTAAAGAAATTCATGAAATATAAATTAATTGAATTAAAAATTAATGATGATTAATAAATAATAAGGAGAAAGAGAGAGAAAATTATTGGAAAGAGGTTCTGCGAAGAATATATCCTCAATAATATTCCTCGCAAAGTTTGGCATTGCTTTTAGAGGCCGTAATGAGAATGCAAAATCTTTGAGAAAAGGCAATTATTTGACTACTTTAGAGTATTTGAGCGAATACGATGTATTTTTAAAATTTCATTTATAATATATACAAAAAGGCATTAGATATGAAAGCAACTTTTCCAAGTGTGGAAATTATTTTAAAAATTTTGTTAACCATGCCGATTTCAAATCCATCAGGAGAACACACATTTTTTTGTTTAAAAGGAGTTAAAAATTACTAATAAATTCAATGTCAGATGAAAGACTTAATAATATGGCTATTTTTATATAGAGAACGATTTACTCGAAACTATTGATTGTGATGAGATAATTAATAAGTTTTCAAAACGAAAGCAAGGAAAAAAATTATTTAAATATTTTTATTATTGTGAAATATTTATTAAATATAAATACAATTCTATGATTTTTATGTTCTTATTTCTGATTGTTTCTCTGATACTAGTATTAAATTTATTATCATTATACTTTTAAGAACCTATGTATGTTCAACTATCAGTTACAAACTTTGTTATTATTGTTATGCTGTTAATAATATTACACATATATTATATTCAAATATTATTGATTAACACGTGATTTTATTTTCTTTGTCTCTCGTTTTATTGTAGGCCTGATAATTTTTCTGCGCCCCAGGACTCAACTGACCTAAATCCGCCACTGCATATCTATATATGATTGTGATTTAATCACCTGAGCCGCACATAAAATTTTTTCCCCTTATTATTGAAGTTTCTATATAAAATTTGAAAATATAATAAATCAGTTGTTCCGTTGCACATTTTTCTATGCTTAATAATGTTACTCGTGCCTCTAAATCGGCTAAGTTCTTGAACCCATGTGCGAAGATGACGGGAAGTCTCTTCAATGTATGTGGATTTGTACACATTACATGAAAATGTATACACTATATCAGAAACTAAACCTATTGGGGTTTGAGATTTATTACCAAACATATTTATTGATTTTAACGATTTTGATATTATTTTAGATAAATTTGAATTGCCTAATGATTTTGTGACAGACAATTTAAAATTTCTAAATTTTTCGAATATGGAATCACAAGATCATACGATTTTATGGGTTCACCATCATTAGGTGGGCTATAGTTGCCATTGTTTTCATAGGACGTAATCATAAGCCGATCTATGATTTTATTAGTCAGTCTTTCTACAAACGCCTTAGAATATATCCATTTTTATTGAAAAGAGAAACCAACTTTTGTATACTTTTTTTAGACTTTTCAAACTTCAAAGATAATGAAGATAAGTTTATAAGAACTTCTTTAACTTTCATCACTGATTACCTTTCATTTTCAAATGACATTTATTAAAAAACTATCATTAATAAATTTATCTTAGTATAGTATATTTTATTAAATCTTTTTCCATACCTTATAGGTCAAATTATGAAGTCGATCATAAAAATTAAATCATTGTAAGTAGCAATATTTTACAAAATAACGAAAAATATTTTCCTCGTCATTACTGGCCGAGGAGAAAAGTTTATCATTAATTAATTAATTAAATGATTGATTTCATTTGTTATCACAAAATTATGTAAAAATTTCAACCAATTTTCTACTTATTTTGAACAATTGAATCGCGTTTTCACACGTTTTGTATCATTCACTGTTCACAAGAAAGCCGTGACCTAGCAAAGCCTTACTGCTCTCTAAGTAATACAAATGATATTGCAAATAATTTATGTGAATGTAAATGATATTTCTCAGCATTTCTCATTTAACATTCAAATTGGTTTAGATGGTATATTTTAGTGTGTGTGTGGGGGGGGGGGGGGGGGTTTCCATAATGAAAATTAGAAATTTCTCACGAATTTTAAATATTCCATAATCAAAACACGTAATGGATTAAAACAATGCACAAATTATATTTAATTGTTTAGATAAATTCTATATGAAGACAAATTAATTTGTTTATATTTTGTCATTGAAAAATGTTGTCAGTATCGTAAGCAGCGTCTTTAGATCATTTACTGATCCTTTTGGAAATTGTATCATCCGTAACAGCCTACTCATAGAATACCGTTGGTTTTCATATTTCATGTTCCCACTCAAGCAGTACAATAATGGTAAGTTGAAAAAAAAGGACGATACTTGATTACTCGGGATTCTGTATGTTATCCTGACATCAATTTCAGCTTCATAGTTGACATTCTTAATAATAGTATCTTTACTTTAAGTAATTTCTAATATCTTTATCATTCTAGAGTTTGTAGACTTGATTTATAATAAAATAAGATTAGGTCTATAATCATCATTATTCCTGAAAAGTTTACTCTGAAGGCACAGTAGGTTTTATTCCAAGGGTGTTTAATATGCGGCCTGGCAAGCCATGTTTTGAGTCCCATGCATGGTATAACAAATATGAATCATTCATATTATCAAATATAGCAGACATTAAAAAAGCACCAATTTCAAAAATCACATTAAGTTCGAGTTCGTTCAAAATTACCGCATCACATTGCATGCTGAGATTTTAGTATAATGTATTACACATTACACCTATAATGTATTTTTCATTTTCATAATAAAACTAAACTTCTAAATGTAGTTGACTTTTTTATGATGCCCGCCTGTCTTCAAAAAATTTACTATGTTGTTCAGATGCTGTGAATGGTTTAGCACCCCTGTGTTATTACAATATTGAAATACAACATAACAAAATAACAATAAGTTGGCATTAAAACATACAATATAAAATTGTTACAAATTCCACAATATCAGTTTTTTGATGCCCGAGAACATGTCACCCTGCCAATGTCATTAGCTACGGTTCTGGTGTAAGTATTTTATGTTACAGTTATGCTATCACACTATTAAACAGTGCTATGAAAAAGATTTTTTCAATGTATTCTAATAAAAATTGTTTAAAAATCTTTCTTATTTATATTTTAACCTTTTCAGTCTTTTGAAACTGTAAAATACATTCTATTTTAAATTAAAAAATGAATACATAAATCATTGCTAGAAAGTCATGCTAACAGAGTAAGGAGTCTGTAAGATAAATTTTAATATTAAATTAGCAAATAAGTCAGTGTTACTTGATCAGATGAGTTATCTATTATATCACGGATGGCAAAGACGTCGACCGGTAACTATTAAAAGTAGATGCGAAGTTGATGTGAACAATCCAGCACAGAGCGTTCTGATTGTTCAACGGGAAATGATAACTCATCGTGTAGAGGGTGAGTCCGGGTCATTTTTGTGTGTCGTGTGTGTATTACTCATGATCTTTGTTCTAGAGCGGTTCAAAGAGGTCGTGTTAGGTCAAATTATGAAATATACTTATTTTTCAAAATTTTTCTAATTCCAAACAAAGACATATACCCTCCCTAGGTAATTTTTATAACTCATCCTTTTTTCCGCAAATGTAATACAAGTAAATCTGATATATTATATAAACTTATATTTTACTAATATATTAATAAAATAAATATATTACAGTTGAAAGTACTCTTGATATTTAGAATAATTTTTCTGATAGACTTTAGGGATTAATCTTGTCAAAAGTCGCCCATGGGACTTGAAGGTTTACCTTCCCTGCATTATATGATCAAATAGGCATTCCAGGTTATAATTTGTCAAATTGTTTACTGAAATATTATACTAACAAAAGTAAATAGTATTTTTAAAAGATATATTTGACTAAATTGAACAAATTATGTCACATTTGATAGAAAAAGTTCATTTTTAGACAATGTAGAAATAAAATTTAGATAAAATTTAGATTTAATATAATGAGTGGCGGATAGAAAGATAAGGTAATTTGTAAAGTTGTTAAAATCCTGGCACAAATAATCAAAAATAACCAAAGTTGTTTTAAATGTTACCAAGATAACTTGCAAGAATTCATATACGAATTTTCCATGTTAAAATTACGAAAATATTTACTAAAATTTAAATAAATTATTATTAGAAATTTTATGTTAGTAAAATTCATATTTTTAATAAAGTTTCTTCCAGTTACATTTAATTAATTATTATAATTACAATTAAGTTAACAAATTTTTAGAAAATATAAATACTGATGACTCTGAATTCGCTGTTCACTATGATCTCGGTTTAAATGATCCAGATCAGATTCATGCAGATTTTGGAAAATTGGAGAAACTAGCACGACATGTAAATTTATTTTTGCAAAAAATGTTTCCACAGTTATTATTTTGATTATTATTATTATTATTATTATTATTATTATTATTATTATTATTATTATTATTATTATTAGTGTTGTTATTATTATTAATATTATTATTTTCATTATTATTATTATTTTTTGTTGTTGTTATTATTGTTATTATCATTATTATTATTTTACAGGATGATCAAAATTCAAAAAAAAATTCGGGTGCAAAGCCAATTTTCATTATCGTGTTTGGATTGTTGGCAATTGTTTTAATGAGTTTAGTTGGAATCGTTTTCTACAAAAGAAGATTGGTAAAGAAAGGTTATTCTACTCCAATATTTCAAAATGAAAGGAGCACGAAAAATTTTCCTGGGTTCGGAGTCAATTCTCAATTGGCGTTTTCTAAAGAATTTAAACCCCATTTCTATGAAAATATGAATTACGTCAATGTGCACGAAAATCCACTTATACAGACAAAAATAGAAGTTGAAGAAAAATCTAAATAATTTTATTTCATGAATTCGCTTTGCTTCATTCATTTATATGATTTTTCACTTAAAATAATGAATTGTATTTAACTTTTGTTTTAATCTACCTATTATATATTTTTATAAATAAATAAATGCAAGATGTTAGTTTGAATCTTTCAATTTATGTGAAATCTTTGATGTGTTATATTGTTTATCTGGTATCTTTTTAAATATTTCTTTTAGCCCATAAGCTTCTTCAATCTTGTTAAATATTTCTTTTAGGTCATAATTCATTTAAAGTAATTATTTATAATCTTGAATAATTTTATATAAATTGAAAAAATATTTATGTCTGGAGACTATGGTATATAAGGTTTGTAAGGCGATGAGTATGTAAATGATGGATTTGTGTGTAGGCTCAAAAGATGTTTGTTCGTGAGATTGATCTCGTCTAATGGTGAGTCAGTGTAAAGATTAACCAAGTGGATACTTAATCGAGTGCGACCGTGTGTGCAGGGATGTCAGGGACAAAGACGCAATGAATCCAGCGTGATTTTCAATTAATTATTGTCAGGATGTAGCAAAATTCATTCTCTGCTGGGAGTTTGCCTACTATGTCAATGTGAAGTGTGTAGAATCTAGAACCTGTTGGGAAAGGTGTGATTGATGGTTTAGTGTATCTATTCACTTTGTGTGGTTGGCATCCTTCATATTCATGCACTTATCCAAAACACAGTCAAGATCATTAACGACCCAACTAAAATCACTGTTAGTAAAACATTGGCTAAGAGCCCAATCATACAGATTAATAATGTCATTGTATTAAAAACTCTATCATCCAAACTAGCAACATAATGTTTGTTGATAAATGTTGATCCAACCCGAATTCCCCCTTCATTGACATTTTACATTTCCATGTCCTAAAGAATTTGTAGTTGTAATGTATGCCAATTTTGAATCGGTTTTACCTAAAAATATAACTCATTTTCAAATTCATATGCCTATATCATTACGACTTATTAATAAATATTTTTATAAAATCATATTTCGATTTCGTTAGTCCTAATTGTGTTTTGAAAAGGTGGAGAAAATCGCTGTTACAATTTTTCTAACATATTAGAAAATAGATTCAAAAGCTTTTGTGACCTTTATCTTTCTTTCACTGGGGAACAAAATTTCAATCTTGTAGAACCTGTTACTTTTGTAAGTCCTTATAGTCCTATTAGAAATCATGAATATTTCTCAGGTAAATATCTGGGTGCCGTCTGTAGGAAATGTAATGTCTTTTGCTGAATTCTAAAATTATTACCAATTGACTTTCATAATTTGAAGAGGTATGACTTGTATCACATTCTGAAGCGTGGTCTCAATAACTTTCCATCTTTAGAATCGAACGTCATTCCGACAAAAACAAAAATGTTTATATCTATGATAATTTATATTAAAAAATTACCTGTTCGTTTTATTGACAACATGCAATTTGCTAATTGCTCGTTCGTTAACTTTATCTGTTTTGAGAGGTCAGTAATTGCTCCCAAAAGTATTTTTCCTTACAATTTTGTGACTTTAATATACTAAGGAATTGTCTCTTATTTCGGATGATATTACTGAAGATGAATAATCTAAGGCTCAGCTAATTTGAAGTCAATAAAACTGAATTAATTTATTAGACCACATGTCTTGAACCTTTTAACTTCTATGGAATTCCCTGTATGTCATGGAACTATGCGCTAATGACATTAACGGAATCTATAGACCTTTTATAGGATATGTAAATGTATAATTTCTATGAAGGATCATAAAGGGTGGGTTGACATTTGCTAACAAACATTATGTAACAAGTTCTGAAGATACAGAGTTATTGTATATTGATAAATATAAACTGTATGGTTAAACTATTAGCTAAGGTCTACCGCGTGGTGATTGAAATCCTTTTATAAGGTTATTCAATAGAAGTTGGTGTTGATGTTCTGGAATGTTTGTATGATATTTTGAATGATTTTCCTCTTACTCTAGAAAATATTGGGTCACTATGCCAAGCGTTGAGAAGCTACTGCGTACGCATTAGCTCAAGAAAAGCTGTGTTTTTCATAGGCTTCTAAAGATATATATGTCACTTATGGAAAAGTTCAAATTCTACATCGCGAATGAAATTCAAAAAATCACCAATATTAAAATAATATATAGATAGAAATACACAGATTAAGAACAGAGTCACACGGGGAAATATATAGGGACTGTCTTAATTATACAATAATATTCTACATGGAAAATCTGAACAAATGTATGAATTTTAAGTTATGCAATTCAGCTGAAACGATAATTGTACATCCATTCAAACAGGCCTCAGCAAATCCATCAGAATTGATGGTGAATTGATTGCTGCTCATATAAATAAAGATTCTATATGTTTAGACTGACTACTGTTTCAGCTACATCGGACTACCAGTGCTAGATCTTTAATATAATGGATTGTATAAATATAAACGGCGATTTAATTACCAGATAAATATTATAGTCGGTGACACTGACAGTTTTTTGCTCAAAGTAATTAAAATTAGATATTTTATTAGTGGTAATGATTTCCGATAACTTATGAGACACACGGCTCTTCTCACCAACTATATTGCAGGAACCTTGACTCGGTCATCGAAAAATTCAAAGATGAGAGCAAAGGGGTTGAAAAGGATGGCCGGAATTTCTTACGCACAAAGTGTTACAGTTTGATGGAGAACAAAGATATAATGAGCGCTAAAGGGGCAAAATTACCAGGTATTGAGATTAACCATCAATCATATCTAGATTGCTATAATAACAGCCATATTATTTCTGTGCTAAAGTCCAGAATAGGAACCCGGAATCACCAGCTTTTCATGTTAAACAATTCAAAAGGGGCGTTAACAAATAAATATGATAAGCGCTCTTGGGTAGGAAAAAATATCAGTTATGCATTTGGGAACTATTTACTGGTTGATGCTATTGATGATGACTATGAAAATGATGATGATGAAATGTTTAAAGATTTGGAGCCCAGCACCGACATATTGGACAATATTTTTATTGTTGAGCTCAAAGCCACAATTTAAATAAAATATAAATTTATGTTAATTAAAACAAATTGTTGAATTATTTGGCTACAGTAAACACACTCAAGCACATCAGACAGATATTAAAAATAAAAATAAAAACACTAAATAAAACAAAATAATATACAACAAAATTAAAATTAAACAAAAATTAATAAAATCCAAAGAAAGCACACAGAAGCAGACAGAAACATATTCCATACATAAAATCGCCAAAACCTTGCAAAAGAAGGTTTAGAAAATACAAAGGCGGAAGTGGCGACCAAAAAACTAACTTTTTAAGATTAAAAAAAAGAAAATGATCAAAAAATAATAAGAGAACTAAAAATTCGAAAAATATAAATTTCATCAGAAAATAAAGAAAAATGAGAAAAAATTTATAAAAATATTTTTAAATAATTAAAATCATTAAAAAACCCTCAAAATGGCAAAAAATCGTCAATTGGTCGCACACACACAAAACAACTATATATACAATAGCCAAATTCATAATTTAATCACTTTAATTTTATGCAAAATTTTGTCTGAAAATATTATGTTTATTATTATTATAGTAATAATAATAAATTTAAATTACATAATTATGACCTGAATAAAATTATGGCATTTAAAATGTATAACATAAATTGTCTAGTAGAAAAATCAATTAAATCGAATAGCAAATTTCCTATGCCTATGATAAATAATTTAAAACTAAAAACGTTTTAATCTTTAAAGATTATGGGCTTTTATTTTTAATTTATTTTTCCTTTTTGTTGGTCAACAATTGTTTACTAATTGGAGAAATTGGTCATACCAATCGTTGAAAATCTATTAACTGTCAAAACATAATTGATTTCCCCTTGAATGATTTATGGAACTCTAAGATTAATCAATATTATTCCACTTTTAGAGCTAATGCAACTTATTTAATGAATTAATTGAATATTAATTATTTATTGAATTGTAAAAAATCTTTTGAATATTTAATAAATTATTGCATTTTTATTTAAGTCAATTAATTCAGATTTGTTGACTTTTTTACATCAATATGAATAAATAACGGGAAAAGGTAAAAAAAGTAATATATTTCGAAAAACTTGATGAACACCAGAAAGACTGAAATTTAGTATGTCTAAATTGCCTTAAAGCATTCAAAACGAATTCATTGTAAAATAATACTTAATGGATAACAAAATGTATTCAAAATTAATTATTTTTGTTATTTTATTTTAATAGTTACATAATATGTTATCTTTAAATATTAAATAATAAATACACTAAGGACTTGTAACTTACAAGTTGTAAGTAATCTAGCTCAATCGCTTCTGATTAGTTTGGAAAGGCATGACTTATTCTACAATAAATTTTAGTTTTCAATTAATTGGACTTACATTTATTCGAAAATAATTCCATTAATTTACCTAAATTAGCATAAAATCCTAAAAAAACCAAAAGAAAATTAATAAAAGTAAATTTAAAATATACGTTGATGAAAAGTATTATTTAAGAGCTTGAATAATGATCTCATAAATATCAATCCAAGCCTTAAAATATACTTTATTAAAAAATTTACCTGTCAGCCATTTTAAAAATGACTAATTCATAAACTTAATCATAATCGTAGTTGAATGTTCATTAAAAATTTTATTATAGAAGTTTTTAATGAACTGAACCAGGTGTATACGTCATGAGTCGGCGGTCAATTTAGTTTAAGTTATGTGTGGGGGATGAAAGTTTAATAAAATTTTTTAATGATCGCAATCATCTAATTTCTATTTTGACTTTTTTTTAATAAAGACCTCATAATATCGTTTGTAATACTTTTGCAAAATTTTCCAATTCACATTTTTAATGATTTTATTAATCATACATATATTGAAATGTCTTTTTCAAAAGTAATTTCACTATTATAATTAACCAATGAGAATTTTAAATATTGATCATCTTTAAGTTCAAGAAAATCAATTAAAAACTTTGTATTAAATATTTACAATTTTTCAAGTTTCGATACATATAAATTGTAAATGTATATGGTTTATAAAACGGATGCAATATTTTTGTTTTAATTGTTTAAATGGTATCTCCATCATTGGTAAATATATGTCGCATTATCTGCAATGTATCAGTATCATTCTTGATTCTTAATTATGTAAATCCCATTCTTTTTGAAATCGTCAAATTATCAAATGATATATAAAATGGATAATAATAACTGTTGACATATATAAATTGTTGATCAATGTAGAGTAAATCGTATGGATCGGGAGAACTAGGCATATTAAAAACATCAATTTTAAAAGCTTTATATTTTGACAATATTTCAATTTTTATGTATTAAATTTTGGATTTACTGTAAAATGGAAAGGTATTATACACAAATGTTAAATTCAACAAATCAACTTCTCAATTTTCGTTTCAATAAACTGGGTTTTGAAGATCGACCATGATTTACTGACTTCATTTTCCGAATAAATTGTCGGACAATTATTGCTCGGAAAATTTATATAAAAATTTCTTTTACTAGATCTTTAGCTGATATTTATGATGGGTTTTGATATCAATATCATTAGACAAACAATTGTTTGTTCTTACCAGCCTCTTCAGTTTTCAATATTTTTTAATTCAAAAGATATAGGGCTGTGGAACCACTTGCAATTCATGTTCACAAGGTTTTTTTTTGTTTTTCAACAAAAGTTCTTTAAATTTACTTATTTTAATCTTTACTTTGATAACCTTAACTAAAATATCAAGTAAATCATCAAGAACCAAATTAGAAAATGATTCCAAAATATTCATTATTTTCATGTTAGGTGCCTTTAACAATGCAGTGAAATTGTAAAGCTTTGATGATTTTTCAGTTTTGACTAATTTTTTGACAGATTTTAGTTTTAAAATATTTTTAGTTATAAAAATAACAGTGACACAATCATGTTTACTAATTTTTGTGAGTAAATTATTGAAATATTTTTCTTTATTAGTTTCTTGTTATAAAACATCAATAATTATAACATCAAGCTATATTAATTGATTGGCCTAATTTTTATCAAATTCCTTGGTTAATTTCATATTTTTCAATTTATAGAAACTTGATTGTGTCAACCCATGTCTTTTATCTTGTCTTTGAGGCCAATAAATCTTATTGAATTTAGATTGAAATAAATTTGATTTTAATAATTTGCAAACAAATAAAATTTTCCGCTTCACTAGGACCCACAATTTTGGAAATTGCATCCTTTCTTAATTCGATTTTTAAAAACAATTGTTTATATTATTCAATTGAATGATCTTGCATATAAATCATATAGATAGAGATCAAAAATAAACTTTATTAAATATTGTTGCGGTTTTGAAAGTTTAAAAATCGAATAAGAGTAAATAAAATATGAAGTTAAAAATAAAATTTATACTATGTGAAATATATAATGAAGCCTTCCATATGCTAAATCTGATTTGCGCCTGAGTTGCAGATGTAGGTCTGAATTAGCAGGAAAGATACTGTAAAACTGTCTAGTAGTCAGATTAAATCCGATAAAGAACAGTTATTAAAATACCAGAGCGGGAGGGGTAATAAATAAATGGACCAACGTTTCCAAGCAAAATAATAATTTTATCATTATTGCTTAAATTATTATTATTATTATTATTATTAAATGATTATTATTATTTATATTATTATTAGTATTAGTATTGATATTTTTGCTCTAATAATTATTATTAATATTATGATTATTGTGACGGCTTGGTGGTGAGAGTACTCCACCATCTAAGTCCGTAGATTATTTTAATTCAATGTTGACGATGTTCGTATGACATCAGACCTGAAAGAAACAGGTAGATAAATGAATTAATTGAATCTAAACAAATCTAAATTAAACGGGAAATTGAAAAAGAAAAAAACATCAGAAATAATAAAAGTACAAAAATTAATCAAAATTTTATAAAATTTGAAATTTAATATTCATCGCCAAACTCAAATACAATAATAAAAAATTAATGAGGGTCCACAAGGAAAGTTATGGGCAAAAAACAAACTAATTAAAATTAATTAATCTCCTTGTGGACAACCCAAGCTATTAGAAAGCTCTAGCAATGATGAAAATCCTAAACATGATGAGACACAAGGAGCAATTAATGCGATTCAGATAAAGTACCCCAGGAGCCGACCGAGCAAATCGTATGATTGAAACCAATTAACCAAATATTTAAGACAATCAATTTCAAATTTCGGAAAGGATTATGTATCAACAATTAAAATGTTTTTAGAGAGACACTATAGATGAGATGAACTGCCAGTTGATTAATGATAACTACGAAGAATATTTGTTTTTGGAGAAACAAGTAAATGTTAGGAACCGAAAAAAAACTTTGAGTGAATTTAAATTAAATTAACTTGCCAAACAAGACAAATTTCCAGTGGGATATCTGCCTTCACGTTGTTGAATCGATATCTGATAGAAAGAGCAAATTGTATATCAATTTGTGAATTTCTGTTAGGAATCAATTAACGTATTCTCTCTTAGGTTTTTGTTATTTGATTTATCAAAAGGAACCTCGAGGAGTCAGAGATTCGCCAAAGATGGTCATGTGAGGTCTCAATGCACAAAATTAAAATGCCATATGTGTGGTAATCCTTGTCATTATGCAAGAAATTGTAAAGTCATTTCGGGAAATGATATAGTCGATCTGTTAGCGTGAAGGGAATTTTCTGTTGACAATAGTCAGTCTCTTTAAAAACGTTTTCAAAATATAGTTTTTTGAGATATTTAAAAGTTGTTTTTGGTAGGATCTAACTTGACACAGATTACGCTCATTCTTTTGATCAAAATAACTCAAAATCTAACAAAGTTTACTTTAAATTACAAAATTACACTTTTAAATTAAATTTCAAATTTTTCCTGTTTTGTATTTGAAATTTAATTGTGTATTTTAAGGCATCATTATTACTATCGAACTTATTTAGATTTCATTAGTACTATGTAAGAAATTTAACCCCCTTGGAAATAATATTTGATCCTGTAATTATATATAACATACCAGGTTTCATCCCCAGATGATATTGATAATAATTTTTTGCTACTCCATAGCAGTTTGTCAAGCCTCTGTCAAACAAAATCCCAACAAAAAACTTTCTTAGCCTCCACGTTAATGTGAGCTAATAAAATTATATATTTATTAGATATTATTTATTAATCTTTAACATATATTTGCTTGTCAATTAGGAAACATTTTTAATTTCCGACGTCACAAAATTATCCTTTGAAGAAGTTTGATGTGTAAATCAAAGCATTTTCGTCATTCTAGAAAGTTTTTTATTTAGAAAAAAGTTACGGTTGTTTGGACAATTTTTTTTTAATAAATTAATAGTAATATTTGAATTATTTGAATTATACAGTATTCGTTTTTATTTTTTTGATTTGACGGATTTTTCTCTTTGGAAAAACTGGATTTTTAGATTTTGTAATTATTTAATTAATTTTAACTAGCTGTTTGATGTGCGTTTTTGATTAATCCTAATATTGTAACCTTTACTACTTTCAACATTTTCAAAAAATCTAAAATTAAATGGTTTTATTAGAATTTTGTTTTATTGAGATTAAATGCAAATTTTAATTTCATATTTATTAAAAACAGTTGATGTCATCTATCAATATCATATATATTTGAGACTGAACTACAATCATTCGAAGCATTTGATGAATATATAACAGTTTCATAGAGATTTCTAGAATTATTATTATTATTATTATTATTATTATTATTATTATTATTATTATTATTATTATTATTATTATTATTATTATTATTATTATTATTATTATTATTATTATTATTATTATTATTATTATTATTATTATTATTATTATTATTTCGGTGATGGGTGTCAGCCACAATAGTATTGAAAGAACTTGTTTTAGTTTTCACTTCTGATTGCTTTTCATTTTGCAATGACATAAAGAATTTTTTTATTGATTGACTATGAATATTAATAAAACATCTGATTCATAGTCAATCAATAAAAAATTCTTTATGTCAAAGGAAAATGAAAAGCAATCAGAGGCAGGGACGTATGCCGAAAAAAATTTCGGGGGGAGGGGATTTTCAAAATAAATTTTCATGCAACAGTTTTATTGATTTCTAAACAAAAATTATTAGTGGTACTTGACAAATTTCAGTAATACCCGAAATACTTTATTGTTTTCTAACATATATCTTAGGTAATAAATTATTTTATTAACAATGCTAATTAAAACTCAACAAAAATAACAAGCATTAAAATTTTTATTTAACTTTTAGCATGGAATTTAGTAGTGGGATGTGTCATCGCTAGATCGTGTCACCGCTAGATCATCAAAAAATTTCTCAAGGTCATTTAAATTTCTCAAGGTCATTCAAACAAAGACCATGACTGATCGAAAATTTTCTCAAGGTCATTCAAAATTTCTCAAGTTCATTCAAAATTTCCCAAGGTCATTTAAAATTTCTCAAGGTCATTCAAACAAAGACCATGACTCATCAAAAATTTTCTCAAGGTCATTCAAAATTTCTCAAGGTCATATTATTTAAAAAAAATTTTAATTTGAAATTACTACTTATAAAAATAAGTAGTGTTTTAATTATTAATATTTTTTAATTTTTTATTCTATTACTTTTTTTTTTAAAAGTAATGTTTTAACTATCACTTATTTTATTATTATTATTATTATTATTATTATTATTATTATTATTAATATATAATAAAAAACCAAGACATGTACAACAAAGTTTTATTATAAAGAAATAATTCTACTATAGTTATATTATCGAAGAGCTTTATTCAAAGCCTATTCCACATACCTCCGATATCGGGCAGCGCATATAAGTAGTCTTTTAATTATTAGTATTTTTTTATTCTATTACTTACTTTTATAAGTAATGTTTTAACTAATAATATTTTATTATTATTATTATTATTGTTACAAGTTTTTATTTATTATTATTATTATTATATTATTATATCTTCTAAATTAAGATAGCGGAATACCGAATTAAATGGAATCAGACATTTTTAATAATCGATAGGCTATTGACAGAAACCTATGATTATTTATTACTACTAAAAAATAAATAAATCAATAAGTCAATAATAAAATTATCTAGTTGCATATTATTTCTAAATAAAATGTATTCTGGATGTGTATGGTAAATATCGAGATTTTATTCAATTCTACATTGATAATGCAGATAAAATCGAAATTTAACTATTGTGAACATGTTTTATAACCCTTTATATAAAAAGCAACTAATAATAATCAAAAACATAATAAAATAAGTAAACGTACAATTTTATTTTTTTTCCTATAATATACAAAATTCAAAATATACAAAAAATATATAAAATACAAAATTCACATAATTGTTCGTCTGATAAATTGATGATCAATCAGGAGCCAGAATTTCTTTGAATATATCTTGAAATTGCTGTGTTCTTGTAATACTATGACCACTATTAATTGCATCAAGCCCTCTATAGTGTCCATAGGCAAAACTAACATTTTTATCAACCCATGCCCTCTTATCATCGTGGTTGTTTAGCGCTATTTTACTATTTTTAAAAGTAAAAAGTGATGATTCCGGGACCCTATTCTAGTCTGAGGTACAGATATAATCTAAATATGATTGATGATTTATATTTGTACCTGCTAATTTTACTCCCTTAGCCCTCATAGTCGACTTATTTCCCAATAAACTATAACATTTAGGACGCAAGAAAACCCACTCACTATACCCTCCCCCTTTACTCTCATCCTTAAACTTTCCTATAACGGATGCTAGTCGTCTTGAATTAAAAGGATGAGAGGGGTCATTATTAGATGTATCTAAAAGGTCATCCGAAATCATCGCTTTTAATAAAATATCTAATTTTAAATTTTTTATCTCTAAAAAAGAAGCTGTCCGTATCACCGGCAATTAAATTTATATCACAATTATAAATAGTTCTATACTTTTGCAGCTCTATATACTGCAACTGATACATCCGTAGTTTGGATAGATCTAGTACTGATTGTCCGATGTAACTAGGCCTATCCAAACATATTGAATCCTTATTAAGATGCGCGGCAAACAGATTCTCATCAACTTCGATGGTTTTTCTGAATGCTGGTTTTGACAAATATGTAATTAACTTTTCAAATGAACTACATAGTCGCAAATTCATTCGCTTCTTAAGGTTTTCAACGGATTTACCGTACAAGCTGTTATTATATAATTTAAATAAATCTTTATATATCTCGCTGACTGCATTTGCTCACAAGTCAGTATTTTTATCTATATAATTTTTAAAAATAGGTTTCTGTGTAAATTTTATACATCTATATACATTCACAACCTTAGCCCCAAGCGAAAGATAAAGCCTGAGAAGCCTCCAATGAAGAACATGATTCTTCTTTGGATAATGCGTGAGCATTATCTTCTCAACTTTTGAATTTCGTGGGCACATCTTTTCCGGTCCAATAGGAAAGTCATTTAAAAAATCATGGAAATTTTCAGGGATATCAATATCAACTTCCATAGTGTATCCATATGGAAGGATTTCAATATCCGCAACATTCATACACTCATTCAATACATCATCCAAACCATCATACACCCAAACAAAATCAGCATATGGCAAAGATTGGCTAAGAGCCCAACCATACAAATTATTTATGTCTATATACAGCAATTCGGTGTCCTCTGAAGAAGCAACATAGTGTTTGTTAACAAACGTTAACCCTCCTCGTATTCCTCCCTCGTAAAAATTGAACATTTCCATGTCCTGTAAAAGCTCTATGGGTTCATCTAATGTCATAAGCGCTGACGCCCTTGACATTCCAGGAATACCATAGAAATTTAAATGGCCTTTTCACGAAACTGTTGAAAGTAATCAGCGAGTAGGAATACATCAACTTTTAAATAATGCATCATATAGTCACGCAAATTACAACAGTTTTGTTGCATCCAAACCAATTCAGCAGTCGCATACTCATCATCTGTCACACCCTCCCATTTAGGAGGCAATTCATAAGTAGTTTCAAGAACATCAAAAGATGCGGCATAATCATAA
This sequence comes from Schmidtea mediterranea, assembly GCA_022537955.1. NCBI lineage: Eukaryota > Metazoa > Platyhelminthes > Tricladida > Dugesiidae > Schmidtea > Schmidtea mediterranea. The sequence continues at coordinate 114,916,813 of CM039679.1, forward strand.
GGAAATATACCTTTAGAATCTATAATAGAACCAGGAAAGCATAGGTAGTAAGATGTAGTGTAGTAAGTGTTTTTACAGCCTTAGATAAAGACCAATTTACAAATTGCATACTATCTATAAATCTAACAGCCAGATTTTTTATATGTACAATTAAAGATATAAATTTTTCAGTCGAGGTAGGGATAATGTCTAAATTCCAAGAAGGAAAACCGTTGAGACCATGTTTTAAAATATGATGCAGATCGTAACCTTTTAAATTATGAAACACTATCGGAAGCAACTTATATATTCTACGCGCAAAATTACATTTTCGGCACGCTGCACCAAGATATTTACCTGTAAAGTTACAATGGTCTTTAGCAGGATTTACAATCGGTTTCTTGCAAAGATAGCAAGTTCTACATGATTTAAATTCTCGTTGTTCAGCGAAAGACATAAAACCTATCAACCTTTTTCCTTCCACATCATAATAAGGTAGGACAATTGTGACAGCAATTTCCTCTACTTTTTTAAGAAATAAAGAAATGCAGTCAGGTCCATAAAATTCAAAATATTGTTGTGTTTTTGTGTAGTTATTTATTAGTAAAAGGCCTGCTGAACTAGGCATATGAATTTGGTGATGTCTAACATCAGGTGGTAAAACCGACTCGAAATCGGCATAAATTACATAGGGAGGGGTGATGGTTTTAGAATAATTTTCAAATTTTAAATTTTTGTTATCGGGTAATGTGTAAAGGGTTGTACCCGTCTGATTTTTAGCGCATAGAGCTACATGTTTATTAAAGGCATTATCCAGCCTGAAACCATTTAGGCAGTGTGGGCACCATTTGCATCTAATTTGAACTGGACAATCAGGATTCTGATGACAATTCATTAATTTATTGAGATCACTCACTGCGGTGTAGTGATTCCTATCACTTTTCTCTAATAAAAGCAAATAAATAGGTGTTCCGCCAATGACCTTTGAACGATGAATTATACTTAAATGGGGATGATGGAAGACATAACTATCAGGAACCTCGTCAATTATCACAGTTGGAGTATAAGAAAGGACGTTTATTGCTAAATTTAAACTAGCATTTTTCTTTTCAAATTTGGGGATATTTATTAATTTCATTGGACAATCCGTAATTTCGTCATATACTAAGTCGTTTAAAAACTCGGTGTATTTTGCAGGTCTAAATTAAATCTTTTTTAGGAATTGCCAGAATACTATAAAGGAAGCATTTATTGTCGGTATTTTTAACATTTATAATAGCTTTTTCAGATGCAATAGCAGAAGGAGTCTGAATATATCGATGACCTGATAAACGACTAATTGGGGAAAATTTGGTAAGTATAAAATCTATTTCTAAAATATTGATTACTCTCCATCCACTGCCTAAATGGGTGAACTTTTCTATTTTTTCATTGAGTTTATTAACTCCTTCAGATAAAAAACTATCTGAAAATTTTTCTGCGTTGTTGGAAAAATAATTATCGCGGATTTCCCCATCTTTTTCAAACTGTATTAAAACAGCAAATTGAATTTTAACATCATCCCCCATCTTTCTAATCTCATCAATTAATTTAGAACTGATTCTCTCAGTTAACATTATTTTTATCAGTCGCGCCTCTGATGTATTAAATTTAATTGTTTTAATTGCGCCGTTTAAATTAATTTGTATTATAGGTTCTAATGAACCACCAACTTGATTAATAGTATTATTAACAATATCTACATTATTTATAATATCTACATTATTTATAATATCTGCATTATTTACAATATCTGCATTATTTACAATATCTGCATTATTTATAACATCTGCATTAGTAATAATATCAATATCTACATTATTTATAATATCTACATTATTAATTGATTCGTCATCACTGATTTCAATGACTTCGATTTTTATAAGTTTATTTGGTATTTTAGATGGCCTATGTTCAGCAGGTCTTTTATTTTTAGTTATTTTTGTTGGGTGTATATTATTTATAATATTCATAATATTTACATTATTTTTATTACTGATACGAAACAGATCCTTTTTAATTATTTTAAATGAATCTAAATGGTCTTTGTGAATGTTATAAAAAGCTTTGTATTTTATGGACTGGGATGTTTTGCATACAGGACAAATAAAAAACCTAATGCCATTAAATCTATGGACATAGTATTGTTTCATTTTTTCGTGACATATTTCACCATGATTCTTTGAGATCATGCAATATTTTGGGTAAAATTTACCTGATAAAATAATAATAAATTAAATAACTTATATTAAAAAAAAATACAAATATATAATTATTTTACAATATTTCATAAAATTATCTTTCATTATTATACAATTCTATAACATAAAGACTTGTATAATATTAAATGATAATTCTTATATAGTCAAATGTATTAGACATGGCTTTGCACTTGTTTTGCATAAATATTGCAACATTCGCGAATCATTCATTATTATACAAGTTTATAACATAAAGACCTGTTAATAATAAATGTTTCAAATTATAGGGTGAATAGCATGTCACTGCAGATTATTATTATTAGCAAATTATAGGGCGAATAGCTACATGCTTACTGTAGACTATTATTATCATATAAAATAAATATTATTATTATTATTATTATTATTATTATTATTATTATTATTATTATTATTATCACATAAAATATTATTATTATATAAAATAAGTATCATTTTTTTTTCAAAATATAGCTGCATGCTCACTGCAGATTATTATTATCACATCAAACAAGTATTATTATTATTATAATATAAAATGAATACCGTTTTCAATGCTTGCTGTAGATTATTATTATTATTTTTTTTTCTTATTATTAATAAAGAATAGATATTTATTAACCTAAAATTTAATTAAAACAACCTTTTATTATTTACACAAATCATTCCCTAGAATTAGTTAAGAATCAACTCTGCATGATTTCATAAAATCTTCATAAATTCTTCGCTATTAAATAATTTCCATAAAATCTTCAATAATCAACTTTTCACAAAATCTTCTACTTTTCATAATTTTTCAAAATATTATTTAAATTCGTTAAATTTTTAAAAATATAATTAATTAATATAGTTAAATAAAGTTTAAAAAATAAATAAATTACTAACATAAATCTGCATCAATATTATCATCAGATGAATCGTCAACATCAATACAAGTGGGGCCATTATCCACTATATCATCTCCATCAATACAAGTGGGGGCATCATCCACTATATCATCCAAAATAATTATTGGGTAAGTTGCCGGAATCATATCATCATCATCATCTGAAATGTTTTTTTTTTATATTTTGAAAATAAATAAATATTAAACTTACCGATAGATATAACCTCATAAACATCTTCATTAATTGAAGTGGGAGTATCTTCAATAATAATTCTTTCAACATTATTATTATTACAATCTAAAAGAATATTAATAAAATAATTTAACAAACAAATAAAATTTTACCAAAATGTCATCCAAATCCAAAAGATCCTCATTTTCGGTTACATCGAACCAGTCGAAATTTACTAAAAGATTAATGGTAATAAATAATAAATAATAAATAAAAATGACCAATGGATGAAGTTAGAAGACTTCTTAAAATATTACTTTGTCCTGCCATATTAAAATTTATGAATTAATTGTGATAGATTTTGAATTTGCATATGTTTATAAAGAGAATAATATTTTCAGGATTTAGCCAATCACATTTAAGCAATACACACATATAGGTGAGAGATTTTTTACGCATGCAGCCTATATTGTGTAGGTATGTTTTCTTTGTAAATCACATACAAACAAAAGTATCTATGTGTTTTTCTTTGTAATTCACATACAAACAAAAGTATGTATGTGATTTCTTTTTAAATTACATACAGTCTTGAGTGTGTATGTATGCGTTCCTTGTTACTAATCATGCACTTATCATGCAGTGTCTTTGTAAATCATGCACTTATCATGCACTGGCTTTGTTAACATTAATTAATTAAACACATAATAATAATATTAATAATAATAATAATAATAATAATAATAATTAAAAAATTATTAATAGTTAAAACAACAGTAATAATAATATGTGTGTATTTATAATGTACAATTAAACACTCTTTGTGTTACTTTCATCCAAATATTTTTTTTTTACATTTTTTCTATGATGCTTTTGAATTCATTTACGAAATGATAAATTAAATATTTTATGTAGATTATTTAAAGATTTTTTTTTTAATTTAAATTTTAAATATTTAGATATATATTTGAGTATTAATTCATCATTTTTATTTGAAAAATAATTAACAGTTATTTTCTACAAATTTCGGGTGCACATTTGATTGATGATATCGAAAGTACGATCATCTTTTACGAAATTTTAAAAGTAATCATTATTATTATTATTAATTCATATGATTTTTAATATATGTATAAGATAAAAATCAATTTATGATTTTGTATGGTTTATAGTAAATATGGAAAAGTATTCCTTTGTTAAATATTTAGTTAATTTTTCTTTGAATTTTCTTAATAATTTATTATTATGATAAATGAAATACTTCAGTTTACATAAAGGTATATTTGCTATCAGTTAGTAAATATTTTTAAATTTATTTTAAAATACTGCAACGTAAAATAATCATAAAATACCGCAACGTAATGACTGATAGAATATATCGTCCAATAATTTAATTATAATTCATTTGTTACATTATGAATAAAGAAAATAAAATCACTGAAAACAAGGAGTTGATATCTTCAATGAAACTGGAAAACTCGATAAGTATAAAATTTTAATTTTCATAAATTTATATATTATTATTAGGAGAAACTATTGATAAAGTTACAAAAAAGAGGATTGAAGAAACATTGTTAAAGGAACATCTTAATGTGCAGAGAGAAGAGTATATGAAAATCTTTGAGAAATATATCGCAGAAAAAGATGTTCTTATTAATAAATATCGAAAAAAGTGTATAAAGTTAGAAAATCTCAGAAGAGAAAACGAAAACTTAAAAGAACTATTGAATAAAGAAGACGAATTTTTTTAAAATAGAATTTATAACTTTTTAATTATTTTTACTTTTATTTGTATTTATTTGTGTTTGTAAATAATTTATTAAAATTTATTGGATGAAAACTCATTTATATAAAATCAAAATTTAGTTATGCTAGGATAAGTTAATCCATCAATAAAATAAAAGTTAATAAATAACAGATACATACATTAAAAAATTATCATTATTATTATTATTAATTCATAAGATTTTGAAAGTATGTAAAAGATAAAAGTCAATTGATGATTTTGTATGGTTTATAATAAATATGGAAAAGTATTCCTTTGTTAAATATTTAGTTATATTTTCTTTGAACATTCTTATTAATTTATTAGTATGATAAGTGAAATACTTCAGTTTACAATTCTGTTTACATTGCTATCAGTTAGTAAATTTTTGAAAATATATATTAATTAGTAAATAATCATATTAGATTTATAAAGTAAAATAAATATTTTTAAAGTTATTTTAAAATACTGCAACGAAAAAAAAAATAATCATAAAATACCACAACGTAATGACTGATAGAATATATCTTCCAATAATTTAATTATAATTCATAAATTTTAACATACCAGGACAAAATAATATTTTAAGAAGTCTTCTTGGAGAGAAAGCAAAATTCATTCCAATCGATATTTAGTTATGTTTGATGAAAATAATAAATGGATGCGAATAATAGTAGGATTAATGTGTATGAAACACATGATATTAAAATCCGGATTCGACTATGAAAATTATTTCCAACAATTATTCAAGTTGCCGTAGAAGCCAAACGTTCAGATATTTATTTTTCAAATTGCAAATTTTTATTAAAACAATTAACTGGAGCATCGGTCATGTATATCTGTAATAAAGTTTTACCATAAATTTTTATAAATGTATTATTCTTTGTTATTTACTGAATTATTAATAAAAAACTATATTTTTAAAGATTTATTGATTATTATATGTACATGCTTCATCACCACAATATTCTATCATTATATTTTCTATAATATGGTCAACACAGGTCTTAAAGTCGTTAGGCTCAACTAAAATTGGAGTTTCTTCATCATAAATAATCACACAAAAAGTTTATTTAATATTCTAAACGAAAATTAATTAATTATTTTATATTTTACCTTTTTCAGACAGCATTTTTAAACAATTTTAAAACTAATTATAATTTTGTTTATAGAATATGTTGTAAAGAAAACAAAATCTGTTTAAATACATTTATTAACATTAAACACTAAAATATACATTAAAATAATTGTGAAAGTCTAGCAGTAACAATTTTTTATATTGAAGAAAGCACATCATTTTTATCAGCTTTATATCCTTGTATTGCTATTGTTAAATACCAGTTTTCCTGTTCTTTGAAACCTATTTATGTAAATGAATCATAATATCAGGTATATTGACTGGTGAAGAATGCATTTTCATTACATTTTAAATTCGAATTGATCTTTTTGAAAACCGTATCAATATCCTTGATATCTATCATTTTCAGTGTCCCAGCGAGAGATTGAAATTGAGTTCGATGGAGTTTGACTGGATTTACCTATTGCATATTGATAGGCTCCGTTAAAAAATACATTTTATAATTGTGAAACATCTGAACTGGTTGTACAATGATAGCAGAGCTCACTATTTTCTTGGTCATGTTTGATTTATTATCATTATACGGTGGTGACGAGCTTTTATACCCTTGATAGATACTGATCAACCAATCAGAATCGTTGTTGCATGTATGTATTTCTATACTTATTATTATTATCATCATGAGTTACATTATTATTAAGTGTTACATTATTATTATTATTATTATTATTATTATTATTATTATTATTAATTATTTCGTTTATTATATAAAACAATATAGTATAAATTATTACTAATAAAATTATTACTTAAAACAAAAATAAAACAAAAGCAAATCAAACACTAAACATTTATTTTCTTACAAGTTTGAATTTACAAAAATTCCTTATGGAGTTGACTAGGCTCCATTCGATGTACCGTTGGTAATGGAAATTACAGCAACTACAATCTAGAATACACAGGTATTCAGTTGCCATTTCCGTTACCATTCTGTTCAGTCTATTATCCAATAGAGCCTGATTGATCAGCTCTGAAATTTGAATTCGGGTTTCATCGAATATGAGTTGTTGAAACATTGCCGGCTCTTGGTTCCTCAAAACCTCCTTCATTTGTGGATAATAGAATATTACTCTTTCTATTACCATTGGTTCATATTCGTCTAAATAAAATTATAATACAAGAAAATAAATAAATAATATATTTACCATATTTACTGTTGTTTTTCTTCGGTATATCGTACATATTTTTCTTCAGCGTTGTATTTTCTATTTTAAAAATGAAATAAAATGAATAACCAAGTTGTTTTAATAACTCATTAGCCTATCAGATATCGACCAATCCCGTGATTTCATTGTGTATGTCAGTAGCAATATTTATGTACTCTAGATTTCGCAACGCTAATATGACTATTTTCTCACTAATAAACACGTTAACACATATTGGGTTGTATTTTTAAAGGTCTCAGTGCAGGAAGTAATTCCGGCTCGAACATACAAAGACATTTTGTTGACATGTTGTATAGATTGATAGATTTTTCCACATTCACGGTAACCGTAATTGACTGTATTTTAATATCCTTTATTCTATATTGTAATTTATTGACATCTAAAGGTTTATTGCATCCCATGATTCAGCATTTACCGGATTTGAAAAACATTATAGGGTATTTTTCACTCCTATCAACAACTTGTTGGGGTTTACCAGTCGGAAACGTCATTTTTGACACGTCGAAAGTTTTTTTATAATTTATATTTGATAGCATAATTAAACAATAATGAAATATTAATCTATATATATATGATTTTTAGAAAGAGTTCATTAAATTGTATAATATAAACAAAAACCTATAATTATACAAATTAATAATGGAATTAAGAAATGATGCGGTATATCAAATCGTCGGCCCAAGTGGTAGTGGTAAAACTATGTTTGTGTGTAAATTACTGAAATCTAATTTATTCCAAACAAAATTCAACAAGATTATTGGCATAGGGGTGCAGATGAAGAACATGGATTAACTCAAAATAATTTCTGTAAATTGAAAAACATAAAAATAGTAAAAGGTTTCGATAAAAACTGGTCAAGTCGTTTAAGGAAAGGTGATGTCATCATTATTGATGATTTGTATCAGGAAGCTAATAAAGAAAAGGATTTTAATAATTTATTCACAAAAATCAGTAGACATGTTGGTGTTATTGTGATCTTTATTACTCAAAATCTATTTCATCAGGGTGGCGCACATCGAACAAGGAATTTAAATGTTCAATATTTAGTTATTTTCAAGAATCATAGAGATGCAACAGTTATTGATTTTCTTGCTCGACAAGCATACCCTAATAATCGTAATTTTCTCATCAGTGCATTTCAAGATACTACAAAATCACCACATGGATATATATTTCTTGATTTCACACAACAATGCAATGATGATTTACGGGTAAAAACAGATATTTTCAATAAAGAAGGTGCCATGGTTTATAAACAAAGTTGAAAACATTAACATGTAAAAATGTTTATGAAATCCAGGCTTAAAAATATCCGAAAACTTAGACAAAGTATTAAAAAGAAAAACACATTTCCACCAAAAACCAGTTATACACCATCTAAACTAATAACCGAGAATTACCCTGCGATGAATCTAATTTCGAAAAACCCAATTAAAAGAAGTAATAAAATAGTTGTTAAAATTGTAAAAAATCATAGGAGTTTCCCATATTTTAATGCATTGTTAAAGGCATCGAGTATGAAAAGAATGTCTATTTTACAATGATTTCCAAATTTTGTTGTCGATGATTTACTCAAAATTCTATTAAAAGTAGTCAGAGGTAAAATTAAAATCAGTAAATCTAAAAAACTAGTATTGAATAAACATCGTAAGCCTTTGTTATCACTAGTAAATAATAAAAATCGCAAGCAAATGAGAAAAATCATATATAAACAACAAGGCGGTGTTATCGGCGCCATATTACCATTAGAAATATCATTATTAGGCGGATTACAATAAACAATGGAGCAATCATTACCTAATGTTAAATTAAAATTTAAATCATCTTGTTGTGATGGAGAAGATTTGGAAGAACCCAGAAGTCGAAGCAGGTTTCGGTGGAGTGACAAAGTTAAAGAAAAGAGTCCCAAAGTTGAAAAAGGAAACGCAAAAGTGGTTGTCAGATCAGCTTGCGTACAGTTTAAACAAACCGATGCGGAAAAGATTTCCAACAAGAGCTTATAAGACATTCGGTATTAATGATTTATGGAAAATGGATTTGATGGAGATGATACCGTATTCGAAGATTAACAAGGGTTATAGATATATTTTAACGTGTATTGATGTTTTCAGTCGTTTTGCTCACGGTGTACCAACAAAGACAAAACCTGTAGAGGAAATATCTAAAGCAATTAATAATTTATGTAAAAATGGACATCTTGACAATTTGCAAACAGATTTAAGTATTTTTATTATTATTATTATTAATATTATTATTATTATTATTATAGGCAAGGAGTTTTACAACAGTAAAGTTAAGCAAATCCTAGATTGTCTCAAAATAAATCATTACTCTGTACATTCTCAATACAAAGCCGCACATTTTGAAAGATTTAACTAGACATTGATGGATAGATTGAAGAAATATTTCGTGCATCAAGGTAATAAAATATAAATAAATGTATTACCGAAAATATTTGTTAGTTATAATAATTCATCACATCGAGGTCTGAATGGTTTGAGACCTATAGATATCAGCTCAAAAACACCAGTGAGTTCTAAAAATGTTGTTAAAATTGCAAAATCAAAATATAAATTTGGTGATCACGTTAGAATTAGTAAAATATCTGCTTCACCTTTCATCAAATATTTCGATAGTAATTGGAGTGATGAAGAATTTCGAATTACAAAATTTAATACTAAACAGAGTCCTGTAATGTATGTTATTAAAGACAGTGACAACAATGTAATATAGGGTAAATTCTATGAACAGGAATTACAAGTTATTTTCAAACCTACAGTGTTCAGAATTCAGAAAATATTGAAAACTAAAAAGGTGGCTAAGGATAAACAATACTATGTCAAATTGCACGGATATCAAAAACCCTCATGGATATCATCAAAAGACCTAGTAAAGTGAGTTTCTATACTATTTTATCGAGCAATAGTTGCCCACTAATCCATCCGGAAAATCAAGCAAGTAAATTTATGGTTGATCTTCAAAATCCCATTTATTTACATGGAAATTGGGAAGTTGCTTTGCAAGACTTTACATTTGTGTACAATACATTCCCATTTTATAGTCATTGTAAAATCGGTTACAAGAAGCGTGTTCCCAAAACATGTAGTGGTATTTTCTCAATCAATAATTTTGAACGATATTGTCATATTCCGAATCAAATTTTAGATGAAAATAGTGGCATGGCTTTCAAAGATGGATTGAATGTTAGTTGTGATTTTAGTCCATTTACAATAAAGTTTGAAAGTATTGAGGATGCCAAGCGAATGGGTAGTGATAAGCTTAACATAGTTGTTCATGGTACTGAATACTTATTACGTTTCAAAACATTTGATGAGAACAGTGTAACAATCGAACACATCAAAATATCTGTATCATATATTAATGAAGTTGAAGATACATTTACATTTACTAAAGATTTATATATTGAAACACTTGAAGAATTACATAAATGAATTTCATTTAATTGTTTACATATATTTAAAACTATTGAATTTGTTAAAGATGGATTATGTAAATTCAGTCTGAATAATAACATTTGTGAAGTTACATTTGATGAAAATTTGGATAATACATTGGGATTAGATAAGCAAACATATAGGGCAAGTGCTTTGGTGTACGCAAACCGAAAATAATAAAACTTTATAGACAAATGTTCATATATACTAACATCATCGATCCTAATATTGTTGGTGATTCTATGGTTCCTCTATTGAAATCTGTTTGGGTTGATAAACATGACCAGGATGGAGTTGTCAATATAAATATCGATAATCCCATGTACTTACCGGTATCAACATCATGTATAAACAATATAGAAATAAATATTCCTGATAATAGCGGTAAATTTATTGAATTTAGTAAAGATACAAAAACTCATTTGACATTACATTTTCGTAAATTAGATGGCCAATAACGATATTATTAGTATGTATAGTGGTAGCCAAAGTGGTGGCGAATTACCATATTTTATTGGTAAACAGTACGGATCAGGATGGTTGAGAACTCTTGGTAGATTTGCACTTCCTATTCTTAAACGCATTGGTAGTTTTGGAATGAAAACCGCTAAAGATGTGATATTGAATGAGCAGAAAATATTACCATCTCTGAAATCAAATGCATTATCCGAGTTAGAGAAAGTTCTACCTAGTGTTGCAGGTATGTTTCAAAAACAGACACCGGCACCAGCTCAAAAACGTAAAAGACATCATAAACATATAAACAAACGAATGAAAGTACATGGAACTATATTTCAAAAATGATTTGTGCTAAATCTGAATTGTGTTTATTTGATAGACCATCTCCCCAGGCGGTAATTGAATTGGGGGCCTTTGAAGATGTATTCCCGATGAATTCTATTATGGATAGTAGAATTGATATTGAATTTTATATTAATGGTTCCCAAACTGAATATCTAGATTTGAACGATATATTGTTTACTGTTCAGATCAAAGTTGTAGATAAAGATAGAAAACCTTTGGGTGAACCATGTGATGTAATACCAAATAATTTTTTGTTTCATACACTTTTTAAAGATGCAGTACTCGAATTTAATAATATCAAGATTGAGGGTGGTAACAGTACATATATTCACAAAGCTCTAATAGAAACTATTATAAATTACAATAGATATACTAAAAATACATGTTTAACTCCTATGAGTTATGGTAGTGATGACGATAGAAAAAAGTGGATTAAGAGTTCCAAATTATTTATTATGTGCTCATCATTGCAACTCAATTTTATGGATCAACCCACATATTTACTCCCAGGTGTTAATGTACACATTAGATTGAAAAGATCTGAGTCTGCATTATCAGTGAGAAAAGTTCGTGTTGAGCCCTCTGTATTAGCCGGTCATCAACTGGGGCTTAATTCTATGCATGCAATATATCCATTGAAAACAAAGGAAATTGTTCAATTCGCCATTGCTAAAGGTGCAGCTTCTTTCTATAAGGAACAAATATTTGGAGATAGAAGAATGCCCAACTTTATATTGGTAACATTTCAAAGTGAATCTCAATATAATGGATCATATTTAACATCGAGCTCAATTTTCAAACATTTTGGAGTAAAAACCTTAATTGTGGTATAACTCTTGATGATTTAAAAACAAATATCCATTCTTTACATTTGTTTTGGCACCCGATTTTGATTAAAATCAGAGTCAATTACCTCAAAATGGAAATTTACGATTAGATATAAAGTTTGCTTAAGCTAGAACTGAACCGGTGCATATTGTAATATATGAAGTATTTGAAAATGAGGTTCAAATAACTGCAAACAGAACAGTGTTGGTTTGAACAGAGTTCAAACATTGTTGGTTTGAATATGTTGGTATAAATGTATAGATAATTTATGATAAGTTGTCATGGAGTAAGTTTTTCATGTATTATTAATATTATTGATGTAGTTCTGTTCAGGTCTATTGAATTGGAAAATAAATACTAGGACATGAATTCTTAGGAGTTTTTGCTCTTGATAAAATTCCATATTTACGTAATAATCAAGCCTGCATGCATTAAAATCTCTAACCTATATGTGTGTATTGCTAAAATATGATTGACTAAATCCTAAAAATTTGATTCTCTTTATAAACATTGTCAATTTCCAAATTTGTCACAATTAATTCAAAAAATTTGCAAAATGGAAAATTATAGTATCTTAAGAAAGCTATTGGCCGATGGAAACGAAAATTTTTTATTTTATTATTAATATTTATTATTCGTTAATTAAGGTACATTCAATGTGACCGAAAACGATGATCGAGATCGCGAAGTTATTTTAATCGAAGATGATAGCGGTGAATTAATTTTAAATTATTAAATTATAATTATGAATCTTTTAGAAAATGATGTAATTAAACCTAAATTTGTGATATTTATTGAAAAGTTATTGAAAATTTATATTGATTGAAAACTTATATTTATCGATATTTAAAATAATTAAATTTTAATAATAAATATATATTTTATCAGGCCGATTATATCCGAAATATTGCATCGCTTCAACATGTCATTCGGTAAAATGTCATGGTGAAATGAAGCGATACTACGGCCATAAATTCGTTGGCATCAATTTTTTCATATGCCCCCAAATGCGAGATTGCCAAAGATATAAATTATTTAGAGTTTTATAAGGGGCACTCTACCCACTTTAATCAATTTACTCTAAATAAAAATCTCTTTTTCGAAAAATAAATAAACGAAACAATAATAATAATAATAACAATAATACAACACATACTAATAAACGAAATATAATAATAATAATAATAATAATAATTAAACGATAACGCCAATAAAAAACCTTTCGTACGATATATTTCGATAGCACAGCTATCATCTTCAGGTACTCAAAACTAACTAAAAATATTATGAATTAACATTTTATTTAAACAAATTATTTTTTATTAATTTAATTTTTTAATAAATAAATATTTTTAAAAATATATTTTAAATTAATTTTAAATTTTAAATTTTTTACTTATATTCTAATTTTTAAAAATTAATGTAATTTAAAATTTTCAATTATTTTAATAATATTAAAAAAACAAACATGATTTAACATACGTAAACTATTTAAAAACATTCAAAACATTCGTAGTCACAGCACTCTGCACATTAATTTTTGGATCCAATGACCTTATCAGCAATGCTTCACATATCACTCGTTCCCAATAACTATTAAAACTTCTCAACAAAATTCTAAAATCAGACATTCCTATATCACTTTTACAGCCTCTATTGTGTTCACTAATATTGGTCAAACCCTTCAATCGACAATGCTCTAGAACTCGAGTACAGAGATGACGGGAAGTCTCTCCAATGTATGTGGCATTACACCCATTACATGTAAATTGATAAACGAGATCAGAACACAATCCAACCGGAGTTTTTGATTTATTAATAAACATATTGCGTACCTTACACGAATTAGAGACGATCTTATACTCTAAATTTCCTATCAGTTTAACCAACTTCCTCTTATAATTTGTAAAGCCTTCAGAGTACGGCAATACTAACACATATTTAGGCTCAATTTTTTTATATCCATTTTTACCATCACCCAGATCAACACTCAATTCACACCCATCCGACAAATTACATTCAGACTTTCCACAACATGGATCCTTAGGATTTTTAATCAATTTATCAACAGTTTCTTTTATCATCAACAATAAAAATGATTTAGAATATCCATTCTTTATCAACAACTCAACCAATTTATCAACACTTTTTACCGAATTAGCAAAAGTAGAAGATAAAGCCCATGAACGATAAATCAATCCTTTCACCATATTTCTCTTATACTTAAATTCACAAAAGCTTTCTGAGGAGGTATAAAAACCAGTATCAGTTGGTTTTCTATAAATCTCTGTCTCATAAGGTTTATCTTTGCGTTGAATTAGTAAATCCAAAAACGCAATCGATGACTTTCTATCCGTTTCACGTGTAAATACAATGTTCTTATGTAAACTGTTCATAAAATGCAAAAACAGCTCTACATGTTTCTGATATTCAAATAGAAGAAAAATATCATTCCATACCTTTTATAAACAATGGGTTTCTCAAATTGGAATGAAGCAATTTTCTTTTCCAAACTAGCCAAAAATATTGATGACATCGTTGGTGCTTAAGGGGAACCCATAGCGACTTCATCTATTTGTTGATACCATTCATCCCCCTTTAGCACCAACGATGGCATCAATATTTTTGGCTAGTTTGGAAAAGAAAATTGCTTCTTTCCAATTTGAAAAACCTTTTGTTTATAAAAGGTATGTGGATGATATTTTTCTTATATTTGAAAACCAGAAACATGTAGAACCGTTTTTGCATTTTATGAACAGTTTACATAAAAACATTGTATTCACATGTGAAACGGATAGGAAGTCATCAATTGCGTTTTTGGATTTACTAATTCAACGCAAAGATAAACCTTATGAGACAGAGATTTATAGAAAACCAACTGATACTGGTTTTTATACCTCCTCAGAAAGCTTTTGTGAATTTAAGTATAAGAGAAATATGGTGAAAGGATTGATTTATCGTTCATGGGCTTTATCTTCTACTTTTGCTAATTCGGTAAAAAGTGTTGATAAATTGGTTGAGTTGTTGATAAAGAATGGATATTCTAAATCATTTTTATTGTTGATGATAAAAGAAACTGTTGATAAATTGATTAAAAATCCTAAGGATCCATGTTGTGGAAAGTCTGAATGTAATTTGTCGGATGGGTGTGAATTGAGTGTTGATCTGGGTGATGGTAAAAATGGATATAAAAAAATTGAGCCTAAATATGTGTTAGTATTGCCGTACTCTGAAGGATTTACAAATTATAAGAGGAAGTTGGTTAAACTGATAGGAAATTTAGAGTATAAGATCGTCTCTAATTCGTGTAAGGTACGCAATATGTTTATTAATAAATCAAAAACTCCGGTTGGATTGTGTTCTGATCTCGTTTATCAATTTACATGTAATGGGTGTAATGCCACATACATTGGAGAGACTTCCCGTCATCTCTGTACTCGAGTTCTAGAGCATTGTCGATTGAAGGGTTTGACCAATATTAGTGAACACAATAGAGGCTGTAAAAGTGATATAGGAATGTCTGATTTTAGAATTTTGTTGAGAAGTTTTAATAGTTATTGGGAACGAGTGATATGTGAAGCATTGCTGATAAGGTCATTGGATCCAAAGATTAATGTGCAGAGTGCTGTGACTACGAATGTTTTGAATGTTTTTAAATAGTTTACGTATGTTAAATCATGTTTGTTTTTTTAATATTATTAAAATAATTGAAAATTTTAAATTACATTAATTTTTAAAAATTAGAATATAAGTAAAAAATTTAAAATTTAAAATTAATTTAAAATATATTTTTAAAAATATTTATTTATTAAAAAATTAAATTAATAAAAAATAATTTGTTTAAATAAAATGTTAATTCATAATATTTTTAGTTGGTTTTGAGTACCTGAAGATGATAGCTGTGCTATCGAAATATATCGTACGAAAGGTTTTTTTATTGGCGTTATCGTTTAATTAAATCGTTGCCAAATTTATTTAATTATTTATTTATAAATAATAATAATAATATTAATAAAAGACCTGCTGCAAATATTCATTTGGTTCCCTCTAAAAATAAAAAAAAATTGAAATCAGCATTAGCGATGATGATGATGATAATATTAATAATCAAATTGGTGGGTTACAGGGTGTTGACGTTTGTTTGAATTAGGTCGTGGTTACCCTGGTAACGCCATAAAAATATTTTCTTTGCTACCACTCGGCACCCGTTGCTAGGCAACGTTGGAACTGTGTTCGAGTGGGTAGATCGTCCGCAAAAAGTGAGCGCTATTGCTAATGCTGTAATTGACCGGAAGATCGCTGGGTCCAACGAGCTGTCGATAGAAGACTTGTGCTCGCTTTCGATTTTTGGTCCCCTTTTGTATTTTCGCGCAAGTTTCTCGTTCAGGTGGCGCAATGTCCTCGTACTACCTCTATGAGTCGACACTTATCAAATCCTTGAAAATATTGTTTCAAATAACAAGAAATATATATTTTATAAAATAAATACATTTTACAAGTTAATTAGGCATTATTTAATAATCGAGCGGCTCGACGTTTAGCCCCACTCCTTGCGTCCGGGTCGGTAGTTGTTTGTTTTTGGTGTGGCTTGTGGAGTCGCTACCGTATCTCGGTAGGCCAGCTGGGCAGGGGCAAAGACAAGGGGGTAAGTCACTGCTGCCCTTTCCTGGCAGGCCGACAATGCGACCTCCAGACCCCTTATCTGTGTCCGCAAACTTCGATTCAGCTGTCTTTCATCCGCCCATCCCTTTTGGGCTACAGTAAGCCGCTGATGAAGCAGTTTTACTTTCTTCGGTTCCAACCATGAGGCTTTGGTTTGTTGGATTTACTATAGGGAGGGTACAATTAAATGTCCGAACAGGTTCTATTAAATGTTAAAAAAATCATTGTCTTAACCTACTATACCCATTTAACGCGCTTGTCGTACAGATTATTTCATAAAACGTCTCAATCGTTCCTTTATTTATCCATTTGTTGCCACAGTTCCTAGTATTAGTGAGATGATAATGATAATTAAGTGATTACTGAGATTTTCTTTACTTAATTATTTAAGTTACCGTTAAGAGAATTTATTTATCTAATTTGATTGCAAAAATTGATATTACAAAGATCTAAATTGAATAATTACTTAATTATTTATATTACTACCAAGAGAATTGGTTAATAAGGTAATTTGAAGTTAATTCACTTATCTATTCATTTTGATACCCGGAGAATCCATTTTTATTTGGGGAATTGCTGATAACCTACCCTGTCTGCTGATTATTATGAATATCATCAAGGGTCTATCCTGAGCTTTCTTGGCATGTTACTTTGACAGCAAAATTGTATTTCCACTCTATCAAACGGTTTTGACTATGCAAAAATATTTTGGTTGACACAATGCTAGTGGATTCGCTATTCGGGTTGATTCCTCATCGAACAGGTTGGAGAAAAATGTGCATGAAATTTGGGGTTGACATCTAGCGTTTGACTTAAACTTGGTAATTTATTTCGGGAAAAAATTCATAATAAAACAAAAAAAATTCTTTTATTTTCTAAAACTATCGTTGGCCTAGATTGGATTCGCGTGGTTGATATTGAGCTCCCGGCTAAGACTTATATGATTAGACGGAAATTTGAATATAATGATGGATTTACCTGTAATGTTGGGTCGGGATTCCGAAGGCATGGCTTCAACTGGGGGCGTCACTGAAGCATTTCTATTCAATCTCGATTCGTCCGTGATTTTATTATTATCTAATGTGTCCGATGGTGAGCGATTATTCTGTCTAAACATGATTTTAGCTAAGTTATGACCGGCAGGTAATATCAGCAGATTTTATATTGGAGTGTGTGTTCAATTCTCTCCCGGTACGCTGATTAGGTGAGAGAGTTTTCGGTTGGTGCAAGTATTCTGGATTCGAGTTTGTATGCCTAGTCCGATAATCCAGTCGACCTCCTCACCGCTTACTAATAGTGTGTGGGATTATTAATGGTATTGGATGAAATCAGCTATTATTGCGGGAGGGCGTGTCGCCAAGTTGTGTTGTCTGTTTGTATGCAGATGTCTGTGATTAAATCTGTATACGTAATACCGAAATTGGGTGCATCTATTGCATCCTATAGTGTAGGTGAGTGCGAGGAGAAATATCGCTATCGATCGACTGAAACTTAAATGCCAAAATCTCCTCGGATTAGATTATTTACTCCTTCGTCTTATCACGCTATTTCAGTCGAATAAACATTCGTGGGCGATCAAGTGGATTCATAACAAGTATCCTATATTATCAATTATTTTAAATTATTGATTTTTAGCTTTTCAGAGAATTGTTTTATGATTATGACGTCTAGAAGAGATCTTCCTTGTCGCAGTTTTTATGGTGGAGTTAATCATTTTATTTAGTAAGGTTATTCCTAAAAATTTTATTTGTTGATTGAAGTATATTATAGGGAGTCCTTCAGTGCCATTGATGTTGGAAATATGTTTATCGCCTAATTTCCTACTGGACTCTCCTTAACTAAGAGTTTTATTTGGAACTTCTATTATTTCAGGGTTTTTGATCTCTGGGTGATCTATTCTTAATTTATTTTGTGGAAAATTTGATGGGGATTCCCTTGCAACGCGATTGCAATAGAAGTTAGTTTATTTCCCGGCTCGTTACTTCAGCCTTTATCGTCGCTTGGGAATTTATTTTTATTTGTTTTTAAATAAAATTCTGCTTTGCTTTTGGATTTGGGTGGTGGGTTGTAGGTGGCGACCATGACGCGGGTGAGTTTATCTGTTATCGCATATTATATTTAGGATATTTTGATCTCAATGTGTTTTCCTTTAATATTAATAATAAACTTTACAAAACTTTGGGATTCATGTACTTAGGGGCAAGTTATCGTATTTGCCTCAATCAATTTTCCTCGCAAACAGTTTGGTTGAATATAAATCGCATAGATTATTGTGACAAAATCTTTGGGAATCCATAGAGATTAGCTTCTCCTATTTGGCGTTGGAATTAAAGCTATTCAAAATTTTTTATCGAATTTCTTAGTGCATATGGGGGTGGTTCTTAATTTACCTTTTCCCTTTGCGTTAATTTCCTAAATATGATGTTGGGAATTACAATAATTATTATCTTTGAACTTTGACTTGTTATCATATTGAGTCTTACTATAATTTTACATTTAAACTAATCTGCCTTTACTCAAGTAACAATATTGGTCCTCAATGAAAATTAGCACTATCTAACTACTACTGTCATTTCATGTTTACTCAAATGGTTTTGTCTTATCTAAGCTATTGGGGGACCATGACAAGGTAAATTTACAACGATTAGCCTATTGGCTTTATTCCAAAATAACGACTTAACGCTCATAAAATTTAAACTCGAAACAATTGCTTGAATCCGTAATTTAAATACGTAGCCCTAGCTTAAAATCATTAATTTTTATACCTTCATAGTAACCGCCCAATATTTATGATTACTTTACATCCTTATCCATCGTTTAAACTTTGTGGTTATACGAAATTTATAATAACAGTTTGATTTTAAATTCATAGCAATAATTTCATTTTTTATTTTCTTTTTCCCCGTCCCCTTTCCCCTGGTTGACCTTAGGCGAATTGTGTTCATATTATATTTAATGAGTGCCCACTGGACTACTCGTGTAATGATTTTGAGTCGTATGTAAATTCAGTTTAGGTCGAGTTTAAAGAAATCGAGAGACGAGGAGATAGCCAAAAGACTACTTCCTTATCCTTCCCTTCTTCTATACGGAATAATATTGACGTTCCGACCCCTGCGTTCCGCACGCCGGAGTCTTCACGGGCACGAATCATTGGCGATATTCCACGCACTTACACGAATTCGAATAATATATTTGATTTTAATAACTTGTGATGTGTCTTTGGCTGTGGGCCGGAAAAATTTCGACAATAAGAAAATAATTTATGCATTATGAATAATTTATTAAAATAATATAAAAATTACCGATCCAAACATATACAAAATATCATAAAAACATCACTCTCCCCACGCCAACACCCAAGCAGAGCTCTATCGAGGTTGCGAGGATGCGACGTGGAGAGAGCCTTCAAATAAAACTCTCACTTACATAGATTTTTAAAGAGTTAAAACGATTTTTAAGTTTCAAAAACTGATTTAACGTTTTAACGACTTAACGATTAAAATTGTGTAAAAATGAATCGGTATATATACCTATTTTTTGGCCCTAACCTTGCGTGTTCTTTTGATTTAGTAAAACAAAATTCGACCTTGGAATTTTCTAGTGTATTCTAATCTTAATTTTTATTATTTTGCAATTTTATTTGATAATTTTTCTTTTGAAATTTTTATTGAATTATTTCTAATTCAAATTCTTTGATTTTTATTTCATTTTCATGAAATTTAACATTTTGTTAAATTATCAAATTTCGGTCAAATTTGTTAGGTTTTCGTGTTATGTTTATATTTATATCGTGCGGATTTTGTTGCTTTTTGTTATTATTTTAATTTATTTTTATGTTTATTATTTTATATGTAATTGTCTTCTTCCTCATATTTTGATAGGGTTAATTGGTGTTTTAATAGGTTTGAATTTAAATCTGTATGTTGAGTTTGCATGTGTGTTACCGATTCATTTAAACATTTACAAGGCCTTTTGTGTTCTGGCCCAACATAAAACACTCGGGGGCCCATAAAATTGCGACCCGCAATTTCAATAGTCTTTTTCGGCTCATACATTGATTTACTCTCAAAATTCACATTCATAAAAAGTGTCTACGGTATAAATAAATGTCAAGATAAAGATGGACTTAAAGTCCGACTACTGTACGCATGATAAAATCAGAATGAAGTCGACTAGTTCAGTTTTTTTTAAAATCAATGTAGATCAGTAAAATCAATGTAAATCAGTTATATTTAGTCTAGACCGAATCACTGACGGCTTGGGTTTTGCTTTCAAGCTGGTTTTCTCTTTGGGTTGATTTTGATTGGCCATGTTGGTTGATGGAGATGCAAGAGAGTTTCTCTAAATCTCTGAATTGGGGTATTTTGTCTTTGCCGCTTTTTCATTAGACAGATGATGGAACAGCATATTAGAAGTACGATATTCAATGTTACACTGAATGATAGGATTTATTCTATTGACAGGATTGTTAGATTGGGTTCATTCTTTTGTCGAGATTTATTCTGCTGTTGTCTTTTGGTTGAGATGATAATCTTGAGGATTTGGTACATTGGTTTGTTCTCAGGGTTGACTATGACCTTTTCCTGGATTTTTCTGATGATTGTTTCCCAGATTTTCTTCATTTCCAGGTTCTCGCTTTTTATTTTCGATACCTCCTAGTTGTTCTTTAACAGGGTTTGTATCATTTGTTGGGTTTTTTGATACTTTGTTTCAATTCGTCGTTGTTTTCTTTTGTGGGACATTGATTACATTGTAGGATTATTTGCTGACATTGGTCATTTTCGTGGTTTCTGCAGATCTCTTTGTAATCTGCGCAGGTGCTGTCTTCTCTTCTGAATGGTTGGGTTTTCTCGCATCTCTCTAAAGGGTTCTCGGTGCTGTATTCTCTCATCATTATTATTATCATTATCCATAGTTTTTGGCTCATGGTTTTTATTTCTAATATACATTAGTTATTTTCACATTTATTTACAGCATGGTTCAGTTATATACAGTGAAATTTTAGCCCTTTTTATTCTTTTTCTTCTCCCGGGGTTGAGTGTATTTCGCACTCTTCTTTAGTCCTTTTCTCTGAAAATCTCATTATTAGGACTTGAGCTTTTATTAATCGCTCTGTTAATTTTGGGAGTTCTTTTAATCGCTCTTTATTCTCCTCAATTATCTTTCGCTGGCTGTTGACTTGCATTCGGAGGTTTCTTTCCTTTGCCTGTTTTCTTTTGAATTGGCGTTTGTAGTTGATTTGCTTGATTGTCTGCTTTTCGAGTTTTCGTTTCGATTCCTGGAGTTGTTCTTTTAACGATTTGATTTCTTCTTGAGTCTGTTGGTGATTTTGTTTTATTTCTCTTGCTTCTTTACAGCTCTCTTCTAGCTGTGTTAAATATCTCTGTTCGCTTTTTCTGCTGTCTCTCATCCTCTCCGCTTCTGTTTTCCAATAATCTTCCAGGATTACTCTGGTTTTTATCTTCGCCAACTCCTGTTTCAAATATGCGTTTTCTTTCTTTTGATCTCCGTTGTCTCTCATACTGGTTGCTAATTTCCGCTTCACTGTATTAACTAACTGTTTTGATTGAATCAGTTGTTGATTTATTCGGGCGATTTCTGATTCTCGCCACTCTTTTCTTTTGGTTCTCCACTTATTACTATAATACTTTAACGGATCTTGTTCAATTGGTTGTACTAGTTGGATAGGGCTTGGTAGACATTCTCCGTCTTCTAAATTCATTTGAATTTCTGTTTCGCTCGAGTTCATACTAAATATACATTGGTTTAGCTTTTTTACAATTTTTGTTTTTTATCATTTTTATTATTTTTTATCTTTTTACACTTTTTACAATTTTCCCTTTTTTATTATACAATCGTTTCATCCGTCTCCCCGAATCCTTCGTCGGGTTCTGCGGGGGACTTGGGCTGGTATTGCTGTTGGGTACAGAGGTACGAGTAGAATTGGTGGTCGGTTCTGCAGGGTGGCTACTTCCTCTCGCAGGGTATTCGATATCTGTATTTCCCCATCTAATAAGTAGGTGAGGTATTCCACATTTTCTGTCAGCCCTTCCACTTGCGTTTCTAGATTATGCGTATTTTCCAACGCTTTCAACTTTTCAATCTCTTTTCTCAGGTTCTGTTCGTTTTCCTCATACCCCTGTTTTATCGTTTTTATTTCTGCTTCGACTTGTCCTCTCAATTGCTCATTGACTTCGAGTTGGTGTCATAATTGGATCTCTTTGGACACCACTACTCCTTGATGTCCATTCACATCCTGTTGGAGTTCCGTTATTACTGACGGTACACCTATTTATTTACTTCTTTTGGAGGACGGCGATAATTATCACTATGCGGCTGTTTTTGATTTGGATAAATTAATAAACTGCCATGCGACTACATCTTGCAATATCCAAATCTCTGTACATTGGTGTCTTAATGGCTTTAGATTAAAACCGGTATTTGACACCCATATTTCCTTGTGCATTAAAAATCAAACAGGCACTACCCTTTATACGTTGCCTAAAAATAAATATTTAAAATTTTCTAATAATGCAAAAACTATTACCCTGCCATTCGTAATTATTGCGGATTTTGAGTCAATTTTACCACTGGATAAGGCATCATCAAATACACATGCCGATAGCAGCAGGTCTACTATTAATTATTAACTATACAAATACAAAACAATATTTTAATTTTATTGGTGATGATTGCGTTTTGGCGTTTTTAAAAAAGATTGATGAAATCGCTCTTTCGATTGTCTTGCCATATTACGAGATTCATTGTCAAAAAACTATATATATATTTCTTTCAATGAGGAACGGGAGTTCAAGGAATGTCGCACTTGTTATTTGTGTAAAATGTTTATTAGGGATAAAGTTAAGGATCATTGTCATTTCTCAGGTAAGTATTTAGGGGCTGCTTGTAGGAAGTGTAATGTAATCTCGACGAATCCAGAAACAATTACATGTGGTTTTTCACAATTTGAGGGGATATGATCTCCATCATATTTTAAAGTATGGTTTAAATAATTTTTCTTCTTGGGAATTAAATATTATTCCGACCAATTTTGAAAAATTTATCTCCCTCATCGCGTACATTAATAAATTGCCTGTTCGTTTTATAGACAGCATGCAATTTGTTAATTCATCTTTAGCAAAAGCTGTTAGGACACTTACTGATTTGCTTTTAACGAATTCTGTTTTTGATATCGAAATTGTTAGAGCCAAGGCTATTTTCCTTTATGACTTTGCGATATCTCTTGAGGTTCTTGAATTGACGACTGAATTGCCTTCTATTTGAGGTTCTGTATTTGCTGATGAATACGCTACAGCCCAACAAATTTGGACACAGCAAAATTGCGAGACAATTTTAGATTATATGTTAACCTACTTAAAATTAGACGTATTCCTCATTGCGGATTATTTTCAGCAATTTCTCTCAAAATCCTGGTATGTCATGGACTTCAGTTCTCATGACATTGCAGGAACCCATAGAACTTCTGCAGGACATGGAAATGTTTAATTTCTACGAGGGAGGAATACGGAGTGGGTTAACATTTGTTAATAAGCATTATGTCGCAAGTTCTGAGGATACAGAACTCTTGTATATAGATATAAATAATTTGTATAGTCAATACTACCGTATGCAGATTTTTTTGGGTGTATGATGGTTTGGATGATGTATTGAATGAGTGCATGAACGTTGAGGATATTGAAACCCTTCCATATGGTTATACAATGAAGGTTAATATCGAGATTCCTCATTGTGTGCATGATTTTTTGAATGATTTTCCTATTGGTCCACTGAATTCTAAAGTTGAGAAGTTGATGCTCACGCATTGGCCTAAGAAGAACCATGTTCTTCATTGGCGGCTTCTCAAGCTTTATCTTTCTCTCGGTGTGAAGGTTGTTAAAATTCATCGCGCAATTAAATTTAAGCAAGCACCTATATTTCATGCATACATTGACAAAAACACAAAATTAAGAGCTCAAAGTACTAGCGAGCTATATAGGGACTTGTTTAAACTTTATAATAATAGTTTGTATGGAAAGTATGTCGAAAACCTTAAAAAACGGAAGAATTTGAGGTTATGCAATTCTGATGAAAAGATGATTGTATATGCCTCAAAGCCGACTTTCAGAAAATCTATCGTAATTGATGATAATCTGATTGGTGCTCATCTGAATAAAGATTCGATATGTTTAGACAGGCCTAGTTACATCGGACAATCAGTTCTAGACCTGTCTAAACTTAGAATGTACGAGCTACAATATAAGAAATGAGCTAAATACCGTAATGAATTTAATTGCGAAATAAATATCGTTGCCGGCGAAACGGATTCATTTTTCCTTGAGGTTAAGCACTGTAGGCTAAACACTCTTTTGCCAGCAATGATAATAGACAACCTTTTAGATACCTCAAATTACGACCCATCACATCCCTTGTACTCAAGAAAACTTGACTCTGTAATAGGAAAATTTTAAGATGAGAGTAAGGGTCTTGGGTATGAGGAATGGGTTTTCTTAAGACCCAAGTGCTATAGTCTTTTAAGTACTAAAGATACAATGATGGCTAAGGGGCTGAAGTTGTTGGGGACAGAGATTGAGCACCAGTCATATTTAGATTGTTTTAATAATGACACAATATTCACGGTGCCTCAAACTAGGATAGGGACGCGGAACCCTCAATTGTTTACAAAAATTGATTTTCAAAAATTATTATAATAAGTAAAAAAAATTGGGAAAATAAAATAATTAATTAAAAATCATCATCTACTAAATGAATAACAATTTTAACCAAATGCTGCAAATTTCTTTTAAGAATTTTACGATATCAGTTAAGATTAGTATTAGATTGAAAAAGATTTTTTTTTGAAAAAAATTTGCTGATTTGATTTAAATTGTTAATTTTGTTATTATTTCACAATAAAACTTACATATTTAATGGGGACCCTGACCTTCTTGATTTATAAATTTTTCTGCATTGAATAATGATAAATATTGAAAGCAGAAATAAAATAATTATTCCCAGAAATAAAATAAGTTGCCAGAGATAAATCTAAAAAATAAATGAGATATTAAGGAAATTTTAAAAAATTAAAATTTTTCATTAAGTTTTTTGAAGTATTAAAGAGATATGCTCAGTAGTGGGATACCAGCCCTCTAGCATAGAGGCCATCTAGCTCACATACCGTCCCCGGCAAAAATTTTTCTTTTCTAAGTTTAAAAGTACAAATTTTTTAAGAACAAAGACAATGACTCATTCAAGGTCATTGGATGACTCATCAAAATTTTCAAGGTCATTTAAACAAAGACCATGACTCATTCAAGGTCATTGGGTGACTCGTCAAATTTTTCAAGGTCATTTAAACAAAAACCATGACTCATTCAAGGTCATTGGAAGACTCATCAAAAATTTTCAAGGTGCTTGGATAAGTCATCGAAATTTTTCAAGGTCATTCAAAATTTCTCAAAGTCATATTATTTTTAAACATTTTTAAATTTTAATTTACTACTTATTTTTATAAGTAGTATATATTTTGTAAATTTATTTTATTATTATTATTATTATTAATATTGTTATTATTATTAATATTATTATTATTAATATTATTAATATTATTATTATTAATATTATTAATATTATTATTATTATTATTATTATTATTATTATTATTATTTTTATTATTATTGTCAAGGTTATTGGATGATTCATCATAATTTTTCAATGTCATTGAAAAGTAGGTCAAGGTCATTCAAAATTTCTCAAGGTCATATTATTTTTAAACATTTTTAAATTTTAATTTACTACTTATTTTTATAACTAGTATATATTTTGTAAATTTATTTTATTATTATTATTATTATTATTATTAATGTTTTTATTATTATTAATTTTTATTATTATTAATATTATTATTATTATTATTATTAATATTATTATTATTATTATTATTATTAGATTTATTGTCAAGGTTATTGGATGACTCATCATAATTTTTCAAGGTCATTGAAAAGTAGGTCAAGGTCATTCAAAATTTCTCAAGGTCATATTATTTTTAAACATTTTTAAATTTTAATTCACTACTTATTTTTATAAGTAGTATATATTTTGTAAATTTATTTTATAATTATTATTATTATTATTATTATTATTTATTATTATTATTATTATTATTATTATTATTAATTATTATTATTATTATTATTATTATTAATTATATTTATTATTATTATTATTATTATTATTATTATATTTATTATTATTATTATTATTATTATTTTTATTATTATTGTCAAGGTTATTGGATGACTCATCATAATTTTTCAAGGTCATTCAAAAGTAGGTAAAGGTCATTCAAAAGTAGGTCAAGGTCATTCAAAATTTCTCAAGGTCATATTATTTTTAAACATTTTTAAATTTTAATTTACTATTTATTTTTATAAGTAGTATATATTTTGTAAATTTATTTTATTATTATTATTATTATTATTATTATTATATTTATTATTATTATTAATATTATTATTATTATTATTATTATTATTTTTTTTATTATTGTCAAGGTTATTGGATGACTCATCATAATTTTTCAAGGTCATTGAAAAGTAGGTAAAGGTCATTCAAAAGTAGGTCAAGGTCATTCAAAATTTCTCAAGGTCATATTATTTTTAAACATTTTTAAATTTTAATTTACTATTTATTTTTATAAGTAGTATATATTTTGTAAATTTATTTTATTATAATTATTATTATTATTAATATTATTATTATTATTATTAATATTATTATTATTATTATTATTATTATTATTATTTTTATTATTTTTGTCAAGGTTATTGGGTGACTCATCATAATTTTTCAAGGTCATTGAAAAGTAGGTAAAGGTTATTCAAAAGTAGGTCAAGGTCATTCAAAATTTCTCAAGATCATATTATTTTTAAACATTTTTAAATATTTATTTACTACTTATTTTTATAAGTAGTATATATTTTGTAAATTTATTTTATTATTATTATTATTATTTTTAGTATTTTATTATTACTAATATTTTATTATTATTTTTATTTTTATTATTATTATTATTATTATAATTATTAATATTTTATTATTATTTTGATTTTTATTATTATTATTATTATTATTATTTTTAATAATATTATTATTATTATTAATGTATAATAAAAACAAAACAACTACATAAATCTTTTATTATAAGGAAATAATTTTATTATTATTAATATTATTATTAATATGATTATTAATATTATTAATTAGTATGATTAATTATTAATATTGTTTAATTATATTTATTTTTATTATTATTATAATTGTTATTATTAATATTATTATTTTTATTAATAATATGATTAATAATATGATTAATTAATATGATTGCTTATTTTTATTATTATTAATTTTATTATTATTATAATTATTATTATTATTGTTTTATTATTATTATTGTCAAGGTCATTGGATGAGTCTTAATTTTTTTTTTCAAGGTCATTTTAAAGTATGTCAAGGTAATTTAAAATTTAACAAGGTCATAGTATTTTTAAACATTTTTATATAAATTTATTACTTATTTTTATAAGTAATGTTTTAATATTTATTATTATTATTAATATTATTTCAAGGTCATTTAAAAGTAGGTCAAGGTCATAGTATTTTTAAATATTTTTAATTTTAATATACTACTTTTTTTATAAGTAGTGTTTTAATATTCTTTAATTTTTATTCTATTATTATTAGTATTATTATTATTATTATTATTATTATTATCTTATAAGTAGTGTTTTAATGTTTTTTAATTTTAATTTTATTATTATTATTGTTATTATTATTTTTATTATTATTATTATTTTTATTATTATTATTATTTTTATTATTATTATTATTTTTATTATTATTATTATTATTGTTATTTTTATTATTATTATTAATATTACAAGTTTTTATTATTATTATTTTCATTATTATTTTATATAAATTTTCAACAAAGTATATACAATTAATATTGAATAGAAAAATTTTGTTCAATTGTGTTTCATAGTAGACAGGGATAGAACAATTGTAAATGTTTGTAAAAAGTTTAAGAAAAATTCTATATTTTTAAGAAAATATGTGCAAATAAATATCAAAACTAATTATGGCTCAAATGTGTGTGTTAAACCATCGATATGTTACAGTGTTTATGGAAAAACTTTAATGAAAATATGTATTATTTTTCAAAATTTTATGAAATATTTATTTTATGGTTAATAATGTGTATATGTTAAATGATAAAAATAGTTCAATATTTATGTAAAGTTTGAGATTGTTAAGAAAAATGTAAATAATTTATGATACACATGTGTTTTTTGATTGAAATATAGGTGTTTATTTTACCGATGTAAGAATTAGTAAACGCGCACGTTTATTGTTTTTAATAACTATTCTTCCGCGCATAAGTATCCATCAAAAATATAAATCCCTATTTAAATATAATTAACCGATGAAATCTACTCAATTGTTAATAATTTTTAATTTTATATAATAGTAATTAATACACTCTTAAAGTACAATTGATTTTCAGTAAATATTTTCATCTTTTAAGTATATTTGTTGATCATTGAATAATTCAGATTCCATTTATTTCAAGTATTTCACAATATTTAATTGATATTTCATCTCATCATTGAGAAATTTTACCGACTAATTTATTATAAGCAATTCTCGATTCACTTAATATTTGTTAGCTTCAATTCATATTTTCTCACTTTAATGATTGCTTTCCTCTTTAATGAATATTTTCTCTCTTCAATTAATGTTTTCCTTATTCAATGAATGTTATTTCCTCTTCAACGAATATTTTTCTCTTCGATGTATATTTTCTCCATTCAAAGTATATTACCCTTGTAAGTTATTAAGATATCAATTGATATTTCATCTATTTAGTAGATATCTTTAGCTATCCCACCGTTTTCAGTAATTTCAACGATTTTAGTCACTTAATGTACTATCTCACCAATATTACTTCTTCACTGAAAATTTTCTTTATAGAATATAATCTCTACTAATTAAAATTCCATTTGTTGACTTGTTATTTTCAATGAAAATTTAACTAAATAAATTACATCTTTCAATAGATTAGGTTGTACTCGACAAAAATAAAATAATTTTAGGTTATCTAAATCAATTAGAGCTTTCAGGGAAATTTTATAATAATTTAAGTAATATCTAGTTTTACGAGGTATTTATTTTAGTAAATTTTAATCATCTTTGTGAATTTTATGGTTTTCTTTTGAATTTTAATAGATTTAAGGTTTGATTATGTTTTTAATGAAATTATTGAAGAAATTAGGGTAAATCTATAATTTTAGAAACAATTAATTTCTTTTTAATTTATTAGATTAGTCTTGATTTTAGGATTATTTTAAATAAAAAAAATAAATAAATAAATAAATTTAGGATCAAAATGTTTATGAAACATCTATTTAAGATAATTATTTACCAATTAGAATCCAATTTGACTGATAGATTTTGAATAGTAAATGATATTTTAATTATAATTTTATGTTATATTTAAATAGTTGATTAAATCAGTTAATTTTTAAAAATATTTTAGTGAAACCTAAAATTTTAATTGATTTTACAGTGTAAATAAAGGGGTCAATAATTACTTTCATTTTCAATTCTAATATTGATTTCATGGATATCAATCACAAAAGTAGTATAATTTAGAGATTTTTAAGGGGATGCTCAGTGTGGTTATCAGTATACTTATGAAAATCATTGAATTATCTCTAATGGTTGACTGGTAATTTTTATTGAATTTATACTTGATTTACTGATTAATTTTAATGAGCAATATGATATATATTTTGTGATTTTACAATAATTTAATTTATGTGGAAAACATAGATTTTATTCGATTTAAGTCATTTTTGATGAATTTTTTAATTGCTTGAAATTGTTGCCAGAACAAAATTGTGGTGATTTTCGATGGAAAATGATGATAACAATTTTGTAATACTTTAAAGAAAATTTATTTTTATTGGTAAAATTCAAATTTTTATGATAATTTTAAGGGAATTTGATTGGTTGAATACATATAGTAAATATGATTCGAATGATGGATTTTTAAGGAGTAGAGTCAGTTAAACATAGATTTCTAAAGAAATTTTACCTTGTAGGTTTTTAAAAAATATGTATATTATTGGTGCAGTTGGGGGGAAATGTTATTTCAATGGAAATGATTGGTTAAAAGTAAATTTTATGATATTTTAAGGAAATAATCGATTAAGAACAAGTTTGTTGTCATTTTTAAAGGGGTTGAGTTGGTTGAATATCTGTGTTCAAAGGGTAAATATTTCCTAAATGGAAAATATAGATGAGGAATTTATAATATTTTTAGGGGATTTGTTCAGATAGATATCAATATGTGTGTAAAACTTTTGAGAAAGTGGAAATATTGTCAATTAAAGAGAAATGATTTGTTAAGAAGAGAATTTATGATCTTTTAAGGAGAAATGAATGGTCATGAGATGAATTCTATTGTAAGGCGATTTCAAGAAATTTATTCGGTTGAATATCGATATAAGTCGGTGATTTTTATGAAAATAATGAATATAGCTGGGGTTATTGTCATTTAAAGAGAAATGATTGGTTAAGAGGAGAATTTATGATAATCTTAAGGTAATTTGATTGGTCAAGAGAGGAATTTTATTTTAAGGGGATTTCAAGAAATTTATTCAGTTGAATATCGATATGTCGGTGATTTTTATGAAAAATATTGAATATAGTTTGGAATATTGTCGTTTAAAGAGAAATGATTGGTTGAGAGTAAATTTTATTTTAAGGGGAAACAATTGGCTAAGAAGAGAATTTATGATCTTTTAAGGGGAAATAATCGATTAAGAACAGATTTATTGATATTTTTAAGGGGTTAAGTTGGTTAAGTATCGTTATTTAATAGGTGATTTTTATAAAAAAAATAATGAATATGGTAAAGTATGAGAAAGTGTTATTTGATGGTAAAAGATTGGTCAAGAGATGAATTTATTTTAAGGGGATTTCAAGAAATTTATTCGGTTGAATATCGATATGTCGTTGATTTTTATGAAAATAATGAATATAGCTGGGATTATTGTCATTTAAAGAGAAATGATTGGTTGAGAGTAAATTTTATATTATTTTAGGGGAAAACGATAGGTCAAGAGGGGGAATCTTAGTTTTAGGGTGATTTATTCGGTTGGATATCAATGTCAAAAGATGGATACTTAGTGAAATCGATACATTTTCATTGACTTAAGGGTTATCAAAATATAACAATAAGATTTTGGTTAATTTTAATGATATTATTGGAATCTGAATAAAATATACGATACGTGTTCAGTTCTAAGAAATTGTTCGATTCAAGCATTCAAGTATTTATTTGATTTTATTATTATATTTGTAATTTAATTAAAAACTAAAATTGATTAGTATTTAAAAAATTTATGTTACCCATTACTTATGTTGTTATTGACAATTTTCTGAATAATTTAAATATTTACGATTATTTCCAGGAATGAAGAGAAATTGTACGATTAAAAACTATGAGCTGTTGATAAAATACATTAATTTTCATTCAACAAGTACCTAGAACAAATACCTAACAATCTTAAAATTTTAGAAAATCTAACAAATTTTTTCAATTATTTTACAACTTAGTTAATTTAATTAACTGATAAGTACTAGTTTCTTTACGATTTGCTACTGTGTTAAAACTTTTTTTTAAAAAAATTCTTATTCAAAGTACTAACAAATTTTATTAAAGATCTATCAATACTTGTCAAAAATTATAAAACTTTGGTAATTTTATTAAGTATTACTCAATAACTACTATTTTCTTACCAATTTGCTGAAGGTCTTATTTTAAGGTCTCAAATTTAACAACTTTCTCACAACTTTAATCAAATTCTAATCCCATGATAATCATAAATTACGTGTATTTTCTTAAAAATTGTCCATAGTTTTTCTTATATCGGTAAAACAAACACCTATATTTCAATCAAAAAACACGTGTGTATCATAAATTATTTACATTTTTCTTAACAATCTCAAACTTTACATAAATATTGAACTATTTTTATCATTTAACATATACACATTATTAACCATAAAATAAATATTTCATAAAATTTTGAAAAATAACACATATTTTCATTAAAGTTTTTCCATAAACACTGTAACATATCGATGGTTTAACACACACATTTGAGCCATAATTAGTTTTGATATTTATTTGCATATATTTTCTTAAAAATATAGAATTTTTCTTAAACTTATAAAATAATAATGAAAATAATAATAATAAAAACTTGTAATATTAATAATAATAATAAAAATAACAATAATAATAATAATAATAAAAATAATAATAATAATAAAAATAATAATAAAATAATAATAATAATAAAAATAATAATAATAAAATTAAAATTAAAAAACATTAAAACACTACTTATAAGATAATAATAATAATAATAATAATAATAATAATAATAATAATAATAATAATAATAATAATAATAATAATAATAATAATAATAATAATAATAATAATAATAGAATAAAAATTAAAGAACATTAAAACACTACTTATAAAAAAAAGTAGTATATTAAAATTAAAAATGTTTAAAAATACTATGACCTTGACCTACTTTTAAACGACCTTGAAATAATATTATGATTCATCCAATAACCTTGAAAATAATAATAATAATAATAATAAATATTAAAACATTACTTATAAAAATAAGTAATAAATTTATATAAAAATGTTTAAAAATGCTATGACCTTGACCTACTTTTAAATGACCTTGAAATAATATTATGACTCATAAAATAACCTTGAAAATAATAATAATAATAATAATAAATATTAAAACATTACTTATAAAAATAAGTAGTCAATTTATATTTAAAAATGACTAAAAATATTATGACTTTGAGAAAATTATAATAATAATAAAATTAAAATTAAAAAATATTAAAGCATTACTTACAAAAATAAGTAGTAAATTTATATAAAAATGTTTAAAAATACTATGACCTTGTTAAATTTTAAATTACCTTGACATACTTTAAAATGACCTTGAAAAAAAAAATTAAGACTCATCCAATGACCTTGACAATAATAATAATAAAAACAATAATAATAATAATTATAATAATAATAAAATTAATAATAATAAAAATAAGCAATCATATTAATTAATCATATTATTAATCATATTATTAATAAAAATAATAATATTAATAATAACAATTATAATAATAATAAAAATAAATATAATTAAACAATATTAATAAGTAATCATACTAATTAATAATATTAATAATCATATTAATAATAATATTAATAATAATAAAATTATTTCCTTATAATAAAAGTTTTATGTAGTTGTTTTGTTTTTATTATACATTAATAATAATAATAATATTATTAAAAATAATAATAATAATAATAATAATAATAATAATAATAATAAAAATCAAAATAATAATAATAATAATAATAATAAAAATAATAATAAAATATTAGTAATAATAAAATATTATTAATAATAATAATAATAATAAAATAAATTTACAAAATATATACTACTTATAAAAATAAGTAGTAAATTAAAATTTAAAAATGTTTAAAAATAATATGACCTTGAGAAATTTTGAATGACCTAGACTTACTTTTGAATGACCTTTACCTACTTTTCAATGATCTTGAAAAATTATGATGAGTCATCCAATAACGTTGACAATAATAATAAAAATAATAATAATAATAATATTAATAATAATAATAATAATAATAATAATAAATATAATAATAATAATAATAATAATAATAATAAAATAAATTTACAAAATATATACTACTTATAAAAATAAATAGTAAATTAAAATTTAAAAATTTTTAAAAATAATATGACCTTGAGAAATTTTGAATGACCTTGACATACTTTTGAATGACTTTACCTACTTTTCAATGACCTTGAAAAATTATGATGAGTCATCAAATAACACTTGACAATAATAATAAAAATAATAATAATAACAATAATAATATTAATAATAATAATAATAATAATAATAATAATAATAATAAAATAAATTTACAAAATATATACTACTTATAAAAATAAGTAGTAAATTAAAATTTTAAAATGTTAAAAAATAATATGACTTTGAGAAATTTTGAATGACCTTGACCTACTTTTGAATTACCTTGAAAAATTTTGATGACTCATCCAATGACCTTGAAAATTTTTGATGAGTCATCCAATGACCTTGACCTACTATTGAATGACCTTGAAACGTTTTGATGAGTCATGGTCTTTGTTTCAATGACCTTGGAAAATTTGATGAGTCATCCAATGACCTTGAATGAGTCATGGTCTTTGTTTATATGACCTTGAAATTTTTTTGATGAGTCATGGTCTTTTTTTAAATTACCTTGAATGAGTCGTTGTCTTTGTTATAAAAAAATTTGTACTTTTAAACTTAGAAAAAAAAATTTTGCCGGGGGGTATTTGAGCTAGATGGCCTATGAGCTAGATGGCCAGTATCCCACTACTATGGTCTAAGGCTAATTTTGGTACTTTTGTAAATTTATATCAACTTAGAAATACTGTGAGCAATGTGTCCCCTTTATCAGTTTTCACGCACATGAGTTTTTTTGAAATTTTTTATTTTAAATGGGAATTTTTAAAATATATTTTGGTGAATCTGTAAAATTATTTTGCTTAAATCTATTGAAAATTTAAAACGCATTTTGTTTTAATGAAGTATAGGTGTTTTCAAAGTGTTTGATTATTTTTTGTCTAGATTTTAATTAAGTGTTTAATATTTTTTTAATAAACTGATTATTACTTTTATTCGTTTTTTAAATATGTTAAAATTTTTGATTTAGGTTAGTTTTTATTATTTATATTAATATTTACAATATTACTTATAATTAATTTTTATTTATATTTTATTAATTAAATTTATTTATTATTATATTAGTATTTTATATTTTAATTGCATTTAAATAATTTTGTATTATTATTATATCCAAGTAAAATATTAGCAATCAGAAATATGTATTGAAACCAATCAAAAATGAAAGTTTGGTTCCTGAATGTATAAATCATAAGTATAAATCATAAAATTACTACTATATTTATTATTTAAAAGCTTTTAGCCACTCTAAATTTCTATTAGGAATCTTTCCATTTCAATGGCTTATATCATAACTTCTATCATGTATCCTTACTTTACTTGATTATCTACACATTTGAAATTCTCTGTTATTTTTATATTTCACGTTCTGTATTTCTTCTAAATGTTTATTTCCATATGGTCTTAATTTTGCCAATCTCGTGTCATTTTTAATCCAAAAATAACTTCTGCAGCTTTTTCCTTAAGTCTTTCGAATAGTAACATTCATTGTAAATTCTTTTTTCTGCTAACACATCCACTTAATCTTTGCTTAATTTGTCTTTCTTAGATTCACTTAAGTAGTACCTAATTTTTCTGAATTGCCGTTCCATTAATCCCTTTGTATTATGGTGGTGCAAACTTGAGTACTGTAAGTAAATATTGTGCTTACTGACTAACTCCTTAAAACGCTATACCACAGTCTAACATTGTTTTCTTTAGTGCTCCACGTCGTAAAATTCATTGTCTCATTAATATCTCGATCGTGTTCTTATTGTTTTATATGGCTACTGCTGGTACAGAAATATGTCTACTACAATGATCGATTATTACCAAAATATTTACTTTTTGTGCATAGCTTCAACCATCTAGCCTAATGATGAGGCATTATCTTTTGAGAAATTTGATTCATGGGTGTAAAAAATATCACTGATGCAATGAACTTTATCTCTCATTTGGCCGTCAGAAGATGTCATCGCCGCTAGATTATATATTGGTTCTTCTTCTTTGCGTAATCAGATCGTTGCTGGTTTTGCCTGTTTCTATACTGAAATTCTAGATGTCTCTGGTTTTTGCGACCTGAGCAAGATATATTTGAATATTCTGCTCTCTGTTATTTTTCTTCTCTGCGACCAAAAAAGAAGCTTTGGTATTGATTTTCTCCGTACTTGACACTCTCTGCTAATGTGGTCATTGTTCCCATGATTATACCAATCTATTTGTTTCCATCTTTCGCAATTTCTGCTAATATTGCCGGTTTCTTTGCAATTTTAGCATTTTACGTTCATGTTTCTTGTGAATTAAGACTCCTCTTTTTTCTACTTGTCATCCTTCTCCAAATCCTGGTTGATGATAAAGCCAAGTATTTTGCAAATCAAAATTGACTGTGTCTAATTTTTTAATTACTATTTTAAAATCCGACATTTTAATTGTATCTAAACAGTGTTCAATGAAATATGCTGTAAGTAATTTATTATTATTATTATTATTATTATTATTATTATTATTATTATTATTATTATTATTATTATTATTATTATTATTATTATTATTATTATTATTATTATTATTATTATTATTATTATTATTATTATTATTATTATTATTATTATTTTTTTTTTTTTTTTTTTTTTTTTTTTATTATTATTATTATTATTATTATTATTATTATTTATTATTATATTATTATTATTATTATTATTATTATTATTATTATTATTATTATATTATTATTAATAATAATTTTAATAAAATTTCAGTTATTGTATTCGAAATTTTTAAACTAATATAATCAAAACCAATATATTACTTTGACCTGCAACAAGAAAAGAAAGTTCCTTGCAGAATTAGACATTGGAATTTTAATACAGTGAAAAAGATATGCTAGCTATTAGCCCCCCCCGACTGTTCCCTATTGTTTGATAAGTTTTTTCATGAAAAAAATATATAATTTTAGCCTTGTAATATTTTGAATCTTCTGAATAAACCATTTTAAATTGTGTTGTGTTGAATAGGAAATCTAAGCTTCCGACAATATTATTAACAAAAAAGAAAATATGAACCAATATATCCAACGAAGGTTTTACAAAATTTTGTTTTACTCGAAACTCCGATGTTTACTTTCATGGGATAGCTTGAGAAAGGTTCACTAAAGGTTTTGGCATCATCGCCATTCGAATACTAATGAGTAAGAATTATTAAAAATTTTATTATTAGTATTATTAATTTATTACTTTGACAATAAAACTTTGTGATTGAAACTTTAACAATAAAACATTTATACTGTTATGGTGAAATTTTCCCAAAATTACGGTTGAACAAAATGTTGAATTTGTCCTTTTTACGCATGCGATTACGTCATCAAATGTGTTGGTGTGGAATAATATTATATAATCTTTTCTACAAAGTGAACGTCAAATGAAGATTCAAATAAAATTATTTAAAAAACTATTACTCAAATATTATTTCTATCAAACAGTAATTTTCAGAATTTTTCTGTTTCCAAACTGTTTTAAATTTAATTTCTTCATTACTCTCAATTATTTTCACATATTCACTTTTGGATTGGAAATATTTATTGAAATCTGAATTTGAAGGAATTAAAATTATTATCAAAATTCAAAAATATTTTAAAATTGAGCAAAACTGTTTATTTAAAAGTATTCAAGGATAACACAAAAAATTTGATTTTTTTTACAATTATAGCAAAAATAAAATTGATTTTTTTAAAACTGTCTACGCATAACATAAGCATCAGAATTTTCCAACATTCATTAAAATATGAAGTTAATAAAATTTTCTGCTAAATTTTGTGTCTAGTTACAGTTACAGTTACATTTTGATATTCCACATTCATTTTCAACGTTGTGTTAATTTAATTTTGTGAAGTTTTGTCAATCGTATTTCAATTTGTTTTGGAGCTTTAAACAACTCAAGCGAGTATGTTATCAGTTTCTAATTAAACGAATATATTGTTTGGATGTTTTTTATCACCAAATATTTGCTAAATTTTTCGACACGGTCTAGAAATTATCACAGTAATATATATCCAAAATAAAAGGAGGCCCCGAAAATATTGAAATAAATTTTTTTTCATATTTTTAACAGATATAAGTCTGAATCTGCTGTGAAATTATTTATCCATTCCTAGAAGTTATCTTGAGTTAAACAGAAAAATATTAGGAAATTGAAATTATTGTAATAGAAAATATTCTAGAATTATCTAATCTAAAGGAAATGGATACTATTCGTTTGTTAGTAAAGCCACGGTCGGCCTTAGGTGACAATGATCACTCAGAGCCGATACTAATCTAAGGATGCCAGATTCGCTTTTTTGAATTGGTAAGAAAATAGATTAGTATAATATCATGGTGGTTACAGAAAATATGGTCAGAGGGGAATTTTATAGTGGTTAAATCAGAGTCAGTCGGCTTAATCACCTATCCTTATATCAAGCAAGGTTTTTATTTTGTCGTAAAAATTTGAAAAATGTGATTTTGTGATATGAATAAAACATATTGTATTGAGTTTATTATTCTGATAGAGCAAACTAGGAGTGAGCTAATATGTTCGTTTTACCGAATAGTAATGTCGAGTAAAATTATTTCCAACTGTTTTTCAGGGATCCCTATGGGAAACCGCCATGAAATCTACGTTACACTCTTGAAACTTTCAAAATATTCTTGCACAAAGTCCGATTGATTTATATTCCTCTATTTTATATTTTTTTAATTCGTAGCAAAATTTCAGTAAAGTTTGTGGCAAAGTGTTTTGGCAAAATTTGTGGCCCAGTTTTAGTTTGAGATTTTCTTTAATAGGAAATCTCTCCTCGACAACTAATTGTATTTTTTCAGACTTTGATTGGGTCCCAAAGAACTAATGGAACTAATTTGTTTTAAATCTCAGTCGCTTCAGGCGTACCCCGGGAAAATTTTCTAAAAAATAAATTTATTAATTAATTGATAATTAGTTCCCACTTAATTAAATTCATTTTTGGAGAACTTCTCCTTATTTAATTTATTTGTTTTCATTATTTTAATTAACTAATTAATTTATATTTCATTAATAACTTTTTTCTAGGGACCCCAAATTAATTTTATATTATTATTTTCGTAATCGTCTTGTCAATTGGCATCGGCACATACTCATTTCCCCTGAAAATATTGATTTTGATTTTTTTATTATTTTTAATTAATTATTTTATTTTTCCAATTTTTGTCATTAATTATAATTTTTGTAAAATCGTACAACTCCAACAGTAATTTAATTTACCAATTCATTTCATAAAGGATTTTAACCATTTGCACCTGAAGATTTGAACATTAAACTTTATAACTTTTCTTGGTGTGATATTTTAGAAAACATTCTGCAAGGTGTATCCTAGGTTTTTTAGAACAAGTATCACATAAATATACAGTTACGAGCCTTCCGCTTTTTTACTTTCCAGTTTATCTAAATAGGCTTTTGATGATTATTTATCTTTCAATTTATTATCTGCTTATTTATTTGTTTCAGTCACAATTGCATCAATTAACTAGTGAGTAAAGATAATTGAAAGAAATGCAGCTGTTCTGTGACATTTACGCTAAGTTAGGGACCTGTAGATTTGTCACCATTTCTAAATTGTACTCTTTGAGGTATTTCTGTAAATTCTGTAATATACTCCCATTCCGAATTATTTTCCTTTCCTGTAACATCTGGATCAGAAGAACCTTCACTTTCACTTTTTATAATTCTAATTTTTTTCAATGCTTTCGCTTTACAGAGCACCAAAAAACATTTGCTACGATTGTGCTAGAGATAAACGCAATTAAACTCTAACTGAAAATTTACGCAATAAAATTACTTATTTTGGAAACAAATACTACACAATATACAAATATATACCGAGTGTTTCAAAAGGTAATAGACGATTCTATTTATTTATAAATATTTTTAAAACAACATAAATATTAATTTTTTATTATTATTGAAGATAACAGATATTTAAATATTTATTTAAAACTGAAATTACAATAATTGCTCAAAATTTTCGCCATAAACATCAATGCAAAGTTTACACCTTTAAAATACAGTATTACATGCATTCAGTTTGTTCAAACTTTCTTATAGGGTTGTTTATTGTTCTTGTTTACCTTGTTTGAGGTTTACCGTTTTCATCCATTCCCTCCGTACCAAAGTTGAATATATTAGCCTATAATAGCTTTTTAGTAAAAACACTCTATCCTCAATTGAAAATTGAACCATTTCTTATAAAATAAAATTAGTGATAGAGATGCAATAAAACAAACTAAAATATTTATATAATTTGAAATGATTTTCAAGTTATATTTAAATTCTTTATCGTCTATCATCTTTTGAAACACTCGGTATATATGTTAGGCATGTAAGAGGGGTGTAATACATATGAGCCTTAATTTCTAAAAAATTAACAGTATGAATCCTTTATAAATAATTGCTTAATAAAATATATATTTAACTTTTGAAGCAGTATTCTTTGACATTTATCCTCTCAAATGAGCAATCAAGAAAATGAAATATCTTTAATTTTTTCGTACAGATTTTTCTATTGCATTCTGTTTCGTTATAATGTTTCCAGCAAAACAATAAAAATGTTTCTCCATATTTTTGAAGTAGAACTTTTTTACCATTTACATTAAACTTAGAAATACATCCAACTAAATTGAGGTTCAGATTTTTCATTTGCGCATAAAGATTTTTTCTATTCGGCAAAAAACTACCAAAACGGAACTCAATCTTTTTCTTATTGAAAGTAACATTTGAATTATTGATGATTTTTTGAGATAAATCTGAAATTTTTAAAATTTTTAAAATAATTGGTTTAAATATAAATAAGCTTTATAATATGTTCATTAACAGCTTCTATAATAGAAGTTTAAATGAAGATCTTACTGCAGTTATTATGTAGTTTATGTATTAACCATTTTTAAAATGGCTGTTATGTAAATTTTTTTAAAAGTAAATTTTAAGGCTTGGATTGTAAAGTTATGAGATCATTCTTTAAGTTCTTAAATGATTATTTTTATCAACATTTATTTTAAATTTATTTGTATTTAATTTTCTTTATGTTTTTAGGAATTTTTATTAATTTATTCCAATTATTGGATTTATTTTTTGATTTAATGTAAGTCAGATAAATTTAAAAGTAAAATTGATTGAAAGAAAATTTATTTATTACCAAAAAACTTCTCTGTTCCTCGGGAATTCGTTTTGACTGCCATCTTATGTTCCTATTGACAGAAATCAAAATTTTATTGATTTTTACAACATCAAATTATTGATTTTCATGAGGTTTTGGATTTTGTCTACTTCTGAAATTCTATAAAAATATTATTTTTCCGTTTGTTTCAACTCCACATTTGAAGGTCCTGGTTCCACTGCTCCAGGTAAATTACAAATGCTATAAAAAATGAATTTATTTTAACTTCAAGGTAAATTTTAAGTTGTTATTTCTTCATCTCCGCAAAAACCTAGAGTTTCGATGAACATTTCTGTAATATTTGAAATGCTGTGAAAATATTAAATTGATTGAAGTAGGTAGTTAGGAGCTATCTGGCTCATAAAAAAAACATATGGGGGGGGGGGGTTTATTGCAGATTAAATTTCGGATTATCTTGATTACATAATGATGAATTCAACTTAATTAATTTTATGTGTATTTTTTTTCTAAATTTTTGTGTGTATTTTTTTTCGAAATTTTTTTCGAGTTTTTGGCGCGATTTTTTTTTTGAATTCAAATTTTTGGAACATTTTTTTAAATTCAAATTTTGGCGAATTTTTGAAATAAAATTGAAATATTTTTTTTGAATAAATTTTTTTTAATCACACTATAGTCAGGGGGTATTTTTGAAAAAGACTAAAATAAATTGGCTTGAATTGCCTAACGATAAAAAAGCATAAAATTAAAATTGGCTCAAATCACCTAAAATGGTCAGAGAGGGTATTTTCATTCACAAAATTATTTTTTTTAATCACACTATAGTCAGGGGGTATTTTTGAAAAAGACTAAAATAAATTGGCTTGAATCGCCTACTGATAAAAAAAAGCATAAAATTAAAATTGGCTCAAATCGCCTAAGATGTGATATAGTCAGGGATATTTTTAATTCTTAATAAAAACTAATGCAATATTTGGTCTCAATACTTTCTATAGGTAAATATAGGCATAAAATAAAAATGGCTTGAATCGCCTACTGATAAAAAATTGACAGGGGTATTTTATAGGCTTGTTAAAAAAACACTTGAAATATTTGTTCACACAATTTTTCATGGGCAATTTAGGCTCTAGATAAAAATAATTTAAAATACCTAAAGTAAATTAAGATAAATTAAAGTACATTAGGATACATTAAAGTATATTAAAGTAAATTTAGATAAATTAAAGTACATTAGAATACATTTAAGTATATTAGAGTAAATTAAGGTTCCTCTAGTAAATTAAGATACATTAGAGTACATTAAGGTAAATTAAAGTAAATTAAAGGGTCGAAAGTCAATTTAAGTACATTGGGGTACATTTAAGTAAATTATGGTTCATAAAGTAAATTAAGGTACATCAGAGTAATTTAAAGTACGTTAGAATAAATTTAAGTAAATTAAGGTTCTTAAAGTAATCTAAGGTGCCTAGAGTAAAGTATGGTAAGTTAGGTAAGAATTTTTTAAAATTAAATAGAGAGTCAACAGTTAAGTTA
The DNA here is from genome assembly GCA_022537955.1 of Schmidtea mediterranea. Lineage (NCBI taxonomy): Eukaryota > Metazoa > Platyhelminthes > Tricladida > Dugesiidae > Schmidtea > Schmidtea mediterranea. The sequence continues at coordinate 114,960,567 of CM039679.1, forward strand.
CATAAGGGTAATTTTTAAAGCTGAAAATTTTAAAAGCAGTTATAGTAGGCAAATTACATAAGGTAAGAATTTTTAAAGTTAAAGAGTCGACAATATTGCATGATAAAATTTATTAAATAAAATTTTTAGTATAGTTTTATCGATCAATTTTTATACATATTTTTAAATGATAAAATTTTTAACATAAATTTACAATGGAATTTTTTATACATGATTTTTAAAGATGAAATTTTTAGGATAATTTTAAAATGAAATTTTTTATACATGATTTTTAAATATAATTTTTAACATAATTTTACAATGGAATTTTTTATACATGATTTTTAAAGATGAAATTTTTAGGATAATTTTACAATGAAATTTTTACACATGTTTTTAATTGAAAAAATTTTTAATGTAATCTTACAATCAAATTTTTAGTATAATTTTTACTATTACTTTTTTATACATGTTGATAACGATCAAATTTTCAAAGAAATTTTTCAAAAACTTTTTTCAAAGAATTTTATTAAATTAAATTTTTGAGTTTCAGTGTTACATAGTATTGCCTAAGGTAGGTAGTAGTCATTCGCAAGAGCAACCCATCTCCTCCACTCTGCAGCAACCCATCCTTAATAAAAAAAAATAATAAAATAGTAATAAATAATAATATTAATAATAATAATAATAATAATAATAATAATAATAATAATAATAATAATATAATAATAATAATAATAATTATAATAATAATAATAATACTTTCAGAAAATATAAAAAGTTAACTTAAATGGTATCAACTTCTGAACACTGATAACCCATACACAGTGAATAATTAATAACTGAACAACAATCACTAGGTACTGTATACAAATAACCCAGTACTGTACAGCTCTCTATATACATATTAGGCATTGAATAATTTACTTATTTATTAAAATGACATATTTAAATAATATTTACTCTTTCAACACAGATATTGAATCAACTCAACCCACTTAAAAAATAAAATTTTCTCTCAATCATTTCCCTTTAAAATACTTAGTTATTCACACACTCACAATATGTTATCAATAACTGGTTACTGAACAAATCAATATCAAAAATAATTACTGAACCAATAAATATTAATGATGGGTTACTGACCAACTAATTTTGAAATAAATCACATAAAAGGTTAACAAAAAGAAATACAAGTTGAAACTTTATTAACTTTTTCACTATTTTAAAATTTTTGGTTGCTTAGTTACCTTGTCGTTATCAGGCGATAATTAATCAAATTCATTGAAACCAAATCCATTGTTATATTTACTTGGTATCAACTTCTGAACACTGATAACCCATACACAGTGAATAATTCATTAATAACTGAACAACAATCACTAGGTACTGTGTACAAATAACTAAGTACTGTACAACTCTCTATACATACTAGGCATTCAATAATTTACTTATTCATTAAAATAACATATTTAAATAATATTTACTCTTTGAACACCGATATTCAACCAACTTAACCCAATTAAAAATAAAATTTTCTCTCAATCATTTCCCCTTAAAATACATGGTTATTCACACACTCACAATATGTTATCAATAACTAGTTACTGAACAAATCAATATCAAAAAATTTTACTGACCAAGAAATCTTTAAATAAAAGCACATATAAATTTGAACAATCAAAAGAAATACAATTTATTAACTTCTCGACTTTTTTATCGATCATTGATGTCTCCAAATTGTTTTGTTGTTTAGTTACCTGATTGCTATCAAGAAACTATTAATCATTGAAGCTCAATCAATTGTTGTATTTTCTCTGAATAAAAATTTATTTCTTTACAGTCTTGTATGTGATTTATTGAAATTATTTTGTAAAACATTGAAATTTTTCTACCATTTTTGTAATATTTTTAATTGCGTCCAACAATGAACAATTACTAAACGTTATTTTCAAAGATGAATGCCAACCTTTTCATTTATTTTTCACATGCCCTAAATAAATTAATTGCTAACACATCAAAAAAAAATTACTTAAATTTATTTTTATAGATTTTCTAATCTTTTCACCCCAACTCTTATTGTTTACTGAATGATAAATTAATTAGTAAGTACAAGTAGTGGTTAATCTAATTGCTAGTGAAAAGAAACTTGATTAGAAAAAGATACTTAAATTAATTTCTCGAAACATATATTACTTTCATTGTACTTGGAATAAATTTTCATATATTTATTGAAAATGATTCGACTCTTTAAATTATTAACTCAAAGATGCTAAAGGTTTGAATAAAACTGATAGAAAAAAAAATTAATATCTACAGCATTACTAAAATCAAATAACTATAATTTCTGATACCATGCTTCAATACATACATAGGTTCTTGTGTACTGATATCACTTACTGAAAACCCAAACTTATAGGAAAATGTATGTGATTGTCTATTAGTCTTTGTAGAAATTATTTTTATTAAATTGTGGTTAGCTGGTGAATAGAATTTGATTAAAGTAGTGGGAAAGATGTAAATTTTAAATAAATTTGATTAAATTTGTTAATTCTTTAAATAATATTTTTTAAAGAAAGCTTCAACATAGTAGCAAATTTTAAAGAGAATAGTACTTATCAATTAAAAATTAACTGAGTTGTAAAATAATTGAAAAATTTCTTAGATCATTTTTTAAAATTTTATAAGGTTGTTAGGTACTTGTTGAATGAAAATTAGTGTATGTTATCGACTGCTCATAGTATTTAATTCTACAATTTCCGGATAAATAATAATAAATTCATTATTCTTGGAAATAATCGTAAATATTTAAATTATTCAGAAAATTGTCAATAAAAACCTAAATAATGGGTAACAAAAAAGTTTTAAATACTAGTCAATTTAGTTTTTAATTTAATTGAATTACAAATATTTTAATAAAATCAAATAAATAGTAACATGAAACAAACAATTTCTTAGAACTGAAATCTTATCGATATATCCTGATTAACCTTTAATCAATGAAAAAAGTATCAATTTTGCTAAGTATCTTATAAATTCAACCAACTCAATCCCCTTAAAAATACTATAAAGTCGCCTCTCAACCAATCATTTCTCTTTAAATTACAATAATCCCGGCTATATGCATTATTTTCATAAAAACCTATCAAGTAGATAATATTTACTCTTTGAATACTAATTTCGATTTTATGTTTTTAATGAAATTATTGAAGAAATTAGGTTAAATCTATAATTTAGAAACACTTAATTTCTTGATAATTTATTAGATTTGACTTTATTTTAGGATTATTTTAAATAAAAGTTAAATTTATGATCAAAATGTTTATGAAACATCTATTTAAGATAATTATTTAAGAATTAGAATCAAATTGACGGATAGATTTTGAATAGTAAATGATATTTTAATTATAATTTTATGTTATATTTAAATAGTTGATTAAATCAGTTAATTTTATATAGTATTTTTAAGGGGATTGAGTTGGTTGAATTTATAAGATACTTAGCAAAATTGATACTTTTTTCATTGATTAAAGGTTAATCAGGATATATCGATAAGATTTCAGTTCTAAGAAATTGTTTGTTTCATGTTACTATTTATTTGATTTTATTAAAATATTTGTAATTCAATTAAATTAAAAACTAAATTGACTAGTATTTAAAACTTTTTTGTTACCCATTATTTAGGTTTTTATTGACAATTTTCTGAATAATTTAAATATTTACGATTATTTCCAAGAATAATGAATTTATTATTATTTATCCGGAAATTGTAGAATTAAATACTATGAGCAGTCGATAACATACACTAATTTTCATTCAACAAGTACCTAGAACAATTACCTAACAACCTTATAAAATTTTAAAAATGATCTAAGAAATTTTTCAATTATTTTACAACTCAGTTAATTTTTTAATTGATAAGTACTATTCTCTTTAAAATTTGCTACTATGTTGAAGCTTTCTTTAAAAATATTATTTAAAGAATTAACAAATTTAATCAAATTTATTTAAATTTACATCTTTCCCACTACTTTAATCAAATTCTATTCACCAGCTAACCACAATTTAATAAAAATAATTTCTACAAAGACTAATAGACAATCACATACATTTTTCCTATAAGTTTGGGTTTTCAGTAAGTGATATCAGTACACAAGAACCTATGTATGTATTGAAGCATGGTATCAGAAATTATAGTTATTTGATTTTAGTAATGCTGTAGATATTAATTTTTTTTTCTATCAGTTTTATTCAAACCTTTAGCATCTTTGAGTTAATAATTTAAAGAGTCGAATCATTTTCAATAAATATATGAAAATTTATTCCAAGTACAATGAAAGTAATATATGTTTCGAGAAATTAATTTAAGTATCTTTTTCTAATCAAGTTTCTTTTCACTAGCAATTAGATTAACCACTACTTGTACTTACTAATTAATTTATCATTCAGTAAACAATAAGAGTTGGGGGTGAAAAGATTAGAAAATCTATAAAAATAAATTTAAGTAATTTTTTTTTGATGTGTTAGCAATTAATTTATTTAGGGCATGTGAAAATAAATGAAAAGGTTGGCATTCATCTTTGAAAATAACGTTTAGTAATTGTTCATTGTTGGACGCAATTAAAAATATTACAAAAATGGTAGAAAAATTTCAATGTTTTACAAAATAATTTCAATAAATCACATACAAGACTGTAAAGAAATAAATTTTTATTCAGAGAAAATACAACAATTGATTGAGCTTCAATGATTAATAGTTTCTTGATAGCAATCAGGTAACTAAACAACAAAACAATTTGGAGACATCAATGATCGATAAAAAAGTCGAGAAGTTAATAAAATTGTATTTCTTTTGATTGTTCAAATTTATATGTGCTTTTATTTAAAGATTTCTTGGTCAGTAAAATTTTTTGATATTGATTTGTTCAGTAACTAGTTATTGATAACATATTGTGAGTGTGTGAATAACCATGTATTTTAAGGGGAAATGATTGAGAGAAAATTTTATTTTTTAATTGGGTTAAGTTGGTTGAATATCGGTGTTCAAAGAGTAAATATTATTTAAATATGTCATTTTAATGAATAAGTAAATTATTGAATGCCTAGTATGTATAGAGAGTTGTACAGTACTTAGTTATTTGTACACAGTACCTAGTGATTGTTGTTCAGTTATTAATGAATTATTCACTGTGTATGGGTTATCAGTGTTCAGAAGTTGATACCAAGTAAATATAACAATGGATTTGGTTTCAATGAATTTGATTAATTATCGCCTGATAACGACAAGGTAACTAAGCAACCAAAAATTTTAAAATAGTGAAAAAGTTAATAAAGTTTCAACTTGTATTTCTTTTTGTTAACCTTTTATGTGATTTATTTCAAAATTAGTTGGTCAGTAACCCATCATTAATATTTATTGGTTCAGTAATTATTTTTGATATTGATTTGTTCAGTAACCAGTTATTGATAACATATTGTGAGTGTGTGAATAACTAAGTATTTTAAAGGGAAATGATTGAGAGAAAATTTTATTTTTTAAGTGGGTTGAGTTGATTCAATATCTGTGTTGAAAGAGTAAATATTATTTAAATATGTCATTTTAATAAATAAGTAAATTATTCAATGCCTAATATGTATATAGAGAGCTGTACAGTACTGGGTTATTTGTATACAGTACCTAGTGATTGTTGTTCAGTTATTAATTATTCACTGTGTATGGGTTATCAGTGTTCAGAAGTTGATACCATTTAAGTTAACTTTTTATATTTTCTGAAAGTATTATTATTATTATTATAATTATTATTATTATTATTATTATTATTATTATTATTATTATTATTATTATTATTATTATTATTATTATTATTATTAATATTATTATTTATTACTATTTTATTATTTTTTTTTATTAAGGATGGGTTGCTGCAGAGTGGAGGAGATGGGTTGCTCTTGCGAATGACTACTACCTACCTTAGGCAATACTATGTAACACTGAAACTCAAAAATTTAATTTAATAAAATTCTTTGAAAAAAGTTTTTGAAAAATTTCTTTGAAAATTTGATCGTTATCAACATGTATAAAAAAGTAATAGTAAAAATTATACTAAAAATTTGATTGTAAGATTACATTAAAAATTTTTTCAATTAAAAACATGTGTAAAAATTTCATTGTAAAATTATCCTAAAAATTTCATCTTTAAAAATCATGTATAAAAAATTCCATTGTAAAATTATGTTAAAAATTATATTTAAAAATCATGTATAAAAAATTTCATTTTAAAATTATCCTAAAAATTTCATCTTTAAAAATCATGTATAAAAAATTCCATTGTAAATTTATGTTAAAAATTTTATCATTTAAAAATATGTATAAAAATTGATCGATAAAACTATACTAAAAATTTTATTTAATAAATTTTATCATGCAATATTGTCGACTCTTTAACTTTAAAAATTCTTACCTTATGTAATTTGCCTACTATAACTGCTTTTAAAATTTTCAGCTTTAAAAATTACCCTTATGTAACTTAACTGTTGACTCTCTATTTAATTTTAAAAAATTCTTACCTAACTTACCATACTTTACTCTAGGCACCTTAGATTACTTTAAGAACCTTAATTTACTTAAATTTATTCTAACGTACTTTAAATTACTCTGATGTACCTTAATTTACTTTATGAACCATAATTTACTTAAATGTACCCAATGTACTTAAATTGACTTTCGACCCTTTAATTTACTTTAATTTACCTTAAAGTACTCTAATGTATCTTAATTTACTAGAATAACCTTAATTTACTCTAATATACTTAAATGTATTCTAATGTACTTTAATTTATCTAAATTTACTTTAATATACTTTAATGTATCCTAATGTACTTTAATTTATCTTAATTTACTTTAGGTATTTTAAATTATTTTTATCTAGAGCCTAAATTTGCCCATGAAAATTGTGTGAACAAATATTTCAAGTGTTTTTTTAACAAGCCTATAAAATACCCCTGTCAATTTTTTATCAGTAGGCGATTCAAGCCATTTTTATTTTATGCCTATATTTACCTATAGAAAGTATTGAGACCAAATATTGCATTAGTTTTTATTACGAATTAAAAATATCCCTGACTATATCACATCTTAGGCGATTTGAGCCAATTTTAATTTTATGCTTTTTTTTTATCAGTAGGCGATTCAAGCCATTTTTATTTTATGCCTATATTTACCTATAGAAAGTATTGAGACCAAATATTGCATTAGTTTTTATTACGAATTAAAAATATCCCTGACTATATCACATCTTAGGCGATTTGAGCCAATTTTAATTTTATGCTTTTTTTTATCAGTAGGCGATTCAAGCCAATTTATTTTAGTCTTTTTCAAAAATACCCCCTGACTATAGTGTGATTAAAAAAAAATTTTGTGAATGAAAATACCCTCTCTGACCATTTTAGGTGATTTGAGCCAATTTTAATTTTATGCTTTTTTATCGTTAGGCAATTCAAGCCAATTTATTTTAGTCTTTTTCAAAAATACCCCCTGACTATAGTGTGATTAAAAAAAATTTATTCAAAAAAAATATTTCAATTTTATTTCAAAAATTCGCCAAAATTTGAATTTAAAAAAATGTTCCAAAAATTTGAATTCAAAAAAAAAATCGCGCCAAAACTCGAAAAAAATTTCGAAAAAAAATACACACAAAAATTTCGAAAAAATACACACAAAGTTAATTAAGTTGATTACATCATTATGTAATCCAGATAATCCGAAATTTAATCTGCAATAAACCCCCCCCCCCATATGTTTTTTTTATGAGCCAGATAACTCCTAACTACCTACTGATTGAATTTCATGAAAATCTTACGAAATTATTTCATAATATTTCATAAATTTTGATAGCTTTTCCAATAAGATAAACCAATGGACAACCATGAATGCTTTCGTTGGTCCATGAAATAATGCGATAACAAAACAACCTTTTAATTTCTTTCTTTAGCCAGTATTTTTACAAAATTTAGTAACGGTTTCTTTGCTTATATCAGAAATGTCTTTTAAAAAATGGATCCTTTTAACCCACAACGATTTTCAAAAATTCTGCATTAGTAAAGCATCAATATATTCTCTTATTGTTCGAAATTGTCTTTCTATTATTCCGTTGGTGTTTTGGTGATATAGGCTTGAAATAATCACTTAAATTTCGGTTCCTTCTGTTACCGCTTTTATGCTTCTAGCCTTAAAGTTCTTTTTATAATCAACATGGAATTCCTTTGGTACTCCAAATTTTAATATCCATTTATTCATTAAAACTTTCAAGATCATTTGATCTTCTTTTTTGTTTACTAATGTTAGTGATATATCTACTATAGTTATCGATAATTTAACATGTATATTAGGTCGTGTAAAAATGTTTTCGGGCAGCAGCAGCAAGTGAATTTACAAAGCACTTTGCATACATGGAAGTTATAGGTTAATAAACTCTTGTTATAGACAATGGAGGACTTTACTTTGGCGAATAAAACGGTTGGTTAATCATGTTTGCTTTCATTGTCATTCTATATGTTGAAATTGTAATGCAAAACTGCACGGGAACTTTTTACACAACCTAGTACTTTTCATTTAATGATACACATAGATCCATATACATATTTTCTCTAATTGGTTAAGTAGTTCTTATCAATTTCGTTTACTTTCTTGTTTTCCTGGTATGATTCATATATTGAAATTATTAACTTTACTTCGTTTGTTAAGTTTTCATATCGAAACAATTTTGGATATAAGTTGTTATTTTCTTTGCTAATGTATGAGATAGTAAGATTTGTCTTTTCTTTATCATATCTTGTCTCTTGACTTCTGGGATCCATATCTTATTCTTTGGTGTATACATCATATGTTCCTTTACTATGAACGTCTTGTCTTTGTAATCTATTACCTTGGATTTTACTTTTTAAAAGTCTTCAATCTCTCTTTGCCATTCGTTTGTTTTATTCTCCGTTATTGCAAATAATCTAACTTTTTTTTGTCCTTCCAGGTTCTTGTGTTTCATCATGCATTATACGCATGTTCCGCATGTTTTCTGAGATAACATGTCCGAATTGACGTGTTTGATTTCTTTTCTTAATTTCATCTTTATATTTAGACTGCTCAAATAATTTATCCACATTTGAAATTGTATTGTTATTGGATTTTCAAAATAATCGAGTTCCATGTAAATGATGGCTAAAAGGCTTCCAAAAATATTAGGTGACACAATATCTATTCACTGACTGTCCATTATGTGTGGTCCATATGCTACAACGTAACGTATTCATATCCTTTATTATATTTTTGTGACAACACTGCTCCAATCGTATCAAAACTTGCATTTGTGTCCAAAATAAATTCTTTCCTAATATCAATGAATTTTTCATCTCTTCGGAATATGGAAGGTTTTTGAACGGACAACAATAAACTTAAAGCAGTCCAATCATTCTAGTGACCAAAATGCATAAAGAATGTGAAAGGTTTCTTGGGGGTATGCAACGTTCAAAGGAGGTTTATGAAAGGTTACGCAAAACAATCTAAAGCGTTAAAAGTATGGACCAAAACCTACAAACACGTTACCGAAGAGATGAAAAATGCATTGATGTTAGAAAATAATTGGTATCACCAGGAAAGAGTTACTGGTGATCTATTACTTTTGCAAGTATTTTAACAACGATTTTTATGGAAAGCAAAAACAAGGTAATCACGTCTGTATCACTCATCTCTACGTTTTCCAGTTTGTCCATCATTGTTTTTGCTATTACGTATACTTGTGCTCCTATATCCAGTAAACAGCTTATCGTCTAATCTTGAATCTTTACTTGGTATACCTAACATTCTGTTTTAACTTATCTCTTTGTTTTTGCATTTTCCTTCGTTTAGTTCAGTGTTCATGACTTCATTTATCCAAATATCTTCTTTTTAATGAATCTATGTACTTTTTTTGTTGTTTTATTATCATTTTCTTTATTTTCCAACTTATCTCTTTTTAATAACCTGGTTTTATCCAAATTCTGCTTTGAATCTAACTCGACCCTATTATTTTGTGTTATTAATTTCAAGCAAACTGAAATAATTCACATCAACATTAACATCAGCATTGGCATTTGAATTTAATGAAAAGCTCCTATCAACATCTATTTTGGTTTGGGTGCTTATCGTCTTCGTAATCTTCTTCATTTTCATTAGTATATCTATATGGTATATGATCTTCTCTGTCATTAATGGGTGCTATCATTCTTTTGTTCTTCACATTTTCTTCTCTTTGATTTTCAATTCGGTTTTTGGTTTGTGTATTACTTCTATAATTACTTCACTTTGGTCTTGTTTTATTCTCTCGTTTTTCTTAGTTAGATTTTTTTAGAATTTGGTCTTCCTGTGACCTTTCAAATTGCATAATTTACATGATATATTTAGACACTTTCGACGTATGTGTCCTATTTCTTTCCATTCATAACAATGTATTCTTTTCAGAATATACATTGACTTCTAACATAGCCAGTTTTCTGTTTTCTATTTATCTACTGGGTATTTGTTTTGTTTTCCTTCGCACGATTTTTTGTATCTTGTTCCTTTTCGTGTCACATCCTCATAACTCTTTTGGCTATGCATTACTACGTTAACGAATTCAATAACCTTATTAATTTTTTTGATCTTTTTTATTGTATACTTAATCTCCTCTGTTGTTTTTGATTTTTTCATTTCTATCTCTTTGAGCACAGTACTGTTTTCGTCGCATTTAAATATTTCTGGCAATATCTGACAAAATCTTCTAGATTTTCCTTTCTATAAAACCGATTTGGCAATTATCTCATTATTAGGAGATCAGTAGTTGTGATTGTCATGTTATTTTAGATAATATTTAAATTTTCGGTATCCATAAAAACTAAATCAATAATAAGATTTATTTCATAATTATTTAAACAAGCATTCCATATTTAAGGCGTTTTAAATTCAGAAAATAAATTTTGAAATTATTAATAATAATAATATTATAGTAGTTATTATGCATTGCGTACTCAATTTATTTGTTGGTTTTCAGATATTGGAACAATTTGATCAAAAATCTGGAGTGATGAAGATTTTGATATGGAGAATTTTATATTTTTATTGTGACTCATCTATAGTCAGAATTTGTATTTTAGAAACTTTCTCGTTTCGTTGAATTCAATTGGATTTTACATGCTAGGAAGCGCGTGGCTATAATCCAATCAGTAGAAGTGGATTATAAGGCCTTAGAAATAATCATGATTTCGACTCACAGAAAGTTTCACTTGGGGATGTTATAATATAGAGAGTTGTTCACTCAAAGTTTGACATTTATTTTTGAGAATTGATCAATTTAAATGTGTCCACAAGTGTTCAACCAAATTTTGTAACAATGGTGCTACTTACAATAAAACAAAAATGTGCAATTATTTTTGTCATCATCATTATTTGTAACATCTCCGGTGGTCTGGATCTACCTACTGAAAATCATGAGTAAATTAAATATTTACCGTTATTTTCATCCAATAATATTTTAAAAGTTAAAACAAAATAATTGGTGAATTACCGTTACCATTTCTATTATCAGAATAGTTCTGGAAAACGACTGCAATGTCTTTAAATATGAGCACTGAATTATTTCGGTAAAATTTCAAAGCGAAATGCAAAACATGAGACCAGTGGAACTTTTCCGCTAAAGAAACACGGAGTAAATTCAATTACTAAAAATATCTGTTTCTTGCCAGTTTTTCTGAACAACATTCCATTCAGATTGAAAATAATAATTTCAGTTTTGGGAAAACTTCTATCAGTTGTTATCAGAACCGTATTGTTTTTTGTATCTTGTCCATGAAAAATAATAGCATTTGAAACTGATTTAAAATTAATAATGATGGACATATTCAGTGAATCCTCGAAATTTCCTTCGATTTTTCCATAGAGATAACTGGCGCATAATGAAAAAATATTTATAAAAACTGGAAATATTTTTATTTAAATACAATTTTAGTTACATATAAATACTCACATAAAAATATTTTCATATGAAAGTTTTTATAAAAATATCAATAAATATAAAACTAATTTGCTATAAACTTATAAAATTCCAAAAAATTGTTTATTTTATTTTAGTATCAATATAATCACGTGGCACTATTATTGTTATTATTATTATTATTATTATTATTATTATTATTATTATTATTATTATTATTATTATTATTATTATTATTATTATTATTATTATTATTATTATTATTATTTTATTATTAATTGAAAACTGAAATTTAATTATATATTTATTAAACAATGTTTAATTATATCGTGCTTTACATTTTCGATATGTTTAGACAGGCCTAGTTACATCGGACAATCAGTTCTAAACCTGTCTAAACTTAGAATGTACGAACTACAATATAAGGAATTAGCTAAATACCGTAATGAATATAATTGCGAAATAAATATCGTTGCCGGCGACACGGATTCATCTTTCCTTGAGGTTAAGCACTGTAGGCTAAACACTCTTTTGCCGGCAATGATAATAGACAACCTTTTAGATACTTCAAATTGCGACCCGGCACATCCCTTGTACTCAAGAAAACTTGACTCTGTAATAGGAAAATTTTAAGATGAGAGTAAGGGTCTTGGGTATGAGGAATGGGTTTTCTTAAGACTCAAGTGCTAAAGTCTTTTAAGTACTAAAGATACAATGATGGCTAAGGGGGTGAAGTTGTTGGGGACAGAGATTGAGCACCAGTCATGTTTAGATTGTTTTAATAATGACACAATATCCACGGTGCCTCAAACTAGGATAGGGACGCGGAATCCCCAATTGTTTACAAAAATTTATTTTCAAAAATTATTATAATAAGTAAAAAAAATTGGGAAAATAAAATAATTAATTAAAAATCATCATCTACTAAATGAATAACAATTTTAACCAAATGCTGCAAATTTCTTTTAAGTATTTTACGATATATATAAATATAAATAAATTCATTTATCTATTATAATTAATATTGTTCAACTCTTTTTTGTCATTTTTAAGAGTAAATATAGACTAGAAACCACTAGAAGCCTGTTTTGTATGCACCAGTCATTTTTACTGGTTTGGTAGAAATAGGTATATTCAAATCGCTGGTATATCTAGTGTTAAGATTAGTATTAGATTGAAAAAGATTATTTTAAAATTAAAAATTTGATTTGAAAAAAATTTGCTGCATTTGATTTAAATTGTTAATTTTGTTATTATTTTTATTATTATTTCACAATAAAACTTACATATTTAATGGGGACCCTGACCTTCTTTATTTATAAATTTTTCTGAATTGAATAATGATAAATATTGAAAGCAGAAATAAAATAATTATTCCCAGAAATAAAATAAGTTGCCAGAGATAAATCTAAATAATAAATGGGATATTAAAGAAATTTTAAAAAATTAAAATTTTTCATTAAGTTTTTTGAACTATTAAAGGGATATGCTCTAAGGCTAATTTTGGTACTTTTGTAAATTTATATCAACTAAGATACTGTGAGCAATGTGTCCCCTTTATCAGTTATCACGCACATGAGTTTTTTTGAAATTTTTTATTTTAAATGGGATTTTTTAAAATATATTTTGGTGCATCTGTAAAATTATTTTGCTTAAATCTATTGAAAATTTACAATGCATTTTGTTTTAATGAAGTATAGGTGTTTTCAAAGTGTTTGATTATTTTTTGTCGAGATTTTAATTAAGTGTTTAATATTTTTTTAATAAACTGATTATTACTTTTATTCGTTTTTTAAATATGTTTAAATTTTTGATTTAGGTTAGTTTTTATTATTTATATATTAATATTTACAATATTACTTATAATTAATTTTTATTTATATTTTATTAATTAAATTTATTTATTATTATATTAGTATTTTATATTTTAATTGCATTTAAATAAATTTGTATTATTATTATATCTAAGTAAAATATTAACAATCAGAAATATGTATTGAAACCAATAAAAAATAAAAGTTTGGTTCCTGAATGTATAAATCATAAGTATAAATCATAAAATTACTACTATATTTATTATTTATAAGCTTTTAGCCACTCTAAATTTCTTTTAGGAATCTTTCCATTTCAATCGCTTATATCATAACTTCTATCATGTATCCTTACTTTACTTGATTATCTACACATTTGAAATTCTCTGTTATTTTTATATTTTACGTTCTGTATTTCTTCTAAATTTTTATTTCCATATGGTCTTAATTTTGCCAATCCCGGGTCATTTTTAATCTAAAAATAACCTCTGCAGCTTTTACCTTAAGTCTTTTGAATTGTAACATTCATTGTAAATTCTTTTTTCTGCTAACACATCCACTTAATCTTTGCTTAATTTGTCTTTCTAAGATTCACTTAAGTAGTACCTAATTTTTCGGAATTGCCATTCCATTAATCCCTTTGTATTATGGTGGTGCAAACTCTAAGTAAATATTGTGCTTACTGACTAACTCCTTAAAACGCTATACCACAGCGTTTTCTTTAGTGCTCCACGTCGTAAAATCCATTGTCTCATTAATATCTCAATCGTGTTCTTATTGTTTTATATGGCTACTGCTGGTACAGAAATATGTCTACTACAATGATCGATTATTACCAAAATATATACTTTTTGTGCATGCTCCAACCATCTCGCCTAATGATGAGGCATTATCTTTTGAGAAATTTGATTCGTGGATGTAATAAATATCACTGATGCAATGAACTTTGTCTCTCATTTGGCCGTCAGAAGATGTCATCTCCGCTAGATTATATATTGGTTCTTCTTCTATGCGTAATCAGATCGTTGCTGGTTTTGCCTGTTTCTATACTGAAATTCTAGATGTCTCTGGTTTTTGCAACCCGAGCAAGATATATTTGAATATTCTGCTCTCTGTTATTTTTCTTCTCTGCGACCAAAAAAGAAGCTTTGGTATTGATTTTCTCCGTACTTGACACTCTCTACTAATGTGGTCATTGTTCCCATGATTATACCAATCTATTTGTTTCCATCTTTCGCAATTTCTGCTAATATTGCCGGTTTCTTTGCAATTTTAGCATTTTACGTTCATGTTTCTTGTGAATTAAGACTCCTCTTTTTTCTACTTGTCATCTTTCTCCAAATCCTGGTTGATGATAAAGCCAAGTATTTTGCAAATCAAAATTGACTGTGTCTAATTTTTTAATTACTATTTTAAAATCCGACATTTTAATTGTATCTAAACAGTGTTCAATGAAATATGCTGTAAGTAATTTATTATTATTATTATTATTATTATTATTATTATTATTATTATTATTATTATTATTATTATTATTATTATTATTATTATTATTATTATTATTATTATTATTATTATTATTATTATTATTATTATTATTATTATTATTATTATTATTATTATTATTATTATTATTATTATTATTATTATTATTATTATTATTATTATTATTATTATTATTATTGTTACTATTATTATTATTATTATTATTATTATTATTATTATTATTATTATTATTATTATTATTATTATTATTATTATTATTATTATTATTATTATTATTATTATTATTATTATTATTATTATTATTATTATTATTATTAATTTTAATAAAATTTCAGTTATTGTATTCGAAATTTTTAAACTAATATAATCAAAACCAATATATTACTTTGACCTGCAACAAGAAAATAAAGTTCCTTACAGAATTAGACATTGGAATTTTAATACAGTGAAAAAGATATGCTAGCTATTAGCCCCCCCCCCCGACTGTTCCCCATTGTTTGATAAGTTTTTTCATGAAAAAATATATAATTTTAGCCTTGTAATATTTTGAATCTTCTGAATAAACCATTTTAAATTGTGTTGTGTTGAATAGGAAATCTAAGCTTCCGACAATATTATTAACAAAAAAGAAAATATGAACCAATATATCCAACGAAGGTTTTACAAAATTTTGTTTTACTCGAAACTCCGATGTTTACTTTCATGGGATAGCTTGAGAAAGGTTCACTAAAGGTTTTGGCATCATCGCCATTCGAATACTAATGAGTAAGAATTATTAAAAATTTTATTATTAGTATTATTAATTTATTACTTTGACAATAAAACTTTGTGATTGAAACTTTAACAATAAAACATTTATACTGTTATGGTGAAATTTTCCCAAAATTACGGTTGAACAAAATGTTGAATTTGTCCTTTTTACGCATGCGATTACGTCATCAAATGTGTTGGTGTGGAATAATATTATATAATCTTTTCTACAAAGTGAACGTCAAATGAAGATTCAAATAAAATTATTTAAAAAACTATTACTCAAATATTATTTCTATCAAACAGTAATTTTCAGAATTTTTCTGTTTCCAAACTGTTTTAAATTTAATTTCTTCATTACTCTCAATTATTTTCACATATTCACTTTTGGATTGGAAATATTTATTGAAATCTGAATTTGAAGGAATTAAAATTATTATCAAAATTCAAAAATATTTTAAAATTGAGCAAAACTGTTTATTTAAAAGTATTCAAGGATAACACAAAAAATTTGAATTTTTTTACAATTATAGCAAATTTAAAATTGATTTTTTTAAAACTGTCTAGTCTCGTGTTGCACATACGCATCAGAATTTTCCAACATTCATTAAAATATGAAGTTAATAAAATTTTCTGCTAAATTTTGTGTCTAGTTTCAGTTACAGTTACAGTTTGATATTCCACATTCATTTTCAACGTTGTGTTAATTTAATTTTGTGAAGTTTTGTCAATCGTATTTCAATTTGTTTTGGAGCTTTAAACAACTCAAGCGAGTATGTTATCAGTTTCTAATTAAACGAATATATTGTTTGGATGTTTTTTATCACCAAATATCTGCTAAATTTTTCGACACGGTCTAGAAATTATCACAGTAATATATATCCAAAATAAAAGGAGGCCCCCGAAAATATTGAAATAAATTTTTTTTCATATATTTAACAGATATAAGTCTGAATCTGCTGTGAAATTATTTATCCATTCCTAGAAGTTATCTTGGGTTAAACAGAAAAATATTAGGAAATTGAAATTATTGTAATAGAAAATATTCTAGAATTATCTAATCTAAAGGAAATGGATACTATTCGTTTGTTAGTAAAGCCACGGTCGGCCTTAGGTGACAATGATCACTCAGAGCCGATACTAATCTAAGGATGCCAGATTCGCTTTTTTGAATTGGTAAGAAAATAGATTAGTATAATATCATGGTGGTAACAGAAAAGATGGTCAGAGGGGAATTTTATAGTGGTTAAATCAGAGTCAGTCGGCTTAATCACCTATCCCTATATCAAGCAAGGTTTTTATTTTGTCGTAAAAATTTGAAAAAATGTGATTTTGTGATATGAATAAAACATATTGTATTGAGTTTATTATTCTGATAGAGCAAACTAGGAGTGAGCTAATATGTTCGTTTTACCGAATAGTAATGTTGAGTTATTATTTCCAACTGTTTTTCAGGGATCCCTATGGGAAACCTCCATGAAATCTACGTTACACTCTTGAAACTTTCAAAATATTCTTGCACAAAGTCCGATTGATTTCTATTCCTCTATTTTATATTTTTTTAATTCGTAGCAAAATTTCAGTAAAGTTTGTGGCAAAGTGTTTTGGCAAAATTTGTGGCCCAGTTTTGATTTGAGATTTTCTTTAACAGGAAATCTCTCCTCAACAACTAATTGCATTTTTTCAGACTTTGATTGGGTCCCGAAGAACTAATCGGACTAATTTGTTTTAAATCTCAGTCGCTTCAGGCATACCCCTGGAAAATTTTCTAAAAAATAAATTTATTAATTAATTGATAATTAGTTCCTACTTAATTAAATTCATTTTTGGAGAACTTCTCCCTATTTAATTTATTTGTTTTCGTTATTTTAATTAACTAATTAATTTGTATTTCATTAATAATGTTTTTCTAGGGACCCCAAATTAATTTTATATTATTATTTTCGTAATCGTCTTGTCAATTGGCATCGGCACATACTCATTTCCCTTGAAAATATTGATTTTGGTTTTTTTTTATTATTTTTAATTAAGTATTTTATTTGTCCAATTTTTGTCATTAATTATAATTTTTGTAAAATCGTACAACTCCAACAGTAATTTAATTCACCAATTCATTTCATAAAGGATTTTAACCATTTGCACCTGAAGATTCGAACATTAAACTTTATAAATTTTCTTGGTGTGATATTTTAGAAAACATTCTGCAAGGTGTATCCTAGGTTTTTCAGAACAAGTATCACATAAATATACAGTTACGAGCCTTCCGCTTTTTTACTTTCCAGTTTATCTAAATAGGCTTTTTGATGATTATTTATCTTTCAATTTATAATCTGCTTATTTATTTGTTTCAGTCACAATTGCATCAATTAACTAGTGAGTAAAGATAATTGAAAGAAATGCAGCTGTTCTGTGACATTTACGCTAAGTTAGGGACCTGTAGATTTGTCACCATTTCTAAATTGTACTCTTTGAGGTATTTCTGTCAATTCTGTAATATACTCCCATTCCGAATCATTTTCCTTTCCTGTAACATCTGGATCAGAAGAACCTTCACTTTCACTTTTTATAATTCTAATTTTTTTCAATGCTTTCGCTTTTCAGAGCACCAAAAAACATTTGCTACGATTGTGCTAGAGATAAACGCAATTAAACTCTAACTGAAAATTTACGCAATAAAATTACTTATTTTGGAAACAAATACTACACAATATACAAATATATACCGAGTGTTTCAAAAGGTAATAGACGATTCTATTTATTTATAAATATTTTTAAAACAACATAAATATTAATTTTTTATTATTATTGAAGATAACAGATATTTAAATTTTATTTAAAACTGAAATTACAATAATTGCTCAAAATTTTCGCCATAAACATCAATGCAAAGTTTACACCTTTAAAATACAGTATTACATGCATTCAGTTTGTTCAAACTTTCTTATAGGGTTGTTTATTGTTCTTGTTTACCTTGTTTGAGGTTTACCGTTTTCATCCATTCCCTCCGTACCAAAGTTGAATATATTAGCCTATAATAGCTTTTTAGTAAAAACACTCTATCCTCAATTGAAAATTGAACCATTTCTTATAAAATAAAATTAGTGATAGAGATGCAATAAAACAAACTAAAATATTTATATAATTTGAAATGATTTTCAAGTTATATTTAAATTCTTTATCGTCTATCATCTTTTGAAACACTCGGTATATATGTTAGGCATGTAAGAGGGGTGTAATACATATGAGCCTTAATTTCTAAAAAATTAACAGTATGAATCCTTTATAAATAATTGCTTAATAAAATATATATTTAACTTTTGAAGCAGTATTCTTTGACATTTATCCTCTCAAATGAGCAATCAAGAAAATGAAATATCTTTAATTTTTTCGTACAGATTTTTCTATTGCATTCTGTTTCGTTATAATGTTTCCAGCAAAACAATAAAAATGTTTCTCCATATTTTTGAAGTAGAACTTTTTTACCATTTACATTAAACTTAGAAATACATCCAACTAAATTGAGGTTCAGATTTTTCATTTGCGCATAAAGATATTTTCTATTCGGCAAAAAACTACCAAAACGGAACTCAATCTTTTTCTTATTGAAAGTAACATTTGAATTATTGATGAAGTTTTTGAGATAAATCTGAAGTTTTTAAAATTTTTTAAATAATTGGTTTAAAATATAAATAAGCTTTATAATATGTTCATTAACAGCTTCTATAATAGAAGTTTAAATGAAGATCTTACTGCAGTTATTATGTAGTTTATGTATTAACCATTTTTAAAATGGCTGTTAAGTAAATTTTTTTAAAGTAAATTTTAAGGCTTGGATTGTAAAGTTATGAGATCATTCTTTAAGTTCTTAAATGATTATTTTTATCAACATTTATTTTAAATTTATTTGTATTTAATTTTCTTTATGTTTTTTAGGAATTTTTATTAATTTATTCCAATTATTGGATTTATTTTTTGATTTAATGTAAGTCAGATAAATTTAAAAGTAAAATTGATTGAAAGAAAATTTATTTATTACCAAAACGTTTCTATTACCAAAAAACTTCTCTGTTCCTCGGGAATTCGTTTTGACTGCCATCTTATGTTCCTATTGACAGAAATCAAAATTTTATTGATTTTTACAACATCAAATTATTGATTTTCATGAGGTTTTGGATTTTGTCTACTTCTGAAATTCTATAAAAATATTATTTTTCCGTTTGTTTCAACTCCACATTTGAAGGTCCTGGTTCCACTGCTCCAGGTAAATTACAAATGCTATAAAAAATGAATTTATTTTAACTTCAAGGTAAATTTTAAGTTGTTATTTCTTCATCTCCGCAAAAACCTAGAGTTTCGATGAACATTTCTGTAATATTTGAAATGCTGTGAAAATATTAAATTGATTGAAGTAGGTAGTTAGGAGCTATCTGGCTCATAAAAAAAACATATGGGGGGGGGGGGGTTTATTGCAGATTAAATTTCGGATTATCTTGATTACATAATGATGAATTCAACTTAATTAATTTTATGTGTATTTTTTTCTAAATTTTTGTGTGTATTTTTTTTCGAAATTTTTTTCGAGTTTTTGGCGCGATTTTTTTTTTGAATTCAAATTTTTGGAACATTTTTTTAAATTCAAATTTTGGCGAATTTTTGAAATAAAATTGAAATATTTTTTTTGAATAAATTTTTTTTAATCACACTATAGTCAGGGGGTATTTTTGAAAAAGACTAAAATAAATTGGCTTGAATTGCCTAACGATAAAAAAGCATAAAATTAAAATTGGCTCAAATCACCTAAAATGGTCAGAGAGGGTATTTTCATTCACAAAATTATTTTTTTTAATCACACTATAGTCAGGGGGTATTTTTGAAAAAGACTAAAATAAATTGGCTTGAATCGCCTACTGATAAAAAAAAGCATAAAATTAAAATTGGCTCAAATCGCCTAAGATGTGATATAGTCAGGGATATTTTTAATTCTTAATAAAAACTAATGCAATATTTGGTCTCAATACTTTCTATAGGTAAATATAGGCATAAAATAAAAATGGCTTGAATCGCCTACTGATAAAAAATTGACAGGGGTATTTTATAGGCTTGTTAAAAAAACACTTGAAATATTTGTTCACACAATTTTCATGGGCAAATTTAGGCTCTAGATAAAAATAATTTAAAATACCTAAAGTAAATTAAGATAAATTAAAGTACATTAGGATACATTAAAGTATATTAAAGTAAATTTAGATAAATTAAAGTACATTAGAATACATTTAAGTATATTAGAGTAAATTAAGGTTCCTCTAGTAAATTAAGATACATTAGAGTACATTAAGGTAAATTAAAGTAAATTAAAGGGTCGAAAGTCAATTTAAGTACATTGGGGTACATTTAAGTAAATTATGGTTCATAAAGTAAATTAAGGTACATCAGAGTAATTTAAAGTACGTTAGAATAAATTTAAGTAAATTAAGGTTCTTAAAGTAATCTAAGGTGCCTAGAGTAAAGTATGGTAAGTTAGGTAAGAATTTTTTAAAATTAAATAGAGAGTCAACAGTTAAGTTACATAAGGGTAATTTTTAAAGCTGAAAATTTTAAAAGCAGTTATAGTAGGCAAATTACATAAGGTAAGAATTTTTAAAGTTAAAGAGTCGACAATATTGCATGATAAAATTTATTAAATAAAATTTTTAGTATAGTTTTATCGATCAATTTTTATACATATTTTTAAATGATAAATTTTTAACATAAATTTACAATGGAATTTTTTATACATGATTTTTAAAGATGAAATTTTAGGATAATTTTACAATGAAATTTTTTATACATGATTTTTAAATATAATTTTTAACATAATTTTACAATGGAATTTTTTATACATGATTTTTAAAGATGAAATTTTTAGGATAATTTTACAATGAAATTTTTACACATGTTTTTAATTGAAAAAATTTTTAATGTAATCTTACAATCAAATTTTTAGTATAATTTTACTATTACTTTTTATACATGTTGATAACGATCAAATTTTCAAAGAAATTTTTCAA
This sequence comes from Schmidtea mediterranea, assembly GCA_022537955.1. Lineage (NCBI taxonomy): Eukaryota > Metazoa > Platyhelminthes > Tricladida > Dugesiidae > Schmidtea > Schmidtea mediterranea. Next base: position 114,982,656 of record CM039679.1, read on the forward strand.
AAACTTTTTTCAAAGAATTTTATTAAATTAAATTTTTGAGTTTCAGTGTTACATAGTATTGCCTAAGGTAGGTAGTAGTCATTCGCAAGAGCAACCCATCTCCTCCACTCTGCAGCAACCCATCCTTAATAAAAAAAATAATAAAATATAATAATAATAATATAATAATATAATATAATAATAATAATAATAATAATAATAATATAATAATAATAATAATAATAATAATAATTATAATAATAATAATACTTTCAGAAAATATAAAAAGTTAACTTAAATGGTATCAACTTCTGAACACTGATAACCCATACACAGTGAATAATTAATAACTGAACAACAATCACTAGGTACTGTATACAAATAACCCAGTACTGTACAGCTCTCTATATACATATTAGGCATTGAATAATTTACTTATTTATTAAAATGACATATTTAAATAATATTTACTCTTTCAACACAGATATTGAATCAACTCAACCCACTTAAAAAATAAAATTTTCTCTCAATCATTTCCCTTTAAAATACTTAGTTATTCACACACTCACAATATGTTATCAATAACTGGTTACTGAACAAATCAATATCAAAAATAATTACTGAACCAATAAATATTAATGATGGGTTACTGACCAACTAATTTTGAAATAAATCACATAAAAGGTTAACAAAAAGAAATACAAGTTGAAACTTTATTAACTTTTTCACTATTTTAAAATTTTTGGTTGCTTAGTTACCTTGTCGTTATCAGGCGATAATTAATCAAATTCATTGAAACCAAATCCATTGTTATATTTACTTGGTATCAACTTCTGAACACTGATAACCCATACACAGTGAATAATTCATTAATAACTGAACAACAATCACTAGGTACTGTGTACAAATAACTAAGTACTGTACAACTCTCTATACATACTAGGCATTCAATAATTTACTTATTCATTAAAATAACATATTTAAATAATATTTACTCTTTGAACACCGATATTCAACCAACTTAACCCAATTAAAAAATAAAATTTTCTCTCAATCATTTCCCCTTAAAATACATGGTTATTCACACACTCACAATATGTTATCAATAACTAGTTACTGAACAAATCAATATCAAAAAATTTTACTGACCAAGAAATCTTTAAATAAAAGCACATATAAATTTGAACAATCAAAAGAAATACAATTTTATTAACTTCTCGACTTTTTTATCGATCATTGATGTCTCCAAATTGTTTTGTTGTTTAGTTACCTGATTGCTATCAAGAACTATTAATCATTGAAGCTCAATCAATTGTTGTATTTTCTCTGAATAAAAATTTATTTCTTTACAGTCTTGTATGTGATTTATTGAAATTATTTTGTAAAACATTGAAATTTTTCTACCATTTTTGTAATATTTTTAATTGCGTCCAACAATGAACAATTACTAAACGTTATTTTCAAAGATGAATGCCAACCTTTTCATTTATTTTTCACATGCCCTAAATAAATTAATTGCTAACACATCAAAAAAAAATTACTTAAATTTATTTTTATAGATTTTCTAATCTTTTCACCCCCAACTCTTATTGTTTACTGAATGATAAATTAATTAGTAAGTACAAGTAGTGGTTAATCTAATTGCTAGTGAAAAGAAACTTGATTAGAAAAAGATACTTAAATTAATTTCTCGAAACATATATTACTTTCATTGTACTTGGAATAAATTTTCATATATTTATTGAAAATGATTCGACTCTTTAAATTATTAACTCAAAGATGCTAAAGGTTTGAATAAAACTGATAGAAAAAAAATTAATATCTACAGCATTACTAAAATCAAATAACTATAATTTCTGATACCATGCTTCAATACATACATAGGTTCTTGTGTACTGATATCACTTACTGAAAACCCAAACTTATAGGAAAAATGTATGTGATTGTCTATTAGTCTTTGTAGAAATTATTTTTATTAAATTGTGGTTAGCTGGTGAATAGAATTTGATTAAAGTAGTGGGAAAGATGTAAATTTTAAATAAATTTGATTAAATTTGTTAATTCTTTAAATAATATTTTTTAAAGAAAGCTTCAACATAGTAGCAAATTTTAAAGAGAATAGTACTTATCAATTAAAAAATTAACTGAGTTGTAAAATAATTGAAAAATTTCTTAGATCATTTTTTAAAATTTTATAAGGTTGTTAGGTAATTGTTCTAGGTACTTGTTGAATGAAAATTAGTGTATGTTATCGACTGCTCATAGTATTTAATTCTACAATTTCCGGATAAATAATAATAAATTCATTATTCTTGGAAATAATCGTAAATATTTAAATTATTCAGAAAATTGTCAATAAAAACCTAAATAATGGGTAACAAAAAAGTTTTAAATACTAGTCAATTTAGTTTTTAATTTAATTGAATTACAAATATTTTAATAAAATCAAATAAATAGTAACATGAAACAAACAATTTCTTAGAACTGAAATCTTATCGATATATCCTGATTAACCTTTAATCAATGAAAAAAGTATCAATTTTGCTAAGTATCTTATAAATTCAACCAACTCAATCCCCTTAAAAATACTATAAAGTCGCCTCTCAACCAATCATTTCTCTTTAAATTACAATAATCCCGGCTATATGCATTATTTTCATAAAAACCTATCAAGTAGATAATATTTACTCTTTGAATACTAATTTCGATTTTATGTTTTTAATGAAATTATTGAAGAAATTAGGTTAAATCTATAATTTAGAAACACTTAATTTCTTGATAATTTATTAGATTTGACTTTATTTTAGGATTATTTTAAATAAAAGTTAAATTTATGATCAAAATGTTTATGAAACATCTATTTAAGATAATTATTTAAGAATTAGAATCAAATTGACGGATAGATTTTGAATAGTAAATGATATTTTAATTATAATTTTATGTTATATTTAAATAGTTGATTAAATCAGTTAATTTTATATAGTATTTTTAAGGGGATTGAGTTGGTTGAATTTATAAGATACTTAGCAAAATTGATACTTTTTTCATTGATTAAAGGTTAATCAGGATATATCGATAAGATTTCAGTTCTAAGAAATTGTTTGTTTCATGTTACTATTTATTTGATTTTATTAAAATATTTGTAATTCAATTAAATTAAAAACTAAATTGACTAGTATTTAAAACTTTTTTGTTACCCATTATTTAGGTTTTTATTGACAATTTTCTGAATAATTTAAATATTTACGATTATTTCCAAGAATAATGAATTTATTATTATTTATCCGGAAATTGTAGAATTAAATACTATGAGCAGTCGATAACATACACTAATTTTCATTCAACAAGTACCTAGAACAATTACCTAACAACCTTATAAAATTTTAAAAAATGATCTAAGAAATTTTTCAATTATTTTACAACTCAGTTAATTTTTTAATTGATAAGTACTATTCTCTTTAAAATTTGCTACTATGTTGAAGCTTTCTTTAAAAAATATTATTTAAAGAATTAACAAATTTAATCAAATTTATTTAAAATTTACATCTTTCCCACTACTTTAATCAAATTCTATTCACCAGCTAACCACAATTTAATAAAAATAATTTCTACAAAGACTAATAGACAATCACATACATTTTTCCTATAAGTTTGGGTTTTCAGTAAGTGATATCAGTACACAAGAACCTATGTATGTATTGAAGCATGGTATCAGAAATTATAGTTATTTGATTTTAGTAATGCTGTAGATATTAATTTTTTTTTCTATCAGTTTTATTCAAACCTTTAGCATCTTTGAGTTAATAATTTAAAGAGTCGAATCATTTTCAATAAATATATGAAAATTTATTCCAAGTACAATGAAAGTAATATATGTTTCGAGAAATTAATTTAAGTATCTTTTTCTAATCAAGTTTCTTTTCACTAGCAATTAGATTAACCACTACTTGTACTTACTAATTAATTTATCATTCAGTAAACAATAAGAGTTGGGGGTGAAAAGATTAGAAAATCTATAAAAATAAATTTAAGTAATTTTTTTTTGATGTGTTAGCAATTAATTTATTTAGGGCATGTGAAAAATAAATGAAAAGGTTGGCATTCATCTTTGAAAATAACGTTTAGTAATTGTTCATTGTTGGACGCAATTAAAAATATTACAAAAATGGTAGAAAAATTTCAATGTTTTACAAAATAATTTCAATAAATCACATACAAGACTGTAAAGAAATAAATTTTTATTCAGAGAAAATACAACAATTGATTGAGCTTCAATGATTAATAGTTTCTTGATAGCAATCAGGTAACTAAACAACAAAACAATTTGGAGACATCAATGATCGATAAAAAAGTCGAGAAGTTAATAAAATTGTATTTCTTTTGATTGTTCAAATTTATATGTGCTTTTATTTAAAGATTTCTTGGTCAGTAAAAATTTTTTGATATTGATTTGTTCAGTAACTAGTTATTGATAACATATTGTGAGTGTGTGAATAACCATGTATTTTAAGGGGAAATGATTGAGAGAAAATTTTATTTTTTAATTGGGTTAAGTTGGTTGAATATCGGTGTTCAAAGAGTAAATATTATTTAAATATGTCATTTTAATGAATAAGTAAATTATTGAATGCCTAGTATGTATAGAGAGTTGTACAGTACTTAGTTATTTGTACACAGTACCTAGTGATTGTTGTTCAGTTATTAATGAATTATTCACTGTGTATGGGTTATCAGTGTTCAGAAGTTGATACCAAGTAAATATAACAATGGATTTGGTTTCAATGAATTTGATTAATTATCGCCTGATAACGACAAGGTAACTAAGCAACCAAAAATTTTAAAATAGTGAAAAAGTTAATAAAGTTTCAACTTGTATTTCTTTTTGTTAACCTTTTATGTGATTTATTTCAAAATTAGTTGGTCAGTAACCCATCATTAATATTTATTGGTTCAGTAATTATTTTTGATATTGATTTGTTCAGTAACCAGTTATTGATAACATATTGTGAGTGTGTGAATAACTAAGTATTTTAAAGGGAAATGATTGAGAGAAAATTTTATTTTTTAAGTGGGTTGAGTTGATTCAATATCTGTGTTGAAAGAGTAAATATTATTTAAATATGTCATTTTAATAAATAAGTAAATTATTCAATGCCTAATATGTATATAGAGAGCTGTACAGTACTGGGTTATTTGTATACAGTACCTAGTGATTGTTGTTCAGTTATTAATTATTCACTGTGTATGGGTTATCAGTGTTCAGAAGTTGATACCATTTAAGTTAACTTTTTATATTTTCTGAAAGTATTATTATTATTATTATAATTATTATTATTATTATTATTATTATTATTATTATTATTATTATTATTATTATTATTATTATTATTATTATTATTATTAATATTATTATTTATTACTATTTTATTATTTTTTTTTATTAAGGATGGGTTGCTGCAGAGTGGAGGAGATGGGTTGCTCTTGCGAATGACTACTACCTACCTTAGGCAATACTATGTAACACTGAAACTCAAAAATTTAATTTAATAAAATTCTTTGAAAAAAGTTTTTGAAAAATTTCTTTGAAAATTTGATCGTTATCAACATGTATAAAAAAGTAATAGTAAAAATTATACTAAAAATTTGATTGTAAGATTACATTAAAAATTTTTTCAATTAAAAACATGTGTAAAAATTTCATTGTAAAATTATCCTAAAAATTTCATCTTTAAAAATCATGTATAAAAAATTCCATTGTAAAATTATGTTAAAAATTATATTTAAAAATCATGTATAAAAAATTTCATTTTAAAATTATCCTAAAAATTTCATCTTTAAAAATCATGTATAAAAATTCCATTGTAAATTTATGTTAAAAATTTTATCATTTAAAAATATGTATAAAAATTGATCGATAAAACTATACTAAAAATTTTATTTAATAAATTTTATCATGCAATATTGTCGACTCTTTAACTTTAAAAATTCTTACCTTATGTAATTTGCCTACTATAACTGCTTTTAAAATTTTCAGCTTTAAAAATTACCCTTATGTAACTTAACTGTTGACTCTCTATTTAATTTTAAAAAATTCTTACCTAACTTACCATACTTTACTCTAGGCACCTTAGATTACTTTAAGAACCTTAATTTACTTAAATTTATTCTAACGTACTTTAAATTACTCTGATGTACCTTAATTTACTTTATGAACCATAATTTACTTAAATGTACCCCAATGTACTTAAATTGACTTTCGACCCTTTAATTTACTTTAATTTACCTTAAAGTACTCTAATGTATCTTAATTTACTAGAATAACCTTAATTTACTCTAATATACTTAAATGTATTCTAATGTACTTTAATTTATCTAAATTTACTTTAATATACTTTAATGTATCCTAATGTACTTTAATTTATCTTAATTTACTTTAGGTATTTTAAATTATTTTTATCTAGAGCCTAAATTTGCCCATGAAAATTGTGTGAACAAATATTTCAAGTGTTTTTTTAACAAGCCTATAAAATACCCCTGTCAATTTTTTATCAGTAGGCGATTCAAGCCATTTTTATTTTATGCCTATATTTACCTATAGAAAGTATTGAGACCAAATATTGCATTAGTTTTTATTACGAATTAAAAATATCCCTGACTATATCACATCTTAGGCGATTTGAGCCAATTTTAATTTTATGCTTTTTTTTTATCAGTAGGCGATTCAAGCCATTTTTATTTTATGCCTATATTTACCTATAGAAAGTATTGAGACCAAATATTGCATTAGTTTTTATTACGAATTAAAAATATCCCTGACTATATCACATCTTAGGCGATTTGAGCCAATTTTAATTTTATGCTTTTTTTTATCAGTAGGCGATTCAAGCCAATTTATTTTAGTCTTTTTCAAAAATACCCCTGACTATAGTGTGATTAAAAAAAAAATTTTGTGAATGAAAATACCCTCTCTGACCATTTTAGGTGATTTGAGCCAATTTTAATTTTATGCTTTTTTATCGTTAGGCAATTCAAGCCAATTTATTTTAGTCTTTTTCAAAAATACCCCCTGACTATAGTGTGATTAAAAAAAATTTATTCAAAAAAAATATTTCAATTTTATTTCAAAAATTCGCCAAAATTTGAATTTAAAAAAATGTTCCAAAAATTTGAATTCAAAAAAAAAATCGCGCCAAAAACTCGAAAAAAATTTCGAAAAAAAATACACACAAAAATTTCGAAAAAAATACACACAAAGTTAATTAAGTTGATTACATCATTATGTAATCCAGATAATCCGAAATTTAATCTGCAATAAACCCCCCCCCCCATATGTTTTTTTTATGAGCCAGATAACTCCTAACTACCTACTGATTGAATTTCATGAAAATCTTACGAAATTATTTCATAATATTTCATAAATTTTGATAGCTTTTCCAATAAGATAAACCAATGGACAACCATGAATGCTTTCGTTGGTCCATGAAATAATGCGATAACAAAACAACCTTTTAATTTCTTTCTTTAGCCAGTATTTTTACAAAATTTAGTAACGGTTTCTTTGCTTATATCAGAAATGTCTTTTAAAAAATGGATCCTTTTAACCCACAACGATTTTCAAAAATTCTGCATTAGTAAAGCATCAATATATTCTCTTATTGTTCGAAATTGTCTTTCTATTATTCCGTTGGTGTTTTGGTGATATAGGCTTGAAATAATCACTTAAATTTCGGTTCCTTCTGTTACCGCTTTTATGCTTCTAGCCTTAAAGTTCTTTTTATAATCAACATGGAATTCCTTTGGTACTCCAAATTTTAATATCCATTTATTCATTAAAACTTTCAAGATCATTTGATCTTCTTTTTGTTTACTAATGTTAGTGATATATCTACTATAGTTATCGATAATTTAACATGTATATTAGGTCGTGTAAAAATGTTTTCGGGCAGCAGCAGCAAGTGAATTTACAAAGCACTTTGCATACATGGAAGTTATAGGTTAATAAACTCTTGTTATAGACAATGGAGGACTTTACTTTGGCGAATAAAACGGTTGGTTAATCATGTTTGCTTTCATTGTCATTCTATATGTTGAAATTGTAATGCAAAACTGCACGGGAACTTTTTACACAACCTAGTACTTTTCATTTAATGATACACATAGATCCATATACATATTTTCTCTAATTGGTTAAGTAGTTCTTATCAATTTCGTTTACTTTCTTGTTTTCCTGGTATGATTCATATATTGAAATTATTAACTTTACTTCGTTTGTTAAGTTTTCATATCGAAACAATTTTGGATATAAGTTGTTATTTTCTTTGCTAATGTATGAGATAGTAAGATTTGTCTTTTCTTTATCATATCTTGTCTCTTGACTTCTGGGATCCATATCTTATTCTTTGGTGTATACATCATATGTTCCTTTACTATGAACGTCTTGTCTTTGTAATCTATTACCTTGGATTTTACTTTTTAAAAGTCTTCAATCTCTCTTTGCCATTCGTTTGTTTTATTCTCCGTTATTGCAAATAATCTAACTTTTTTTTGTCCTTCCAGGTTCTTGTGTTTCATCATGCATTATACGCATGTTCCGCATGTTTTCTGAGATAACATGTCCGAATTGACGTGTTTGATTTCTTTTCTTAATTTCATCTTTATATTTAGACTGCTCAAATAATTTATCCACATTTGAAATTGTATTGTTATTGGATTTTCAAAATAATCGAGTTCCATGTAAATGATGGCTAAAAGGCTTCCAAAAATATTAGGTGACACAATATCTATTCACTGACTGTCCATTATGTGTGGTCCATATGCTACAACGTAACGTATTCATATCCTTTATTATATTTTTGTGACAACACTGCTCCAATCGTATCAAAACTTGCATTTGTGTCCAAAATAAATTCTTTCCTAATATCAATGAATTTTTCATCTCTTCGGAATATGGAAGGTTTTTGAACGGACAACAATAAACTTAAAGCAGTCCAATCATTCTAGTGACCAAAATGCATAAAGAATGTGAAAGGTTTCTTGGGGGTATGCAACGTTCAAAGGAGGTTTATGAAAGGTTACGCAAAACAATCTAAAGCGTTAAAAGTATGGACCAAAACCTACAAACACGTTACCGAAGAGATGAAAAATGCATTGATGTTAGAAAATAATTGGTATCACCAGGAAAGAGTTACTGGTGATCTATTACTTTTGCAAGTATTTTAACAACGATTTTTATGGAAAGCAAAAACAAGGTAATCACGTCTGTATCACTCATCTCTACGTTTTCCAGTTTGTCCATCATTGTTTTTGCTATTACGTATACTTGTGCTCCTATATCCAGTAAACAGCTTATCGTCTAATCTTGAATCTTTACTTGGTATACCTAACATTCTGTTTTAACTTATCTCTTTGTTTTTGCATTTTCCTTCGTTTAGTTCAGTGTTCATGACTTCATTTATCCAAATATCTTCTTTTTAATGAATCTATGTACTTTTTTTGTTGTTTTATTATCATTTTCTTTATTTTCCAACTTATCTCTTTTTAATAACCTGGTTTTATCCAAATTCTGCTTTGAATCTAACTCGACCCTATTATTTTGTGTTATTAATTTCAAGCAAACTGAAATAATTCACATCAACATTAACATCAGCATTGGCATTTGAATTTAATGAAAAGCTCCTATCAACATCTATTTTGGTTTGGGTGCTTATCGTCTTCGTAATCTTCTTCATTTTCATTAGTATATCTATATGGTATATGATCTTCTCTGTCATTAATGGGTGCTATCATTCTTTTGTTCTTCACATTTTCTTCTCTTTGATTTTCAATTCGGTTTTTGGTTTGTGTATTACTTCTATAATTACTTCACTTTGGTCTTGTTTTATTCTCTCGTTTTTCTTAGTTAGATTTTTTTAGAATTTGGTCTTCCTGTGACCTTTCAAATTGCATAATTTACATGATATATTTAGACACTTTCGACGTATGTGTCCTATTTCTTTCCATTCATAACAATGTATTCTTTTCAGAATATACATTGACTTCTAACATAGCCAGTTTTCTGTTTTCTATTTATCTACTGGGTATTTGTTTTGTTTTCCTTCGCACGATTTTTTGTATCTTGTTCCTTTTCGTGTCACATCCTCATAACTCTTTTGGCTATGCATTACTACGTTAACGAATTCAATAACCTTATTAATTTTTTTGATCTTTTTTATTGTATACTTAATCTCCTCTGTTGTTTTTGATTTTTTCATTTCTATCTCTTTGAGCACAGTACTGTTTTCGTCGCATTTAAATATTTCTGGCAATATCTGACAAAATCTTCTAGATTTTCCTTTCTATAAAACCGATTTGGCAATTATCTCATTATTAGGAGATCAGTAGTTGTGATTGTCATGTTATTTTAGATAATATTTAAATTTTCGGTATCCATAAAAACTAAATCAATAATAAGATTTATTTCATAATTATTTAAACAAGCATTCCATATTTAAGGCGTTTTAAATTCAGAAAATAAATTTTGAAATTATTAATAATAATAATATTATAGTAGTTATTATGCATTGCGTACTCAATTTATTTGTTGGTTTTCAGATATTGGAACAATTTGATCAAAAATCTGGAGTGATGAAGATTTTGATATGGAGAATTTTATATTTTTATTGTGACTCATCTATAGTCAGAATTTGTATTTTAGAAACTTTCTCGTTTCGTTGAATTCAATTGGATTTTACATGCTAGGAAGCGCGTGGCTATAATCCAATCAGTAGAAGTGGATTATAAGGCCTTAGAAATAATCATGATTTCGACTCACAGAAAGTTTCACTTGGGGATGTTATAATATAGAGAGTTGTTCACTCAAAGTTTGACATTTATTTTTGAGAATTGATCAATTTAAATGTGTCCACAAGTGTTCAACCAAATTTTGTAACAATGGTGCTACTTACAATAAAACAAAAATGTGCAATTATTTTTGTCATCATCATTATTTGTAACATCTCCGGTGGTCTGGATCTACCTACTGAAAATCATGAGTAAATTAAATATTTACCGTTATTTTCATCCAATAATATTTTAAAAGTTAAAACAAAATAATTGGTGAATTACCGTTACCATTTCTATTATCAGAATAGTTCTGGAAAACGACTGCAATGTCTTTAAATATGAGCACTGAATTATTTCGGTAAAATTTCAAAGCGAAATGCAAAACATGAGACCAGTGGAACTTTTCCGCTAAAGAAACACGGAGTAAATTCAATTACTAAAAATATCTGTTTCTTGCCAGTTTTTCTGAACAACATTCCATTCAGATTGAAAATAATAATTTCAGTTTTGGGAAAACTTCTATCAGTTGTTATCAGAACCGTATTGTTTTTTGTATCTTGTCCATGAAAAATAATAGCATTTGAAACTGATTTAAAATTAATAATGATGGACATATTCAGTGAATCCTCGAAATTTCCTTCGATTTTTCCATAGAGATAACTGGCGCATAATGAAAAAATATTTATAAAAACTGGAAATATTTTTATTTAAATACAATTTTAGTTACATATAAATACTCACATAAAAATATTTTCATATGAAAGTTTTTATAAAAATATCAATAAATATAAAACTAATTTGCTATAAACTTATAAAATTCCAAAAAATTGTTTATTTTATTTTAGTATCAATATAATCACGTGGCACTATTATTGTTATTATTATTATTATTATTATTATTATTATTATTATTATTATTATTATTATTATTATTATTATTATTATTATTATTATTATTATTATTATTATTAATTGAAAACTGAAATTTAATTATATATTTATTAAACAATGTTTAATTATATCGTGCTTTACATTTTGTCCGTTTATCAGTCTTCTTCAGGTTGAGCACTTTGAACATTTATTATGATTTAAAGATCTTATCAATAATGCCTTGAAAGTTACTATTTTCCAATAGTTACTCAAATTTTTAGCAATTATCTTAAAATCAGAAATGTCAATATGTTACTGTTGCACTTGCTAAAAATAATAGTTATTCGATACAGTCGACAATACTCAAGAACTCGAATGAAGAGGCCTTTAATCTTAAATTCAAAATGATCAGTCTACGGCGATTTGAATAAATGTGAATAATTTATTGTTGTATAATAATGGATGTTGTTGATTGTTAAAAGTATGAAAAAAATTTTAAATTTAAATTAAATTTGAATTTTTATTTTTAATTTTATCAAAATTTGTATGAGAGAATGGTAATAATTTGTTGCGTTTATAAATCATATTTTTTTATGATTTAAATCTTTGAGGTTCAGGATTTTAAATAAAATAAAAACCTTGGTTGCAAGGAATTTTTTGGTTATGAGGGATCAGGGCTGTTTAACGATCGAAATATTTCATATTTTATGAATAAACATTGCGGAAATTGGATTACATTTTAATAAGATTTAAATTATGATTTTTATTAATAAATATACGCTTCAGCTCAATATTCAAACAACTAATTATTGACAAATAATATCACAACATCAAACATGTTTTTTAATTATAAAACAATTTATTCACTCATAATAAATTTATGTTTTTTTAAATAAGCCTTAATGGTCTGTAAAGTTTTTGCATTTAATTAATTATTTTCTGCTTGAGTGTTGTTTTAAACTAAGAACAGATAAAATTTTCAATACGTTATGACTGAGGTAGAGTCTAATTTTTAATCGTATTCGAGAATGTGTTATATTTACAAATGAAAAATTAGCAAATTTGTGTTTTTTGCTATTTTACTTAATTCTACTCGTGTTAGGGGCGGCCAAAAAATCATTGCCTGTAGCAGCAAAAAGTCTAGGGCCGGCCCTTAAATTATGAGTAACTTCAACTTTTCTAGGTGTGTTAAAATATATCTCACCATGCATAAAACGCTAGGCAGAATGCGGGACAGTATTGAAGCCCCTAGCAACCAAAAGTTAAAATGTTTATTTTTGAAAAAAGTGTTTTCATCTGAAAGATTTTGATACAATTTGAAGGCGATTATTATTAGTTAATTTCTTGTATTCATTTAGCCATTGTCAATGTGATTTCTAGAAGAAAAAATACTGATAAAATTTCCAGATGTTGTTCAAAATTTTTAGTTGACTCTATACGATGAAAACTTTGCCATAATCCTGTGTTTATTATTATTTTATGATTTATAACAGAAATCCAATAACAATCTAATTAAAAGTGACCTTATTCTAAACAAAAGCTATTTCAACGTAATAAATTTTAAATGTTATGACGTCAATTGACAGGTCGCTATTTTTGCTAAGATTAATTTTGCATACGCAACAATTTGCCGGTTGCATTGTTAGTTAATAGTGGTAAAATATTTCTAAATACAGGTCGACAAAATATGAAAAAATACAAAGTTAGTAAGAAAAATTACCGTAATAAATAATTACAAGATTTTATTAATAGTTAATCAAAAAACTAAAGTAGTGGGATACAGGCCCGCTACCCCACCAGCCCACTGGGACAAAGACACCCCCTGCAAACAAAAATTTTTTCTAAGTTTAAAAGTACAAATTTTTGTAGAACAAAGACCAAAATTTTTGTAGGACAATGACTCGTCAACATTTTCTCAAGGTCATTTAAACAAAGGCCTTGACTCATTCAAGGTCATTGGATGAATCATCACATTTTTCAAGGTCATATTTGTAAAAAAATTTTAATTTAAATTTACTACTTTTTTTTATAAGTAGTGTTTTAATGTTTTTTAATTTTAATTTTATTATTATTATTATTGTGTGTATGTGTATAATTTAATTAAAAATATTTTGTGCATTTGAGATTTTTAGTAGTTTTATCGAAGGTTTACTAATATGATCCATAGTATGTAGTGAAAAGAAAAGTTGGTGTGTACAATGAAAAACTGTAAAGATAAAATCGATATTTGTAAGACAATATATTTGAAAAACTATGATATTCATGTTTATGGCTCAAAATATATGTGTGTTAAATAAGCGATACGGAACATAGAAAAGGTTTAATGACAATATGTGTTATGTATGATAAATGTGTGTTTCATAGTTGAAATATGTGTGTGTATAAAACTTAAGTAAAGATTTTTGAGCATGTGAGGTATCATTTTAAAGGGTTTTCAATGGAGTTTTCGAAGGTTTGCTATTGTGGTCCATAGTAGACAGGGATAGAAAAATTGTAAATGTTTGTATAAAGTTAAACAAAAATTCGATATTTTAAAGAAAATATGTGCAAATAAATATCAAAACTAATTAAGGCTCGAATATGTGTGTTAAACCATCGATATGTTACAGTGTTTATGGAAAAACTTTAATAAAAATATGTGTTATTTTTCAAAAATTATACATAATTTCACATGGAGCTTTTATTGAAATATGTGTGTTTGGTTTACTGATAAAAGGAAAACTATGGACAATTTTTAAGAAAATACACGTAATTTATGATACACGTTGGTTTTTGATTGAAATATCTTTGTTTGTTTTACTGATAAAAGAAAGATTCTAGACAATCTTTAAGAAAATATATATAATAAGTGATCTAATTTAAAGATATTTATATTTCATACCTATTTTCGTTAAAAATCCAATTTATTTTTTGATAAGGGACTAAATAACTTATAACAAAATATTTAAAAACCTATGGGCAGAGATATAATAATAAAAATTTAACCTAATATAGTTAAAAACACAATAAAAACTTGCGATAAAAGAATACAATATGAAGTTTATACTTTATTATTGCCAGACCAAGTGAGGTCAAAAAGTACCTCGGCTTCATAGCACAAATTAAGCCTAGCTTCGCGGGTAGTTACAGATTACATAACTTTTAGTCGCGGACACTATAAAGAGTCATAGACACTAAATTAATTAATGTTTATTAATACCAAAATAATTATTTGCAGACTATCTAGATAAAAGTCACCAATGACCAGATTGCAAATGAAATGTAAGAAAGTGTAAAGATATTATTATATTTAAAAATACAAACAAATAATTCATCCATTTAAACTCCTCGAAATCGAATGATGGCAGTCAAAATAATATCATTATTAAGTCAAAACTTGAAATATTATATGCGCGCGGGTATACCTTTAATTAACAAGATTGTAAAGTTTTTTTCATAACTATAATCCTACAATCAATTAATAAAACTATAGTTTTTAATATATATTCATTAGTCAATTCTTTGTTAAACATGCACTTGTATTGCATCTATATTGTGGACTAACATAATCCGTGTAAGTTGAAAATTTGCTATATTCATAAATACGTTTAAATTAATGTGAAAAAAGATGCTCATAAAATATAATTGTTCTAAGTTATTTTGTGTTTATCAAATAGAATAACATAATTATATTTCATAATTATATTTTATAAGTGATATAACAAATTTAAAATAAAATTTGTAATACTCACCAAATTATTATTATTAATAATAATAATAATAATAATAGAATAAAAATTAAAAAACATTAAAACACTACTTATAAAAAAAGTAGTAAATTTAAATTAAAATTTTTTTACAAATATGACCTTGAAAAAATGTGATGACTCATCCAATGACCTTGAGAAATTTTGAATGACCTTGGGAAAATTTCAATGACCTTGAGAAAAAATATGATGAGCCATGGCCTTTGCTCAAATGCCCTTGAAAAAATAATGATGACTCATCCAATGACCTAGAGAAATTTTTAACGACCTTGAAAATTTTGATTAGTCATTGTCTTTGTCTTACAAAAATTTTGGTCTTTGTCCAACAAAAATTTATACTTTTAAACTTTTGCCGGAGGAGTATATGTACTTGTCCCAGCGTGCCGGTGGGGTATCGGGCCTGTATGCCACTACTAGAATTCAGATTTCAAAACAAGTTTCCGAAATCAATTGGTATTTCATTGATTCTAAAATTGCTGTAAATTCATTTTTGAATCACATCACTTATTAGAGGCAAAACCAAAATTTTCATTTTGTGTAAAGTATTTGATAAATTGTCAAAATGGAAAAAATGAATAATAACAAGAAAAGTTCAAACAGAGAAAATAAGACTAAATATTTAAAACAAACTTTTTTCATACATTTGTTGGGTTAATATTTGTAAATTCGGTTATTCTAAGGCTCCTCGTTGTTAGGCTATAAGCCATAATTTAAATAAAAATGTGTAAATTGAAACAAAATAATTAATTAAATTAGTATCGTTTGGAAATTATCATATGGCTGCTGTAACATAAGTAGACACCGCAAGCACAAATAAGACATAAAATAAAACATTAATTAAACAAAATAAAAACATAACAAAATTAAAAAAAGCAAATATTAGTTAAAATCATTGGAAAGCCTATAGATGCAGAAAGAAACACAAAACCAAAATATAAAACTGCCTAAACCTTGCAAATGAAGGTTTAAAAAGTACATGGGTGGAAGTGGCAACCAAGATATAAATATCAAAATGTAAAAAGAGAAACGATCAAAGAGAATGGTACAGAAAAAAATAAAAATTTATGAAAAATTGAGAAAATAATATCAAAAAATAGAGAAAAATAACGAGAAAAATAAAATATTAAAAGTAAAATAAAAATAATAAAACCCTCGAAAAAGGCTCGAGATTTTCTGATTGGTGGCACACCAGTCATTATCATAATTTAAGGCAATTTGTTTTAGACAAAAAAATTTTAGGCATATAGACACTTTTGAACTTATGCTTATTTTCAAAAAGTTTGTTGATTCAACATTGTTCAGTTTGTAAGTAGTTTGTTTATGATTTTAATATATTTTCTTTGTATGTTAATGGTTCTTTAATTCATTTTGGATGGCCGTGGTCCCTAAATTGTATTTATATTTATATGAACATTTATATGCTCAGCTACTCTGTTAAATTGGAGGCTGGTACTCGTGGTTGTATGAGACTTGTTCTATCCGGTTGTCTGGTGGACTGTCTAGCCTTATTGCATGCATCTGAGAAGTCAGGACTACGTCTAATAAACTGGGGTGTCTGTATGGTTAACGTCGGATGGAACAGTTTGAAGGGTAAATTACTGGAAGAGCGCAACAGATAAGGGACAACACAGTTTTGTGTTTAAGTAGGAGTTTTTTCAACTTGTTTTATTTACAGTCCGGACTTATACTAATTTAGATAAGTGGATTAATTAATTTTAATTAGTTTATTTTCTGCATTTAACTTTCCCTAAGAACCACTTACTAAATTTTTAGTATTATATTTGTACACTGTTTTCGATTTGCCACACCCGTTTCTGCCAATCAATATTAATTTTCAAATTTTATAAATTGTTAACCAACTTTTTACTTTAATTGTTTTTAAAAACACCAATTCAAAAAATACGTTGAGCTGTAATATATTTCCTAAGAATCTGTCTTCATCAGGTAGTTTTGAACTTTTAACTATTTAGAATAAATCATTTTTATTTAAACAAATTCTGCAAAGTTAATTAATTTTCAAAAAATGTTCAACTTTTATTCATATCTAATCAATATCAACAAAAATTATATAACTCAATAAATCAATTTAAAACCTGCTAAATTTCGATTTTATTTCTTTATTACAAATTATTTTTTTCGATTTTACTTTAATATAATCATTAATAATAATTGAACAAGTTTTAAAATGTAAACCAAAATAATAATAATAATTATGATCAATAATCACAATACACGAATAATCACACATATTACTCTAATAGATATAGATTAATAATTAAATATAACGACATCAACGAAAATAAAATAGCAAAATCGATTCTTGATAATAAGCACAATGAAAATAAGTCTGATTTCCTGAAAGGCTGTTAGATAATAATATATATATATATATATATATATATATGTGTGTGTATAATAAACTCGGTTTCGATAATTTTAAAAAAATCAATACGTTAAAAAAATATCACGTGACAGCTGTAAAACGTAATCCGAATAATTAAAGACAAATAAACATTCAATCAAATTATTATAGATGTATATCATAATCAATAATATATACTAAATATAATCAATAATAAATAACTGCACAAAAAAAGTCAAGATCAATATTCTTTTTTATCTCTCGCTTTTTTCTCTCTGTTTAAAAAATATCAATACTGATTTTCTTTTTCTTTTTTTGTTTGTCTAAATGCATTATACACGAAATCAACTGCCGATCGGATTCGATGTTATTGAAATCAATTGATTTTTATTTTTTTCCTCGGCGTTGGAATTCGACTCGATTAATACTTCATCTCTGATTGGATCTTCAGTTCCACTCAAAGAGTCTGGATTCATAATATGTGCATGTTTTGGTAAAATAAAAAACAAAATGATATAGAAAATAGCAGCTCCGGATTTTACTGCAAAACTCAGACCAATAAGATTCGTGTTGAGGAGTTTTAAATCCGTAACCAAGCAGTCGCCTCGTTCGTCACAATTTCGTTTCCAATGGACACATGCTGCATCGATAACTGTGCCGTAGATTATCGGTGAAGGGATGTAAGCGAGAAGTCTGAGAATAACAAACTGAAACCCAAGAGCAAATGCGCGTTCGTGTTTTTGAACAGATCTCATCGTTACCATTAGAAGAGGGTTTTGAGTAGCCCCGGTTAGAAATAAAGCCATTGTAAGAAACAAAACAAAAGTAATGAGTGAATTGCATTTTAATGGGCATTCGCCAGCAGTTAAGGAAGTTGGAGGATTCTGATAATTGAGCGTTGTGGCGGTACATGAACAATTGTAATACAATTTCTAAATTGAGAGAAATTAAACCTTGCTTGGATAAATTTTAAATATCAGTAAAATTGCACTGAAATATATTTATTGAATTATTTCCAAAATGTCAATTTAATTTTTCCAATACAAAGTATATATTAATCGATTTTAAAATTAATAAATTAAATTATTGATGAGAAATACATTAGTATTGTTTAATATTGTCGAGTAAATTAATTAACAAGATAAATTACATCAGTTATTTTTTGAATAGGGCAGAAAATCATCAATTCTCAATAAACACGTTCGAAAATGGAGAAAAAATTTAGTAAAAAACAATTTTATTAGCATTGGTTAATGGTTATTTTATGGAGGATGTGCGGTTTGTATTAGGAGCATGGCTTACATAATAATGTAATTAAAGTTCGTTTGTTGGGCAATATTTGTTTTGTAGTGTTGCATATAATCCGAATTTTGCGTCATTTTTATTTAACTTTAATTGGTCGATACGATAAAAAATATTAGAATGGTAAATTTCAAATTGATATATTATTCGCTTTTTTTATTGATTTTTGGTTTCTAACAAAATAAAAATTAAATCAATGTCAGTTATATTAATAAAAATGGAAAATGAACAAAAAAAGATATTTCACATATAAATTGGAAACTAGTGCTAGAATTTGATTTCGACAATCAACAAAAAAAGAGAAAAATAAGAAATAATTTGAAAATATTTAAAAGAATTATATTACATAACTTTGGCAGAATTTAATAATTCCATCTCAGAAACAGCTGGTTAAAGATACTTTGATTCCCTCTTATACTCGCTCAAGAGCTTAAGAACCTGAAGAAACTAGCTTAATTAACTAATTCTCGTTTTGTAATTTACAGCTTCATCTTGAAGTTTATTTTGATATTGAAGTTTGCTATTTCATTTTAAAGTTTACTATTCTCACTTTGATGTTAAAATGGTATTTATGATTTCGACAAAAGTAAAATCTTATACTTTTTTTCTTCACTTTGATCGATTATTTTTCCTTTTCAATTTTTCAATAATTTTGACAAGAATATAGTGGAATTTCTACGTAAATGACGAGTTTTTTTTAGTGTAAGTTTTTATAATTTGTGTCCTTGAATTATTTTTTAATTTGTAATCTATGATGACAAACACTAAGATAAGCATTGATAACATTGTACAGATTTTAGTGCCAATTATATGATTGATTCAATTTAGTGGTTTCGACTGATGACAAATAAGTGAAGTAAAAATTGATGCAAAGTTTTTAAAGTAATGAGCAGTTTAAAATTGAAGTTAAGAGCACAAATTATATTAGATATAATAACAATTAAAGATTTAGTAGAAACCTCATGAATGTCAAAAAGAACAGATTTTAAGACATTTTTAGAAATAAAAGGCAATAAGAGTTTGTCTAAAAATTCACAAAAATTTTAGAAAACCGGTTTACCTGAATATTTTAATAAATGAATTGATTCAGATAATTCCGAGTATTATTGTATATGATAAGTAATGATGTAGGTCCAAATTAGCACTTGAATGTTACAACGGATAAAAATAGTGAATTTAATTTAAAATCTGGGTTTAAAATAAAATACACGAAAATAAGAAACAAGGCCAAGCTAATTAAAAAGGAATCAATAGCTTAAAGACAGTATCAGTTAAATGAGTTCTACAATTTATGAATTTGTTATTTATTATTTATATGCCTGCTGTTTCAATAGAAATTATTAAATTTCTAGATACATTTCTATGGACCTTTTTGCTATTGATTTAAGTGACATTTCTATGCAAACTACATTTCTATAATTTGTTATTTTAAAATTCTTCATTAAATTTTAGATAGAACTAATTTTGATAGTAATTGATAGGTTTTGTGTATTGTTTAGTTAAACTTCTTACTACAAACCGGAATGCAAGTTCACCACATGTAGGGTTTTATTTTATGGATGAATTTGTCCCTGGCCTGAGAAGTGAATAAGTATCACAATTTTCTAGCTGCTCTAATTTTATGTTAGAGTGAATATTGTTTTATAAGTATATATTTGTGACTATATTTAATAACAAACTAACTCTTCGAGTTAAATATAAGGAACTGAAGATAAATTATCAATTAGAAATATTGAAATTACGCGAAAAAATATTGATAAGATAGATCAAAGTGTCAGATGATTTTTGTTTTTAATGGCAATGTGTGTAGCAAAACGAGGCAAAGTTGAAAAATTAGTTTAAAAAAAGGAATTTTCAGGGAAATATACTGCTTTTTTATTTATTATTACGGATTTACAGCTTTTTATGAGCTATTCAATGATTTAGTAATGTTCATGTTATTTGCATGAGATATTGTAAAAAATAAGCCGACAAAAGGATAAAAATATGCGATTTTTGAGTATAGTTCAAAGTATATAATTATATAAACTCTTAGATTTTATTACACATTATTTTTGGTTCCTGAAATAGTTTATATAAATTTGTCCATTACGTAATGAAGTTATGGCTTAGAAAATTACCAATTTTTTTAAAAAAAAAATCAGATTGAACTTGATGGAAGCCAGATATGGTAAGATTCTTTAGAACTTGTTAGAAATTTTCGTTGGTAAAATTCAAAATTTAGTACGTGGATATGTTTAGATTGAATTCGACGGTCGATTTGTTTACATCCCATATATCAGGTGTAAGTAAAAGTGTCTTATAGTGTCTTATTACAGCGGAAAGAGAATTAGTGAAAATTTTGATATCATTTTATTGATGGTTTTATTTCTCGAATTAATTTTGAAAATTTCAATTTTTCTAAGTTAATTTTCCGAATTCTCAATTTCAAATCCATGTCATAGATAATGAATCTGAATTAACTACTATTTGTAGTAATATATAGGATAAAAAACACCCGAGAACATGTGACAAAAATCGGTACAAAATATTTTGCCAGTCATTTTAGGACACTTTTTATCTGGTGAAACGAATAGCTATTGGTAGAAAAAGGGAATAAATAAAAATTTGGATTTTTTGTGTTAAAAATAGTTACAATTATTGATAATTGATTTTTTGTTGACAAATATAATCTAATCATTAAAAAAATGTCAAAGTCAATCGGATTTTGCTTATGTGTATTTTACTATGATGATAAGTCAATTTCACAATTACGCATATACTAATGTGCTTTATAATATCTAATTATTGGAAATTGTGTAATTACGTATAATGCAGCTAAAAAAATATTCTTTAAATATACTTTGCACCATTTAATTTTCAATTTTTTTCAAACTGTAAATTAAAAGTTCGTGTTAATTATAAAACAAAATATTGATTTAGTTTGAAAAGAAAAGAAATAAATATGAATGAAATAAATTTCTTTAATCTTTAATCTATCAATATTATATGTAATCAATTATAGAAATAATTTTAATAAATAAATCGATTTAAAAATTGTTAAATATATTAAAAAATATAACAGTTGTTCTCAACTAAAGCAGAATTAATATGTCCTTTTTATATAAATATATTATATAATTAATTTTGATCTTTTATTCTGTTTTATTTATGAAAAATAATTATTTTTTAATACATTCTAGTAAATTTTTTTAGTTTTATCCTTTTCAGTCTTGGGATTTCATAATTTAGATTTATTTAATTTTAAATTCCACTTACTTACTTACTTCGGTGACTCTAGAAACTAAGTTAAAGTTGAAGTTGCAAAATTTGAAATAACATAAAAATTATTAAATAAATTGCATTTTATTAAAATTATATTTCGAGGGGGTTTTTGTTACTTATATTTATTGTTCAAATAAAATAATAAACTTAATAGAACATAATAAACTTAAGTTTAAACCGCAACCGACTTTTGACGTTTAAAAAATATTCAATAAAGCGGTGTTGGTTAATTGTAAAAAACACGAATAAATTTCTTACTGGACGCACTCTAACCTAAAAAAATCAATATTGCGTTAAATGATGAAGTATATATCAGGTAACAATTATTCATATGAATGCAAAATATTTTGAAAGCATTGATAAAATCGAACATTAAGAACTTAAATTAAAAAATAAATTTTATCCAAGTTTTATATTTGCTAATCAAATTTAAAAATCATTTTAATTGGATAAAAATTGATTAATATTTTAAAATAATTGAAATTAGCTTTATTCTTTTAAAAAGTATTGATCTATTTTTATCAATTGATAAACTATTGACCTATTGGGAGAAATCAATATTTTTAATCAATTTGTGAAAAGTAGTTTGCTACAATCAATTATGACATTATAAAAAGAATAATCAATTGTAAAAAATCAATATTATTCGATTAAGATAATAAATCGTGGAAAATCAATATTATTCGATTAAAATAATCAATCGTGAAAAATCAATATTATTCGATTAAAATAATCAATCGTGAAAAATCAATATTATTCGATTAAAATAATCAATCGTAAAAATTCAATATTATTCGATTAAAAAATAATCAATTTGTGAAAAATAGTTTGCTAAAATTAATTATGGCATGATAAACGAAATAATCAATTGTAAAAAATCAATACTTCGATTAAAATAATATTCAATTGTGAAAAAAATATATATATATATAGAGAGAGCAAGAGAGATAAAAGTATCGATAGTTAAAATTTTAATATTAATACCAATAAACTGATTATATTATTCAATACACTAAATTTACCGAATCATTAATG
Source organism: Schmidtea mediterranea (assembly GCA_022537955.1). Taxonomy (NCBI): domain Eukaryota; kingdom Metazoa; phylum Platyhelminthes; order Tricladida; family Dugesiidae; genus Schmidtea; species Schmidtea mediterranea. The sequence goes on from CM039679.1 coordinate 115,006,035, forward strand.
GCTGTCATACTTTTACAACCAGCATAGCATGGTGAAAAGTAGGTCAATCCAGATTTGTTGTCGCAAACAGGAGAAAACCCATTCGGGTTGCATTTACTTGCACAATTGTCAGCTACGCATTTTCCATTGATTGAGGTGTAGTTTTCTGAATTGTAGCTGAAAAAGGGATTTATATCATAATGCAATGATTGGAAGAAAATTATAGCAATTCAAATAAGTCATTAAAAGATATTATACCGAGTTCAAATAACTTCCGGTTTACATTGATTTCAATCTTTTTTCAAATTAAATAAAATCGTTTTGGACTTATTTTTTTTATTTAGAGGAATTCAATTACATTCAAATGATATTGATAAATGTCTGCCCTTGAGAGATAAAATATTCCACATAGGCATGCATGCATATAGATTAGCATTAACAATTTAGTTAATTTTTTAATATCGAGTTTTATGTGGAAAAAGAAATATTAATAATATCAATTTGTGTGTCATAAAAGTGCAGATATTTATATTAAACATAATTTGCTAGTTTTTTCCCGTGTAATTTATATCAAAGCAAATTGGTATAGTTTTTTGGATTTTTTTTGTTTCTTTTAATTTTATATCATTATAGATTATCAATCAATATTTTCTTATATATTGATGGAATAATTAATTCGGGAATTGATGGATAATATAATAATTTTCAATGACGAAAATTGATCATATTACTATTAAATAATAATTAAATATAAAATATAATTTTATAAATAAAAAATTATGATTAAATTAAATAAAAAATATTATAAAAATATTCATAAATAAAAAAAAATTAAATTATGATAATTAAAAATTAAATTAAATGGAAATAATTAAAATAAAATTATTTTTAAAAAAATAGAAATATTAATATTAAAAGATAAAATTGAATTAAAATAGATAATAAAAATTAAAATAATTATAGCTAAAAAATAAAAAGTAATAATTTAAAAAAATTATGATAATTAAAAATTAAATTATATGTAAATAATAAAATTAACATTATTTTAAAAAAATAGAATAAATATTAAAAGATAAAAATGAATAAAATAGATAATAAAATTAAATAATAAAAATTAAAATAATTATAGCTAAAAAATAAAAATAGTCATAAATAAAAAAAAATTAAATTATGAAAATTAAAAATTAAATTAAATGGAAATAATTAAAATAACATTATTTTAAAAAAATAGAATAAATATTAATATTAAAAGATAAAAATAAATAAAATAATAGATAATAAAATTAAATAATAAAAATAGTCATAATTATAAAAAAATAAAATTATGATAATTAAAAAATAAATTGAATGGAAATAATTAAAATAAAATTATTTTAAAAAAATAGAATAAATATTAAAATTAAAAAATAAAAACGAATTATAATATTAAATAATAAAATTAAATGATCATAGATATAATAAGATGATTAATAAATAATAGTATTAAAAATAAAAACAAATATAAAAATAATTAATTTAAACTATAATAAATTATCTTTTACTTTTAAATTCGATTTTAATTTGCAACATTTTAAAAAGAAGGGGATTAAAAATCAATATGTGTATTATTATCAGTATTATTATTTTTTCCGCCTATTCAAGCTTTGTATCATTTTAGATTATCGATCAATATTTTGTTATGTATTTAGCACAATAGCGGCTAATGAAGGATTTGGAGGTTAAAAATTACCAAAACAGATGTTTTTAATATCATTGGATGGATTTTTTCTTATAAATTATAAATGATTTAATTACAAATTCGATATTTGGAAGTCCTTCTCATGCGCTTTCCCAGTTATTTTGGCTTATTATGGCAGCAATTAAGAGAGATATTAGATGCGCAATACTCATTGCAGTAGATCAATGCTTTGATTAGAGTCTATCTTAATTATAAAGCAGAAATCTGATTGTTTGCTTAAATGATGAACTCTGACGTCATGAAATTCTCATGGCCTTTCTATCTGCAGCTGCATTCCTGCATTTTACGAGAACGATGTCATATTGATAATTATTCCAACCATCACAGAGCACCTATTTGTATCTAGTGCATTGGTAGCCGCCGCCAGCCGATGATGTTGTCATTATCAGTGCCGGAAATAAGTTTTACATTGAATTATATGTATTGCTGCTGGCCCAGAACCACAAACAGGCCAATAATGTTGAAAAAGTCACACAATAAATCAATAATTCCTGATGGCTTAATTTGTTTCGGCATTTTCTTACTTGTGACATATCAGAAAAGTATTTATCTATATTTCAGCGAGCACTATCGGTAATCATTACGTACTTGGAGATTAAGAAGTTTATCGATAATATTATTGTTTGCTTTGTCGAAAATTAAAATAGAAATAATTGTTACGTAATAGTTTGTATTAACAAAAAATATTAATTATCAAATTTTCCGTCGCCATTAAATCCATTTATTAATAAATTTATTAATCGGTTTTGTGTAATCATTAATTGTTGAAAATTTGATACGGAATGCGAGTGTTGCGTAATAAATGACGGATGAGAATAAGATTAAGGAAAAATAATTTATCTTTAAACCTTCAAAAAAATTTATCTAATTGATAATATAAATAAATTTTAAAAATTAATAATATAATTAAAATTAAATATATTAAAAAAAATAAATTTAAATATTTTATAAATAAATTAAAAATATTATATTAATAAAAATTAAATTTATAACATAAAATAATAAATTTAAATATTTTATATATATAAATTTAAAAGATTAAAAATAATTAAAATTAAATAAAAAATAAATTTCATAATTATAATAATAATAGATATATAATTATAAAATTAAATTATTAATATTAAAAATAATAATTTATAAATAAAAAAAATTAAATGTTCAAAATTATAAAATTAATTATAAAAAAAAATGATAACAATTAAAATTAAATAAAATTTATAATTAAAAAATATCGATTGAAAAAATTAATTAAAAATAATTTCGGTAATAATTAATTAACAATATTATCATAAAAAAATTATAATAATAAAAATTAAATAATTACTTACTATAATGGCGTATTTATTCCCGCAAAAGACGGATTCTGACAGCCGGTGATAAAAAAAAGTACCAAACAAACGAGCACTCCAATCACCGCTACAATGGAAAATAGAATTGCCCCTAAAAATTGATATCAATTCTCTGAGACATATTATCAAAGCGACTGACTTCTACGAGACATTTGAAACCTGTGCATGATAAGGCCACCCACAATGATTCCCAGCGCACCTGCAGGCACAATTAAACCCCCTGAACACGCACAAATATAGCCAGATTAACACGAGATAAATAATAATAATAATCATGCATACCAGCAATTAGACTCGATGTGATGTTAGTAACTTTGTATTCGTTCTCGATATATTTTGGCAAAAAAGCAGCAAATCCGTTGACGAGAAACATTTCACAACAAATTGCCAAACTGACTACGATGTAGATCTTATTTTTCAACAGTGACAGAATTGCGTAGGGAATATCTATTATTTCGTTAAAGAGACATTTAGAAAATATATCGATTTACCTTTCAAGTTCTTGCCGTATTCTTTGGCAATTGAGGCATTTGACATTTGCCTACTGACTTCGCTAGACTGAATTTCCTGGTTCGAAGAATGAGGAGTACTTAAAGGTTTTTTGTCTGTGTGATTGGTTTTGATATTGACTAACGGTTCTAATACTGGTTCTAATACTGGAATATCGATTTCTTGCGTCTTTGGCAATATAACTGTATTTGCTTCTAGTTTATTCAATCATCAAACCGTTAATTTATAAACAACAATTTAATACTGCTTTCGTTTTTATTATTCTTTGGTAAGCTAATTAATGATTTAATGTTTCGCACTTTCTTTAATTTTCGAACACGCTTTGGAAACATGAAAAGAAAAACGGCGGTTATTGCACAGCCAAGACCTAAATTAGTTTTGGTATGATTTCATTTTTCAACCGAAAATGATTTTACCCAAGCACAAATAACCACCCCACCATGCTCCGATCCAATCAGAATCGCCGGGTTCACTGCCTTTAACAATTTTACCATTCACTGGAAATCTTAACATTGTAGCTCCCAAGCCGAATCCCAAAACCGGACCAAGTGCACTTGACGCATATAATAAAGCTAGAATATTAGAATATTGAAAATGTTTGTAGGTTATTTATAATTGAATTAAATAAATCCGAATTTTCGTTTTAGTAAAAAAAATAACTTAATAGGTTTAAAGTATTTTTGATATTAAACGAATATATTCTATGTATAAAGTTTTTGATTTAAAATGAAATTGTAACATACCAATTAATGGGGGAGCAACCGTGGGAAGAACATGGTCATCAATATAAGTGGGACCTAACGAAAGAACTGGACTTGATCCACATCCTATTAAAATTTGTCCCAATATAAATAAGAATTTCACAAGCCAATCAGCTTTATTTCCACCACCACAAGAGGGGTTTAAGTTTGAGGTATTCTTCAATAAACAGAGTTGTATGTGACCCATTGATCCACCATCTGTTGATTCATATGTTGTAATAAATTCCGGGATAGCAAATGAGAAAGCCCCTATGCTCATTATAAGCATGCCACAACCTATCCATAGAGGAATTCGGCCTTGGCCTCCAAGAAACCCAACAAAGACGACAGATACAATGAAACCCACATCAAAGAAAGACTGTATCACTCCCAACATGGAACTGTCTAATGAAAATCTTCTTTCTAATGTCGTTATTTGAGAGCTCATATAACCAGCAGAAAGTGCGGTTTGAAGAATACAGACAACGCACATAGTCAGCAAAAATAAATAAATACTTCTGAATTTCTAAAATCAAAAAACTTAAATTTTTATTTCAAAAGAAAATTTTAACTTGTAAACAATCTGGTCTCCATGCTAAAATTCCACAACGATTATTATGTGAGATAAGAGATTCTTCAAAATCTGTATCATGTTTCACCGGTTGACTTGGGGAAATAATGTGAACTTTCGAAACATTTGACATTTTATTTGTTATATCGTGATTGTTATCTATCATTATCGTCAGTAATACATAAAAGTTCACAAGTTAATATAAAAATGCAATTTTGATTTTTAAATGCATATTATATTAATCTAATTTAAAACAATAAAATATATATACACTTGAATTAAAGTAATAATTTTTCTATTTAGTGGATTCCATTTTTGAATGAATTTTTAAATATACAAATGAATATAATTTATTTAATTTTTTGAGAAATTTATATAAAATTTAGTATCATATTTTTTAATTTCGGTTACTTTTTGAATATTTTTTAACGATATTCATTTTTATGGATTAAAAATACTTCAAAAAATACAAAATAATATAAAAAATAGATTTTAATTCCATTATATGAAACCAAATTTTATTTTATCTGTTCTAACAAAAATAATTTATAGACAATAATTTAATCCAAAATTCAGACGCTGAAATTATTTTAAACAATAAATGTAAACGGTTTTTCTCATTTAAAATCATTAATGTATTACAGTTTTGCATTGTAAATTATAAAATTGCCATAGCCTTGGTTATTCTTGATCCAGTAAAACTAAATTGGTGGGTTTGTGTATCTTAACAATGCTGGGCACCTGATGGGTAATAGATATAAGATTTTCGCGGCCACTTTCAAAGAGTTCCACCAGATGTGCACACAAGAGGTATAACCATTGGGTACCCGTCAAAAATGACGTAGGAATTGTATTCCAATGGGCGGTATCTAGTAAAAGGTGAGCCATATTGTCATGACTGCTAATACCCTAGAAAACCTTTGGGTTCACGAGCAACCATAGAAGGCATTCACGATCACTTTGATTACGGGTCCCTCTGTCGCTAATTTAATTGGAATAATATCGATCATTCAACCACTTTATTTTATCTTAAAGGTACAATTTGTCGAATAATTTAAGTTACTGTAAAATGACCCTCGATTCAAAACCTAGAACATTTTATTAATTTTATCACAAGATTATCTAAGGTTATCAAAATATGTGGGTCCAAATTTCTTTATCTGACCCAGTAAACGAGTGGTCTTCAATCTGTGCCTTCTTTCTCTCTCCGCTTTGCTGGGGTGACATTTTTTGTGATTCGGTTTTGGTTGTGGACCGTTACTGTTTTGGGCATAGATTGAAGTGGGGTTTGAGATGGGCCATGTGATACTTGGATTCATGCTCTAGAACTTGCTGGGGTGGTACCCGATTTCTGCCCTTTTCGACTCTTTTAACTTTATATGATAATTTCCCTTCTTTAATTTGTCTATTTCGGCTACCATTTCGGCGTGCTGGATTTTTAATAACTCATTCTGTTGATTCAATCGCTTTGCCTGTTCTGACAGAGTCCAGATTTTCTCCATCCGACGACATCTTCGCATAATCGACTCAGCTCGCTGGCTCTGTTTCAGGACCCCGTTGTGGTAATGGGTGACATCTCGTCTGAATCTTTCCACGTCAAGGGTTTTGTTATTATTTTGTTGCACTAAAATAATTGAGCAAATTTTAGATTGAATCGAAAATCGTGTTTGGGATAATATGTGAAAATAATGAAGATTCATTGGTTTTAATTTCAGATTGTCCCACTTGCTGATCGGATTAATTTATCCTTTCTCTTTTGTGGCATCATCGGCTACTATATCTCAGATCGCCTCCGGTGAAATCACAGAAAACAAAAATTATGATTAATTATTAAAATATATAAAAAATAGATTATGACTAATTTAATTCATAATTTTTCTTTTGTATAGTTGATTATTTAGATGTACCAAATATATATTTGGTACCCCTTATTTTTATTTTGCTTTTACTGGGTGGTATTAAAAATAAATAATTGACTTGATGATGATCGATTTTCACAGAGATCAGTAGTGGGATGTGTCACCGTGGGCACATGTCACCGTGGACATCTCTTGACCAATCATTTCCCTTTAAAAGATCATAAATTCTCTTCTTAACCAATCATTTCTCTTAAAATGACAATATTTCCACTCTCTCAAAAGATTTACACATATATTGATATCTATCTGAACAAATCCCCTAAAAATATTATAAATTTCTCATCTATATTCTCCATTTAGAAAATATTTACCCTTTGAACACAGATATTCAACCAACTCAACCCCTTTAAAAATGACAACAAACTTGTTCTTAATCGATTATTTCCCCTTAAAATATCATAAAATTTCCTCTTAACCAATCATTTCCCTTGAAATGACATTTTCCCCCACTGCACCAACAATATACATATCTTTTGTAAAAACCTACAAGGTAAAATTTCTTTATAATTTATATTTAACCGAATAAGATCCTTTAAAATCCATCATTCGGATCATATTTACTATATGTATTCAATCAATCAAATTCCCTTAAAATTATTATAAAAATCTGAATTTTACCAATAAAAATAAATTTTCTTTAAAGTATTACAAAATTGTTATAGATACCCAACGTTTTCCGTCGAAAATCACCACAATTTGATTCTGGCAGCAAATTCTATCAAATAAAAAATTCATCAAAAATGACTAAAATCGAATAAAGTCTATGTTTCCCACACAAATGAAATTATTGTAAAATCATAAAATATATATATCATGACGCTCAAATAATTAAAATTAATCAGTAAATCAAGTATAAATTCAATAAATATTACCAGTCAACCATAGAGATATATCAATGATTTTCATAAGTATACTGATAACCACACTGAGCATTCCCTTAAAAATCTCTAAATTATACTACTTTTGTGATTGATATCCATGAAATCAATAAAATTGAATATCAAAGTAATTATTGATCCCTTTTTTTACACTGTAAAATCAATTAAAATTTTAGGTTTCACTAAAATATTTTTAAAAATTAACTGATTTAATCAAATATTTAAATAGAACATAAAATTATAAAATGTTTCATAAACATTTTGATCCTAAATTTAACTTTTATTTAAAATAACATTAAAATCAAGTCAAATCTAATAAATTATCAAGAAATTAAGTGTTTCTAAAATTATAGATTTACCCTAATTTCTTCAATAATTTCATTAAAAACAAAATCAAACCCTAAATCTATTAAAATTCAAAAGAAAACCATAAAATTTACAAAGATGATTAAAATTTACTAAAATTAATACCTCGTAAAACTAGATATCATTTAAATTATCATAAAATTACCCTAAAAGTTCTAATTGATTTACATAGCCTAAAATTATTTTATTTTTGTTGAGTACAACCTAATCTATTGAAAGATGTAATTTGTTTAATTAAATTTTCATTGAAAATAACAAGTCAACAAATGGAATTTTAATTAGTAGAGATTATATTCTATAAAGAAAATTTTCAACGAAGAAGTAATATTGACGAGAGAGTACATTAAGTGACTAAAAATCGTTGAAATTACAGAAAAAGTGGGATAGCTAAAGATATCTACTAAATAGATGAAATATCACTTGATATATTAAAAACTTATAAGGATAATATACTTTGAATGGAGAAAATATACATCGAAGAGGAAAATATTCATTGAAGAGAAAAATATTCGTTGAAGAGGAAAGCAATCATTAAAGTGAGAAAATATGAATCCAGAATTGCTTATAATAAATTAGACGGTAAAATTTCTCAATTATGAGATGAAATATATCGATTAAATATTGGGAAATACTTGAAATAAATGGAGTCTGAATTATTCACTGATCAACAAATATACTTAAAAGATGAAAATATTCACTGAAAATGAATTGTAGTTTAAGAGTGGATGAATTACTATTATATTCAATTAAAACTTTTTAACAATTGAGTAGATATCATCTGTAAATTATATTTAAATAGGGATATATATATATATATATTTTGATGGACACTTATGGACGGAGGAATAGTTATTAAAAACAATAAACCCTGCATCCCATACTTTGTTGAAAATTTATTTTATATAATAATAATAGAAATTATAATAATAAAAACTTGGAATAATAATCATAATTTTAGTAATAATAGTAATAATAATAATAATAATAAAAATAAAATAATAATATTTAAAACACTACTTATAAAAATAAGTAGTAAATTAAAATAAAAAATGTTTAAAACTGCTATGACTTTGAGGAAATTTAAATGACCTTGAAAAATTATGAACCATCCAATGACCTTGACCTACTTTTAAATGACCTTGAAAAAATATGATGACTCATCCAATAACCTTGAAAATAATAATAATAAAAATAATAATAATAATATTAATAATAATTATAATAATGATAATAATAATGATAATAATAATGATAATAATAATGATAATAATTATATTTATAATAATAATAATCATAATAATAATAATAATAAAAACTTATAACAATAATAAAATGAATAATAATAATAATAATAATAATATTAAATAGTAATAGTAATAGTAATAGTAATAATAATAATAATAATAATAATAATAATAAAAATAACATTAAACAAATAATTAAATGAAAAGAATATAATAAATAATTATTTAATTCACTTCATTAAAACGAACAATTTTATTTAATAATAATATAATTTAAAAATAAATAAATAAAAACATTGACTTTATTAAAACAAATAATTAAAGTATATAAAATAAAAATAAAAAAAATTAATAAATAAAATATATATATATTAAGAGTCATGGTCTTTGTTTAAAAGAACTTGAAAAAATGTTATGAGTCATTCAATGACCTTAACCTAGTTTTGAATGACCTTGAGAAAACATGATGACTCATCCAATGACCTTGACAATAATAATAATATTAATAATATTAATAATATTAATAATATTAATAATAATAATAATAATAATAATAATAATAATAATAATAATAATAATAATAATAATAATAATAAATATAATAATATTAATAATAATAGTTAAAACACTATTTATAAAATTAAGTCATAGAATAAAAAAATTTTTAAAAATAATTAATAATTAAAATACTATTTATTTTTATAAGTAGTAATTTTAAATTGAAATTTTTTTAAAAATAATATGACCTTGAAAAATTTTGAATGACCTTGAAAAATATGATGACTCACCAAATGACCTTGAGAAATTTTTATGACTCATCCAATGACCTTGATCGAGTCATGGTCTTTGTTTAAATGACCTTGAAATTTTTTGATGACTCATTGTCTTTGTTCCAATGACCTTGAAGGAGTCATTGTCTTTGTCTCACAAAAATTTGTACTTTTGGACTTAGAAAAATTTTCTATCGACAGGGGTGGATAGTTGTGCCCATGATGACACATCCCACTAATAACAAAATTTATTCGTAACAGAATTTTTGCAATTGATATCTAGGGAATGCCTTGTCGACATGAAAGGTTGTCTGAAAATATATATGAAAAGCATCATTCTACCAACATAATAATTATTATAAATTGACTTAATGATGAATTTTTATTCGAGGATTTCCTGAAATTGAGTATTTATTATCCGAATTGCCTGAAAATGGTATGCAAATAATAAAATTTATCAATAAATTATTAAATTGAACAACAACCAATAATTATTATGATTTCTCGACACAGTTTCAAATTCAGATATTCCGTAAATTTTCATTTTTCATTTCATTTCCTTTTTTCTTCCAACTGGTGATATCAAATTTATTGATTCTTTGTTTACTACTTCTCATTCTTGACATATAATTTTCTTATTTGATAATAAAATTCACTTTATTTGGTTTCTTTTCTTTGAATTAACATAATGAGCAACAACATTGTTTGCATAGAAATATATATCTTCTCTCTGATTAATTCTAGTGACATATTCTTAGTTCTTTTTATGTTTTTTAAATCTTCCTCGTGATCCTTCGCTCTCTACAGAGAATTTGACGTTGAGGTTCTTGGAGAGGAGATCTGACCCGGTGAACTACCATTCACTATGGGTACCTCCCACACCGAAGTACTAGTTCTAGACTAGTTGGTCGTCTTTCATTTTTATAACTTGTATGCATGTGATCATATGATTAGTAATTTAAAGATTAAACAATAATGGTCAATAACAATAATAATAATAATAGTAAATAAAATAGACTTTCTAATTCACCATCGTTTGGCTTTCAAATTTTTGAGATAATAAAGAGTTGGAAATTTATGAAATTAATGATTACAGTTAATCATAATAATAATAATAAAAGTAAATGTAATAAATGAATATTATTAATATTCCAATATTAATTTTGTTCAAATTTATTACTCATAATGGAAAGTTGGTCATGAGGCCAAGCTCTGGTATAGGCCAAGTACAATGGAGACGAAGTTTTCATGGGTCTTGGTCGATACGATGAAATATTTTTGAATTGAGGTTTATTAAAAATTTGACTAAAATAATTCAACGAAAATATGATATCAAAGAAAACTTTGAACATTTGACCATCAAAGATCTACGTAGATATAGCATAAGAATTTCATAAGTTCATTTCCTAGCTATTACATAAATACACTATAAAATTTTGTTTTATAATCTTTTACACATGAAAAAATAAAAAATAACAAAAATAAAATGTAACAAAAAACCTCACCATTTTAAGGGTTCTCCAGAAATTAGCAAAAAGTTTTAATTCTTTTCAGAAATAGCATTGCATTTATGTCTATTTGGTATCGACTTATATAGGGGCTTTTACAAGCATGTTTTTTGATGCGGTAAAACAAAACCCCTACACATTTTTAGTATATTTCATCACTTTTCTCCTGGTTTACAGATTTTCGTGATTCTTTTTAATTATTGTTTCTAATTATATTTCAGGCTTAATTATCATAGTTGTTGGGCACCTGATGGGTTAAAAATGTAAGATTTTCGCTACCATTTTAAAGGGAATCCCATCAGATGCGCGCATAAGAATCATAACGATTGAATACCCGTCAAAATGACGTTGGAATTGTATTCTAATGGGCGGTTTCTAGTAAAAGGTGAGCCATATTGCCATGACTGCTAATACTCTAGAAAACCTTTGGGTTCACGAGCTACCATAAAACGTATTCACGCTCATTTTAATTACGGGTCCCTTTACCACTGAATTTAACTGAAATAATATATTGATCAGTGAATCGTTTTATTTGATTTTCAAAGTACTATTTAAGTAAGTTAAGTTATTACACAACGATAGTCGATTTGAAGTCTAGAACATTTTTATTATACATATTACAAGATTATAGGGGTTTGTCTGAAGATGTGGGTCCAAATTTCTTTATTTGACTCAGTAAACGGGCTGCTTTCAATCTGCGTCTTTTTTCTCTCTCTGCTTTACTGGGATGAAATTTTCTTTTATTCGGTTTTGGTTGCGTAGCATCATTGCTTTGGATGTGAATTTTACAAGATTTGAACGGATGGGGATAAGATGTCATTAACTGATCAGTGACTTGTGAAAATTCAGTAATGAATAAATTTTCTTTAAATGTATCAGTATACTCTACATCATGATAATAAGTTATAGTTAATCGTATCGTATCAAATTTTGTTTTCTTATTTGGTATACGTATTTGATTCAATTCATCATTAAAATCTACTTTTTTATTAAATTCCAAGCAGTTAGCTTCTTCAATACTATCAAATGTTACTTTGAATGGAAAATATTTACAATTAAGATTTAAAATTTTATTGTCAATATATATCAGATAAATGTAGAGTCGTGACTAATTGTATAGTTTCCTTCATTATAATAAAAATATTCATAACTAGTATGTAATGTACTTTTACTATATTTAATATGAAAGTTGTTATAAAACGGAAAATTATTGTACACAAAAGGAATTTAGTTAAAGCAACTTCTCAATCCCTATCCAAGTAAATTTGATTTAAATTCGATTTAAGTAAATTTATTTAAATTGATTAAATTTCTTACCCAAATCAGTTTGTAAATTGCGAGGTTGACCATCTTTAAATAATCTTTTAATTGCAATCGCCATTTCATTAGAAGATTTAGTTTTGGTTGGAATAGCACGGGCATATCTATTGAAAGCATCAGTACAAGTTAAAATATATTTGTACTCCTTGTTGATTCTCGAATAAGGTATCATTTCCATCAAGTCCTTTTACCACAAATCATTGATTCCCTTTGTTTTGTATGGTCTGGTTGGGAATCTTTTCAACATTGGTTTATTTAAACTGTATGCTAGTTGGTCTGATAACCATTTTTGAGTCTCTTTTTTAGAATTAATCACTCTTTTTGTTAATTTTTCTACACCACCAAAACCATCTACATCTTTTTGGTTTGTCCATATTGTTTGAGTTAATTTTTGGTTAATGGTTCTTTCATTATTACAACAAGATGTTAAAATACTTAAATCAACTTTATCGGGTTTACAGTGTTGTAAACCCATTAAGATCTTAAGGATGGAATCGCACTAATTGCAGATAAAACTATTAGAATTAATGTACCCAAGCAAATTATTCAAGCAAATCGTCAATAACAAATCGAGGGAAAGCTTTTAAAATTGCTATTCTTTTATTATTTTGAGCTTTTACGAATGCATTGAAATATGGTAAACTGCGTTCAAATTTCATGTTTACTATTTTCATTCAATTATAATTGTTTATAATTTTATCCACTTCATATTCTTTAAATTCTTTTTTAGAATCTTTTTTAGTTTTCGTTTGGGTTTACGAATAACTTTTTTGGTTTTGATTTCGATTTTGAGAAGTACTTTTTACATGACACGATTAATTTGATTTATTGTTTTCAATTTTGTTTGTAACTCGTAACACTTTTTTCATTAAAAATATCTGTTCGGATAAGTAAAGTAAAAGAATAAATATCCGTAGGGAACACTTGTAGCATCTTGGAATGATTCAATTAAAAATTTTCTATTGTTTGGATAAGCTTGTCTGGCTAAAAAATCTATAATCGTTTGATCGCGCGGATTTTTAAAAATAACTAGGTATTGAACATTTAAATTACAAGTTCGATGACTTCCACCTTGATGAAATAAATTTTCTGTTATGAAAATAACAGTAACTCCACAATGTCTACTGATTTTTGTGAACAAGTTATTAAAATCTTTTTCCTTATTTGCTTCTTGATACAAATCATCTATAATTATTACATCGCCTCGACATAACCTAGACGGCCAGTTTTTATCGAATTCCTTAACTATTGTCATTTTCAATTTACAAAACTGATTTTGAGTCAATCCATGTTCTTCGTCTGCGCCCCTATGCCAATATATTTTATTGAATTTTGATTTGAACTTGTTTTACTGCAATAAATATCATACAAATAAAGTTTTTTCCGCTCCCACTTGACCCTACAATTTGATATACTGCATCATTTCTTAATTCCATTTAATTTAATTTAATTTAATTTGTTTATAATTTGATAGATAGCAGAAAATGATTAGTAATATTAATTATAGGGGAAGATGTGAAGTATTCGGAATGAAGTTCCCAATCGGAAAACCTCAACATGTAGTGGATAGAAGCGGAAAATATCCAATCTTATTCTTCAAGAGTGAAAAATGCAGGATAATGGGTTGCAAGAGATTATTACATGAAGGAGATCTCAAATATCAGATTCAAGATTTACAAATTCAATCATTATCTTGACATGGGTTGTTGAATCAACTTGTATGATTTGTCTACAAAAACAGAAAACATTTACGAGCCAGAAGTTTTTTCTGCATTAAGATTTGTCAAGTATAATCCGCTATGTATGAATGTATTCGTTGTCATGGGGATAAAAACACTGGAATACAACATTATAGTACAAGAAATATTTAATTTTATAAAACTTAAAATCAATAATCTTAATACCGACGAAGAAATTCTAGATTATTTATTAAGCACTGATTGTGTTTAAATAGATAGAATTCTGACTATTGTAAAAATTAAAAATGATCGGCAAGCAAGAACCATAAGTATTCGAAACAATTCTGATGAAGATGGAAGATCTCTTTCCGAATATGAAGAACAAGCTTTCGTAATTGTGCTCATGAATTTTTGGCAACACGGATTTATCAAATGACTGGAATAAACATCGAAGAAATTGTACGGATGCATTACGAATCAGTTCAAGGATCTGGTTTGAAATGCTTAGATGACTGCATTGTTTGTGCCGATCCCCCAATGTTGACTTGCCCATTTTGATGCAGATGCTGCAAGGATTACAAGAAGGAAGAAGTTGTCCATATTTTGTTGGATGAACTAAGAAGAGCTTATTATTAGATGATTTGTGATGATGTAAATTAAATAAATTTTTAATTTGATCTTTTTACGAGTTTATTTTTATGTGTTTATTTGTTGAGTATCAATTTTTTATTAAGTATTTACTAGGTTGTATTAATGTCGTTGAAATAATTTTATTATTATTATTATTATTATTATTATTATTGGGTTATTATTATTAAAAGTCGGTTCTCTTTGACTCCTCGTGTCCTTTTCGAATCAAATAAGCAAACCCAACACAGAATAATTTTATTTACACTTTACCACAGTTACAACTCAATCCGATTTATTTCAATGTTTTGTAATCACAATTTCACTGATTTATTTGCACCCTTCAACCACCGTATAAATTTGATTATTTTAAGGTAGGTTATCCAATGGATAATCACCCTTTCTGATAGATAACTTTTGACTTTATTTGGGTTTAGATTCTTTTACTGACCTGACAACACTACTCGTTTGCTTCGACCACTGGCCCTTTCGTGTTTTTCCCTCTTCCTTTTATACTCCTGCTCAGACTGTTTTCAGAAAATTGTCAACAACATTTGCTACATTATTAAATTATTAAAAATAATTACTTCCCACAGACCACCTTAGCCGACATTTGTCAACAACGTTTGCTACATTACTAAATTATCAATTAGGAAATAATTACCTCTCCATAGATCAGTGACGCCCATTTAATATTGTTTAGGCCAATTTAGCCTTTTATATTATTCCGTCTACACGCCGGGTTTTCCTCATCTCTCGGGTTTCCCATTGCCTCGGACTTTTCATTGACTCGGGCTTCTCATTAGTAATTAATTTTTTTAATTAATTTCTTTTTTTGTCTTATATTATTTTCTAGGGACCCCCTCACTAAATTTTTATTATTATTTCTGGACTCGTCTCTCAATTTGGCGTTCAACCATACCAATTTCCCCCGATCAATACTACTTCCGAATTTTTGTAAATTTTTTAATTAATGTTGCACTTTTATCATTTTGGTGTTTTATTGACTTTACTGTGCTTTTTTCGTAATACCCCAACATTATTATTATTATTTTTATTATTATTATTATTATTATTATTATTATTACTATTATTATTATTATCATAATTATTATCATTATCATTATAAGTACCATGATAATTATTATTATCATTATTATCCTTATTATTATTATCATTATTATTGTTATTATTATTATTATTATTATGATTTTTAAAATTTCATATTAACCCCTATTATTACTAGGTTAATATACTTACGTAAAACATCACGATGTGACTTTAAGACACATATTAAAAATGCATATAGTTATATCTGTAATGCCATTTATTCATAAGAAAAATAAAATAAAATATCAATTACTTATTTAAACATGTTTTGCAAACCACGATTTTTTGGGAATGTTCATTACATACATTTTTCCCACAATTACCACAACATTGTTTGGAGGCTCGACCTTTTGCTGATGGACAAAGGTAACATCGCCTGCGAATATTTGTTTCAGGAACTGATTTATCAATCACCACAATATATGAAGAATTTTCCAAAGTTTCGTTGATTGTAGCAATGGTACTTTTAGGCAAATGTTTTACACTTCTACGTTTTATATTTGGTATTACTAATTCTTGCACTAAATTCTCCAAAAATATCTTGCGTCGCGAATTCATTTTAGTTTTGTTCCAATCCGGATATAAATTTTTCCAAATAATTTCTGCAGCTACACCACATACGTCCACGAGATTATAAATTTGTGCAATCGGCCATCTACGGGTTTTCCGTTTTACCGAAAAAGCATGACACTTTTGGTCCAACGTATCAACCCCACCTTTTGTACTATTATAATATACAAGTTTATTTCTGATTTATTTTTATTTGTGTTGTCCACTTCAGAAGTGTGGTGCATGGTTGATAGTAAGACAACAGCTCGATTTTTTTTTGGTACGTAACTGACTAGCGTCATTGTCCTTCGGAAACCAAAAACGTTACTTTCAACTTCTCTAGTTCTATGAGGAAGAAAGTTTTGTGGTATACATCGTTTGTTCTTTCATAAGGTACCTACACATGTAATGCCCTTGGACAATAAGCTATTTGCAAGTTCGTAACTTGTAAAATAATTGTCGAATGTGATATTTCTATTTGTTCTCTCAAATGGTTTGCATAATTGTTCAACAATAGTTCTGGCCAAATTTACTGCTCTACCAGCTTTCTCTTGTCCAAGGTACGGTATTCCAAATAAAGGATAACTAGTCTTGCTATCACATATCCACCAAATCTTCATTCCGTATTTATCTGGTTTGGAGGGCATATACTGTCGGAATTTAACTCTACCTCTAAATGGCACCAGTTGCTCATCAATTGTTAAATTTTCTCCTGGGATATAATACTTTCTCAAATTTTTGTTGACGAGATCCCAGATATCTCTAATTGGTGCAAATCTATCTTGATCTCTACGCGCCGATCTTGATAACAGGTCGTCAAAACGTAAATGACGAGATAATGCTGCAAATCTGTTTTTTGACATGCACGCACGATAGATTGTGCAGCCAAATAATGGATCCCAAAATTCATCATAATCAAATAATCCTTGCTTTTTTAATCCAGCATCTATCAATAATCCAATATATGCAAGTATTTCCATTTGTTCGGTTTCCTTCCAATTTTTGCCAAGAACAGTTCTGCCATGTAAATTTGTGAATTTAACGATAATATTAATAATATTATCATTGAAAAATAACGAAAACGCATCTAGAGAACAATCTATATGCTTGCCTGGTGGTAAGACAACTTTATTTATTCCTCCTCTAATAATATTATGAGCAGCAGTTCGGCCCTTGATATATGGTACAGAGTTCCACACTGTACCATCTTTATCTATGTACGAAATATATTGATTTTCGTTATCACTTTCTTCACTATCTTCACTTATAAACATTTCATCACTAGTTTCGGAAGCAGTTTCTAATACGTCAGTTTCACTACCTGAGAGATCATTTTCAATCATTTCTTCTGAATTATCTTCAATTTCTACTTCGTCTTCACTACTTTCTTCTAAAGCTCTGAGTATTTCTCCGTCAGTTAATTTAATTCTTTTAGCCATCCTTGAAACAAAATATACAATTTGTTATCTGGACAATATTATATTATAGCCTCTTACCTGCTTTTAGAAAAAATGCTTATCTTGAACCAAATATAAAAGTATGGGCACTAATATACCACCAACCAGAAACAAAAATAAATAATAAAATTTACTATTGTACTTTGTCACAAGATTTTAAGTTTCTATAACAACACTATACCTACTTAGTATTCACTTTTGAATATTTGAAAACCATTACCAAGTAAAGTATAGTAAAACCATTACTTTATCTAAGTAAATTAATATGTGTCTTAGAGTCACAATTTGGTATTTTACGTCGGAATTATATAATATGAAGTTTCTATAGCAACTATAAGAAATAAAATTTGTTTTTTTAGTTTTTTTATGCGAAGAAATTATAAATGATAGAATACATTATTATCATTTGGCAAAATTAGTGTATTTGCATATAATATCTACAAATTAAATCGAAATGTGATTCAAAGTCACAACCTAGTGTTAATAGGGTTAATTTATTTTGTTACTCTAAATTGCTTTGAAAAATTTCAACTTTTAAAACATGTATAAAAATTTGACTTTTAAAATTATACTACAAAAATTTTACATTAAAAATTAAAATAAAAAAATTTACTTTAAAAAACATTTATAAAAGTTTAACTTAAAAAAATAACACTTAAAATAACAAGAAAAATTATAACCATTACTTTATCTAAGTAAATTAATATGTGTCTTAGAGTCACAATTTGGTATTTTACGTCGGAATTATATAATATGAAGTTTCTATAGCAACTATAAGAAATAAAATTTGTTTTTTTAGTTTTTTTATGCGAAGAAATTATAAATGATAGAATACATTATTATCATTTGGCAAAATTAGTGTATTTGCATATAATATCTACAAATTAAATCGAAATGTGATTCAAAGTCACAACCTAGTGTTAATAGGGTTAATTTATTTTGTTACTCTAAATTGCTTTGAAAAATTTCAACTTTTAAAACATGTATAAAAATTTGACTTTTAAAATTATACTACAAAAATTTTACATTAAAAATTAAAATAAAAAAATTTACTTTAAAAAACATTTATAAAAGTTTAACTTAAAAAAATAACACTTAAAATAACAAGAAAAATTATAACTTAAAAAATTTCATCTTAAAAAATTACGCTTAAAATTTTATTGTAAAACTATACTATAAAAATTTTACTTTCAAAATTATACAACAAAATTATACATTAAAGTAAATTTTTGTATTTTAATTTTTAAAACACATGTATAAAAATTTAACTTAAAAAAGTAGCACTTAAAATTACAAGAAAAATTATAACTTAAAAAATTTCATCTTAAAAATATGCGCCAAAAATTAGAATTTAAAATAATCCGCCAAAAAAAATTTCAAAAAACTTTATCAAAAACGATGCGCACACAAAAATTAATGATCTTGATTACGTAATTATATAATCAAGATAATTGGAGATTAAATTACATCATTATGTAATTTAATCCGTCGTTACCCCCCTATTTTTATTATTCAATGGTGTGTGGAGGTAGAAAGCTACTAACTACCTACTTAGGAGGGTAGAGGAATTTCACGAGAGAAAAAAATAGCTTCACACAATCTTGGTTCACAAAATTTCTATAATAAAAATATTAATAAATTAGACAATTAATTGTATCTTGGACATTAAATTGTTAATTTCTTTGAAAAAGAATGAATTTTTTTGGAAGATATATCTGATCTTTAAATGGCATCAAAAATTGCGTACCCGGAAAACAATCAAAATATGTTAGTTTATCTATAAAATTTATTTATTTTTATAAAATTTATTAGAGAATATTTACTAATGCTTGCACTACATTAATTATATCACACAGAAAAAGTCATCAAAATATGTAAGTTTATATTTAAAATTTAATTAAATTATAAAAACTATCAGAGAATATCAAATGCCGATAAAAGAAGAGCTATTGAAGTAATGAAATATGGACTGATTTTTATGATTTAGGCCCAATTCTTGAAACGCGAAACGGCGAAAAGAATCGTTAGGCGTTAAAAAAAGTCTGGAGAACTACTTAGAGGAAGAAAATGTGTGAATTGATCCACAATTATCAATCAATTAATTCATGACATATTATTAAAGTACGTTGACAGAAATTATTGCACAACGTTACTCCAAATGAAACGATATTTGGAAACAAGCAATAAATTCAGACAGAATCCTTGATCTTCGAAACTCATACATTATTACCATATATTTTTCTGAAATATTTAGTACAGCTAGATGCGATATTAATAAAATGGATGTAATTAAACACTCTATAGACACAACTGATGAAAAACCCATCGCTTTTAAACCAAGACGCATTGGTTACAGAGCGTTAAATGCAAAGACAAGTAGACCAATATTACCAATACTGCAGGTTTATCACCTTATGAGATTTTGTTTGGGTGGCAACCTCGAATAAATACACCATTGATAACTTATATAATGATTTGTTTTTAGAGCAACGGAGATTAGATTTGAAAGAAATTTATTAAAAAAAGTCATAGGAAACATCCAAAGTAATCATTTTATGAGGAAGGAAAAATATCTAATGAGATTAAAATTGACTTTATGGTATTGGTTAAAAAATAAAATAATCAAGGTACTATTTCAAAATATTATGGTCCTTTTCATATTGAAAATGTCATTAATAAATCGACATACTACAAAATAAAGATGGAAGAATGTTTCAGAGAAATTATCACCAGGTAAAACAATACCGAATGACTCGCGAAGTGTTACATCACATGAAAGAAGTATAAGAACTAGAACACCTATGACAAGATATCATATCCGATCCACAAGAAACGCTAACCCTGTATAGGAATGATTCTTACAAAGGGGAATGTGATATATACGAATTAAAGTTATTTAATTATGAGATTGTTTAAATATTGAAATGAAATAGAATTTGAATTTGTGTTGATTATATTATTTATTTCCATAGCTTAATTTTATTATTACTGTTTAAATATAACAGTTATCCTTACCAGCAACCTCTTAATTAGTTATCAACCAGCACCTACTTTTGGAACTTGCTGCTACTATCACAAACAATTTTTCGAACTCAAAACTCGGCACTACCGATCCTCTCTAGGTTTTTTCAGAATTGGCTTGCAATTAAAAACTTCTCGATGATTGTATATTTATTGTGTATTTAATGAATCTTGACTTTCTTTAATAATTATATCAATTAATTTTGTCGGTGCCGTAATTTTACCGTCCATTTTCATATGGATACGTTGCCTAGTGCTTTACTTCGCCATCTAATTATATGGTACATAGCCGATATTCTGTCAAACAAGGGTAGCGAGTCTTAGAATAATTTTGGAAACCAGATTATTGGCTTATTGGTATATAGTCGCCACGTTTTTTTAAATCTCGGGGTTGAATGCTGCTATAATTTGAATTATTCGAGATTATTCCCTGTTATTAAGTTATAAACTCATTTGGGTCTAGTAGTTGTCGGCTTTCTTAGTTGATACCGCTTCCCCTATATATTTAATTGCTTTAATGGGGTTATCTCATCGGTTTGATTTGCCCTTGTTTCTTGGTTTAATCGAAACATCTTTTGTTCATAAAAAACAAATTTGCGTAGCGTCCCGCCCTTATTTTCCTAGAATAATGATTTTTATCTCGACTTTGGGACCTTAGTTTGCCGTTTACACAGCGTAGTTGCTTTTTAGGGCTTATTACTATTAATATTTATTTAAATTATTCATATTTAATGATTTAGGTCATTCGGATTGATCTTTTTCCAACGGCTATTATAGATTAAGTCATTGAAACGATTTCAATTCTTCCTCGTACCCATTTACCCTTTGTTGACCTTAGGAAATATGTATGTTGATTTTACAGTTATTGGGTGCTCACTGAGCTACATAGTGTTGAAAGTTTTAAGCCCGTGTGTTGTTTGATTTTTGGTTTAATTTATCCGTGTCAAAAGAGCTAGTGATTGTCCAAAAGACCTCTACTCTGCTTTCCTTCAACTGCCATATTTTTCAGTTTACGTTCCAATCCACTGGTAGTCACATCCTGGCCTTCAAAGTCACGGATCCGTGGCAGATGTAATACAGATAGTTGTTTTTTTTTAAAAAAACTTTAAAAATTTTGATTTGAACATGTTCCACATTCCAATAACAAATATCTGGTATCTTTGAATAAGGACACTTGGAAGTCAGAAGTTAGTACGGACTTGTAATAAATACCTAACAGTAATAACAATGCCTCATGATTACATTGAAACTAAAATAATATAAACAATTTTCAGTAATAGTTTATAGCAAGTTGGTTTCATATTTATTGATATTTTTATATAAACCTTCATGTGAAGGCATTTTACACATTCATTACGAATTCTCGTCCCTGCAACACAACACCAACATCACTTGTAAAGGGTGTTATTTGGCCGCACTGTGTTTTGAATTGTTGTTGCAACTGTGCTTGTCAGGATCTTATTAACATTTATGAGTTTAGACTGTTTATCAGAATTATTATATGGTGGTGTTTTGGAATTTGGAGGCGGTCAGACATTATCAGATTTGGAGGAAACGTCATAAGATTGTCAAAACACCGCTGGTAAAATATAATGCAACTGCTCAATGTATAATAAAATATTATTACTTTGGGTTTAGTTTTGATACTTAAGCTTAAGAAATAAAATATTAATTAATATCAATAATAACAATATAATTAAAATATTAAAAATTAATTAAGTTTTAACTAATAGATGGAGTCAACGTCCAAATTATGAATAAATACATTCAACTTTATTCTCATGTGTATCTACAAAATCAAGGAAACTTTAGCAATTCCTCTCCAATTAATTCAAACAATCCTTTAAAGCGTACTTCAATTAATGTTTCGGGAATAAGTGTTCCCGTAACTGATCAACCTTTAAGACTTAGTATAAGACGTAGTTTTCGAGCAACTGAAAGCAACGATGTTGTTCCGAAATTGAAAACTACCCGGCCAAGTGAAGAAAATGCTATTCCAAAACCTTCAGTGCAAGCAGAAGATGAGAGTAAATCATCTTCGTCGTCTGATACAACAACTTCAAGTATATCTTCATCAACAGATTCAACAACTCCATCAATCTTTTCGGTAATCCTCGTACTTGAAGCTGATGGTGAGTTTGATGGGAATGAAATTGATGCCAAGTCAAATGGAATGATAAGAAACAGTAAAATGTTTTATGTTAAGCCAAATGTTAAACTTATTGGTTTGAAATTTTCCAGTAAAGAATCTTTGGGTACACCATCAGAGGATTCAGTTGGTACTATAAAGGAAGATGATGAAGTCATGAAAAATGCTTTAAATATACTTAAAAAATTTAATTATGATACATTCTTTCAAAATAGTGAAGGGTCGAAAAATAAATTACGGTTATCCTTGAGGTCAATTGAAACAAATTTACAAATTTCTAAAAGGGAAGAAGAAAAACAACCTTCAGACACATCTATAAAAGATCTTATTGTACCACGAAGTTTTTCGAAAAGGAGGTCTTCAATTTTCTCAAACCAGTCAACAGATATTATGTCTGTCTCACCAGTAATTTCATTCAAATCAAGAAGATTAAGTAGTTTGAAATCCGAAGTTATGGAAGAAATTCCAAATTTAGATAATGTCAAAATTCTTGGAAAAATTCCCGAAAATCTTTACTCTCATCAAAGCGATGAATTATTTAATGGAAATAAAAAGGAAATTATTGATCAAAAGATTCGAAAGAACATGAGTTATGACAATAACTTATTCTTGACAGATAATCCCGTAGAAGACGGATTAAAGAATATAACATACAAACAACCTCTTCCAAAAGAACCGAAAACCATTTCAAACTTTGTAAAAAATCCAAATATAAATTCAGTGAAAAGAATGATCTGAACCAATTTCTGCCTTCGATATTTATGACTCCTAAGCGCTCTCGAGAACAGCCTAAAGGTTTACTAATGAAAGAAATGATTGAAGCAAACAAGTCGTTTGTGTATCCATTTAAAACTGTTGGATGTAATGAGATGATTTGTTTGCGGGAGCTTTTAATAAAAAGTGACATAATCGTGATTAACAAATCCATTATCCTTAACCTTAATGATATCCCTGTCGCTATTGGCAAAACGGTTATTTTACGAGAGCTCGGCATATTGATGTTATCAGAATCTGTGTTAATTAAGGAGGCGATAAAAATGGTGAAATTAAAATCGAGAATCTTGAAATTGAACTTCGTTCAAAAGTTCCCAATTTTACAAAAGACAATTTGTTGTATGATCAACAAGCAGAAAAAAAACGGACACCATTTAGTGAACTCAGAAAAAACATTGAAAGGAATTTCTTATATTCTAAATATGAATTCTTTATTCCAAGACTTGAAGGTTTCCGATTCTAAAGAAAAACAAAACGAAGACGGTATTTCAATAAGTAGCGCAAAGCCCATACGAGTTGAAAGCAAAATAGGAAAAATTAAAGTTTTAACTTCACACAAAAAATGGGTAGAAATAAATCAAGAAAGTCCGAGGAAAAGATTTCACTGATCGACATTTGTATTAAAATAGAATTTTAAAGATTAAAATATATTTTAATTCATAATAACCAATCAGAATCCAGAATTTATATAAAGTTTCTGATAAAAATGTGCTGCTACATTTGAGTAATAGTGCAAAATTGACTTTTATTAAAATTTAGCGTTAGGGGGCTGGATGAGAATTCATCTATTGGTACATCTTTAAAAAATGTAAACATCATTAAAGTATTTTTAATGTATTTTTTTTCAGTCCACTCCATTTGGTCTATTCAAAACTTGTTTAATAATAAAAATTAATTATAAAGACTTTACATAGTCATGACAAAAACCTAATAGATATAATATAAATTCTATGGTTTTCAATTACATAAATCTTGATGCCATTGTCATTTTGACGAGTTAACAGCAATTAATAATGCTTATATAACGCAATAATGTTAAGCAAAACCAGATGTATTGATAAATATGGTTCCTTGACACCTCATCATACGAGACATTTCACCCCTGTAAAAGTTCAATGGGTTCCGTTAATGTCATAAGCGCTGAAGCCCATGACATACCCGGAATTCCATAAAAGTTTAGAGGTTCAAGACCATTGTAAACAATAGCCTTGGCACGGAATTGTTGAAAATAGTCCGCAAGGAGGAATACGTCAAGTTTAAGGTAAATTAACATATAATCACGCAAATTCCTACAGTTTTGCTGCGTCCAGATTAGTTGTGCCCTATCGTACTCATCTTCACTCCGCCTTCCCAAATTGGAGGCAACTCATAAGTAGTCTCAAGAACTTCCTCAGAAACAGCAAAATTATAAGGAAAAATACCTTTACAGTCGACTATAGAACCTTGAAAGACAGACGAAGTCAATGGAAGAGAAGTTAGCGTTTTCACAGCCTTAGCTAACGAACAATTAACAAATTGCATACTGTCGATAAATCGAACAGCCAATTTGTTAATGTGAACAATTAACGAAGTAAATATTTCTGTAGAGGTCGGTATGATATCTAAATTTCATGAAGGAAAGCGATAGAGACCATATTTTAAAATATGGTGAAGGTCATACCCTCTTAAATTATGAAAGACTATAGGTAGTAATCGATAAATCCTACGAGCTATATTACATTTTCGGCAAGCTGCCCCTAGATAATTACCAGTAAAATGGCAATGATCTCTAACCGGATGTACAATCGGTTTTTTACATAAATAACAGGTTCGACAAGATTTAAACTGTCGAACCTCACTGAAAGACATAGACCCTATCAATTTATCACCTTCCGAATCATAGTACGGAATAACAATTTCAGTTGCAATTTCCTCAATTTTCTTAAGAAAATCAGGAATGCAATCAAGACCATAAAAGTAATAATATGATTTTGTGTTAGTGTAATTATTAATTATAAAAAGGCCTGCTGCAATAGGCATATGAATTTGATGATGTCTATCATCAGGAGGTAAAACCGATTCAAAATCGGCATAAATCACAAAAGGCGGGATGGTATGTTTTTAATAATTTAGGAATTCTAAATTTTTATTTTCGGGGAGCGTGTATAGGGTTGTGTCAGTCTGATTTTTAACGCATAATACAACATGTGTATTGAATGCATTATCTAATTTAAACCCATTAAGGCAATGTGGGCACCAATGGCATCTAATTTGAATGTTAAAGTCAGGGTTTGATGGCAATTCATAAACCAGTTGATATTGGTCACTGCGGTATAATGATATCTATCCTTATTTTCAAGCAATAATAAATAAATAGGGTTTCCGTCAGTGACTTTGCTTCTATGTATTAAACTTAAATGAGGATGGTGAAAGACATAATTATCTGGAATCTCATCAATTATAACAGTTGGTGTGTACGAAAACACATTTATTGTTAATTTTAAATTAGAATTTTTCTTTTCGAACTTTGGGATGTTTATTAATTTCATGAGACAATCCGTGACCTCATCGTATTCTAATTCGTCTAAAAACTCTGTATATTTAGAGACTCTTTGGGGGTTTTCACCAATTATATCTTTCTTTAATAAATAAAGAATAGAGTAAAGAAAGCACTTGTCGTCATTGTTTTTTATATTTACTATAGCTCCTTTATTTTTCAATGCAGAAGGGGTTTTAATATATTTATGTCCAGACAGACGATTAATAGGAGCATATTTTGTTAAAATAAAGTGAATTTCCATAATATTAATCACACGACATCCACTGCTTAAATGGGTGAATTGTTCTATTTTTCATTAAGCTTATTAACCCCTTCGCTTAAAAGTTATCCGAAAATGTCTCCGCATTATTCGAAAAATAATTGTCACGGATCTCACCATCTTTTTCAAATTTAATTAATATTGCAAATTGAATTTTAACGCTCCCCATTTTATTTATTTCTAAAATTAATTTATTACTGATTCGCTCAGTTAAAGTTATTGTAATTAGTTGCGCGTTAGATATATCAAAACGTAAAGTTTTGATAGCGCCATTAAATTTACTGAAATGTTCGGCTCATTCTGTAATATAGAATCTCCGAATTGTATAATATTATTATTATTTTCATTATTTATATCTGGTATAATATTTACATTATTTATAATAGGTATATTACTTATAATATTTTCATTATTTATATCTGGTATAATATTTACATTATTTATAATAGGTATATTATTTATAATATTTTCATTATTTATAGTAGGTTTAGTATTTTCATTAATTATAATAGGTATATTATTTACATTATTTATAATAGGTATATTATTTATAATATTTTCATTATTTATATCTGGTATAATATTTACATTATTTATAATAGGTATATTATTTACATTATTTTCATTATTTATAAAATTAGAGTCATCATCATCACTGATTTCGATGACTTCTTTTTTAATTATTTTATTAGGGATATTAATTTTAATATGTGCAGCAGGTGTTTTATTCTTTTTATTTGATGTATTTTTTTTTGCAGTATATTCAAAATATCTATGTTATTTTTATTAATTTTCTTAAACATTTTAATTTTATTAGACTTAAAAGAATTTAAATGAACCGCATGTTCCCTATAAAATTCTTTATATTTAATGCTCTGGGATGTTTTGCATATGGCGCAGATAAAAAAGTCGATGCCATTAAATCTATAGCGGTAATATTTTTTCATTTCTTCATGACAACTTTCATTATGTTGCAATGATGAGATGCAATATCTCGGATAAAAGTACCTAATAAAAAATAATAAATTAATGTACAAAACCTATATAAAGTATCTAATAATTCTAACTATTAAATAAAACCTATATAAAATATCCAATTATATTTGCATGCTCACTGCAAACTATTAAATAAAACCTATATAAAATATCTAATAATATTTGCATGCTCACTGCAAACTATTAAATAAAACCTATATAAAATCTTTATTAAAATAATATTTGCATGCTCACTGCAAACTATTAAATAATTTCTTTATAAAGTATCTATTAAAATAATTCCTATATAATTCCTATATAATTCAATAACAATTACTGAAAAATCTATAATAAAAATGCCTATATAATTCAAAAACTATTATGACAATATATTTGTTTATAATTTTAACTTATTATGGTAATATCTGTTTCAGTAATAATAGTTGTTTCTTTTTTAATTTATTATAAATTAATGATATTTGAAGTATTATTATAATAATACTTTAAATTTCATCAATTTAAAATAAAAATATATTTATCATAAAACTTATAGATTGAAAAATAAAAAATAGAACCTTAATATAAATTATTGATATTTGATGTATTATTTTAATAATACTTCAAATATCATTAACTTAATTTCTATAAATAAATAAAAAATAAAAATAAATAAAAAACTAAATTGATCCCCTGATTCCGAAGAATCATCATACTCTATAGAAGAGAGGTCTTCCATATCTTCCCCAGAAACGGTGGCATCATCAGGAACATTAACAACGTCAGGAACATTGACAACATCAGGAACATCTGCATCCAAATCAACTAAACCGTTTTTTAAATATATAGAAAAAATAAAATTAAAATTTACCATCTTCGATAATCATAACATCATCATCATTTTCAAGATCAAACTGATCTTGCAATTCAGTTAATGTAAACCAGTCTAAAATAATAAAATTAAAAATAAAATTAAAAATCCTTACCAGTTTCATTCAGGAGAAGACTTCTTAAAATATTATTGCTGTTCATTTTGGCGAATTTTTGAAATCAGAAAATTTTTGAAATTGGCAAATTTTGAAATAATTGTGACAAATTTAGAATTTGTCAATGTTTATAAAGAGAATAATATTTTCAGGATTTAGCCAATCACATTTTAGCAATACACACATATAGGTGAGAGATTTTTATGCATGCAGCCTATAGTGTGTAGGTATGTTTTCTTTGTAAAACACATACAAACAAAAGTATGTATGTGTTTTCTTTATTCAGTCTTGAGTGTGTATGCATGCAGTCATGCACTTATCATGTGATGATCACGCACTTATCATGCATTGTCTTTGTGATCATGCATTAGCTTATTAACATTAATTAATTAAACACATAATAATAATATTTATAATAATAATAATAATAATAATAATAATAATAATAATAATAATAATTAAAAAATATTAATAGTTAAAAAGTATTAATAGTTAAAACATAACAATAATAATAAAACATAACAATAACAATAAAACATTTATTAAACATCAAATCGATTGGATAATAACCAAGCTAAACAATGTTGACCACATGTTAAGGTCCATGGTTTTTGATACATAGTTTTATTATACACAATAGGTTTACCCATTGTTTGAAGTTTCGAAACCATTAAAGCCGGATAATAGAAACCCATAGGATCAAATACAAATATCTTGCTAGGTTTCATAAATATTGCTAACCAATTTTCACCACCGAGATGAGACGATTGAGTATTGACGATTATGGCTTGATTATTACGTAAATATGGAATTTTATCAAGAGGAAAAACCCCTAAAAATTCATGTCCTAGTATTTATTTTCCAATTCGATAGACCTGACCAGAACTACATCAATAATAATAATACATTTAAAAACTTACTCCATGACAAATTATCATAAATTATCTATACATTTATACCAGCATTTTTAAACCAACACTGTTCTGTTTGCAGTTATTTGAACCTCATTTTCAAATACTCCATATATTATAACATGTACCGGTTCAGTTGTAGCTTTAGCAAACTTTATATCTAATCGTAAATTACCATTTTGAGGTAATTGACTCTGATTTAAATCAAAATCGGGTGCCAAAACAAATGTAAAGAATGGATATTTGCTTTTAAAATCTTCAAGAGTTATACCGCAATTAAGGATTTTATCCAAATAACCCATATTTCTCACTATACTCTGCATATATGTAGCACAATAATTATCATTATCGAAATCTTGAGTATATGTTTCTCTGTAATCACTATTTTTCGATAAAGTTAGCGATGTTACTCCAAAATTTTTGAAAATTGAGCTCGGTGTTAAGTATGATCCATTATATTGAGATTCACTTTGAAATGTTACCAATATAAAGTTGGGCATTCTTCTATCTCCAAATATTTGTTCCTTATAGAAAGAAGCTGCACCTTTAGCAATGGCGAATTGAACAATTTCCTTTGTTTTCAATGGATATATTGCATGCACAGAATTAAGCCCCAGTTGAACCCGGCTAATACAGAGGGATCAACACGAACTTTTCTCACCGAAAATGCCGACTCAGATCTTTTCAATCTAATGTGTACATTAACACCTGGGAGTAAATATTTCGGTTGATCCATAAAATCGAGTTGTAATGATGAGCACATGGTAAATAATTTCGATCCTTTAATCCACTTTTTCCTATCGTCATCACTACCATAACCCATAGGAGTTAAACATGTATTTTTAGTATCGCTATTGTAATTTATAATAGTTTCTATTAGAGCTTTGTGAATATATGTACTGTTACCACTCTCAATCTTGATATTATTAAATTCGAGTACTGCATCTTTAAAAAGTGTATGAAACAAAAAATTATTTGGTATTACATCACATGGTTCACCCCAACGGTTTTCTATCTTTATCTACAACTTTGATCTGAATAGTTAACAATGTATCGTTCAAATTTAGATATTCAGTTTGGGAACCAATTATATAAAATTCAATATCAGTTCTACTATCCATAATAGAATTCATCGGGAATACATCTTCAAAGGCCCCATTTCAATTACTGCTTGGGGAGATGGTCTATCAAATAAACACAATTCAGATTTACCGCAAATCATTTTTGAAATATAGTTCCATGTCCTTTCATTCGTTTGTTTATATGTTTATGATGTCTTTTACGTTTTTGAGTCTGTGCAGGTTCTTGTTTTTGAAACATACCTGCAACACTAGGTAGAACTTTCCTTAACTCGGATAATGCATTTGATTTCAGAGATGGTAATATTTTCTGCTCATTCATTATCACATCTTTAGCAGTTTTCATTCCAAAACTACCAACGCCTTTAAGAATAGGAAGTGCAAATCTACCAATTGTTCTATACCATCCTGATCCATACTGTTTACCAATAAAATATGGTAATTCGCCATCCCTTTGGCTACCACTATACATACTAATAATATCGTTATTGGCCATTTAATTTAAGAAAATTTAATGTCAAATGAGTTTTTTTTTTTTTTTTTTTACTAAATTCAATAAATTTACCGCTATTATCACGAATATTTATTTCTATATTGTTTATACATGATGTTGATACCGGTAAGTACATGGGATTATCGATATCTATATTGACAACTTCATCCTGGTCATGTTTATCAACCCAAACAGATTTCAATAGAGGAACCAAAGAATCACCAACTATTATAGGATCGATGATGTTAGTATATATGAATATTTGCCTATGATGTTTTATTATTTTTGGTTTGCGTACACCAAAAGCACTTGCTCGATATGTTTGCTTATCTAATCCCAATGTATAAGCCAAATGTTTATCAAATGTAACTTCACAAATGTTATTATTCAGACTGAATTTGCATATTCCATCTTTAATAAATTCAATAGTTTTAAATATATGTAAAAAATTGAATGAAATATATTTATGTAATTCTTCAGGTGTTTCAATATATAAATCATTAGTAAATGTAAATGTATCTTCCACCTCATTAATATATGATACAGATATTTTGATGTTTTCGATCGTTACACTTTTCTCATCAAATGTTTTGAAACGTAATAAGTATTCAGTACCAGGAACAACAATGCTAAGGTTATCACTACCCATTCGCTTGGCATCATCAGTACTTTCAAACTTTATTGTAAATGGGCTAAAATCACAACTAACATTCAATCCATCTTTGAAAAACATGCCACTATTTTCATCTAAAATTTGATTCGGAATATGACAATATCGTTCAAAATTATTGATTGAGAAAATACCACTACAGGTTTTTGGAACACGTTTCTTGTAACTGATTTTACAATGACTATAAAATGGGAATGTATTGTAAACAAATGTAAAGTCTTGCAAAGCAACTTCCCAATTTCCATGTAAATAAATGGGATTTTGAAGATCAACCATAAATTTACTTGCTTGATTTTCCGGATGGATTAGCGAGCAACTATTGCTCGGTAAAATTGTATAGGAACTCATTTTACTAGGTCTTTTGATGATATCCATGAGGGTTTTTGATATCCATGTCATTTGACATAGTATTGTTTATCCTTACCCACCATTTTAGTTTTCAATATTTTATGAATTCTGAACACTGTAGGTTTGGAAATAACTTGTAATTCCTGTTCATAGAATTTTCTTTGTATTACATTGTTATCACTATCTTTAATAACATACATTACATGACTCTGTTTAGTATTAATTTTAATAATTTGAAATACCTCATCACTCCAATTACTATCGAAATTTTTGATGAAAGGTGAAGCAGATATTTTACTAATTCTAATATGATCACCAACTTTATATTTTGGTTTTGTAATAGCAACTGTTTTAGACCGTAATGATTTAGCTAATGTTTTCGAGCTGATATCTACGGGTCTCAGACCATTCAGACCTCGATGTGATGAATTATTATAACTAACAAGTATTTTCAGTAATACATTTATCCATATTTTATTACCTTGATGCACAAAATATTTCTTCAATCTATCCCTCAATGTCCAGTTAAATCTTTCAACATGTGCGGCTTTGTATTGAGAATGTACAGAATAATGATTTATTTTGAGACGACCAAGGATTTGCTTAACTTTAGTATTGTAAAAATCCTTGCCTATAATAATAATAATAATAATAATAATAATAAAAATAATAATAATAATAATAATATTAATAATAATAATAATAATAAAAATACCTAAATCTGTTTGCAAATTGTCAAGATGCCCATTTTTAAAAAAAATATTAATTGCTTTAGATATTTACTCGACAGATTTTGTCTTTGTTGGTACACCGCGAGCAAAACGACTCAAAACATCAATACACGTTAAAATATATTTATAACCCTTGTTAATCTTCGAATACGGTATCATATCCATCAAATTCATTTGCCATAAATCATTAATACCGAATGTCTTATAAGCTCTTGTTGGAAATCTTTTCCGCATTGGTTTGTTTAAACTGTACGCAAGCTGATCTGACAACCACTTTTGCGTTTCCTTTTTCGACTTTGGGACTCTTTTCTTTAACTTTGTCACTCCACCGAACCCTGCTTCGTCTTCTGGGTTCGTCCAAATCTTCTCCATTACAACACGATGATTTAAATTTTAATTTAACATTAGGTAATGATTGCCCATCGTTTATTGTAATCCGCCTAATAATGATGTTTCTAATGGTAATATGGCGCCGATAACACCGCCTTGTTGTTTATATATGATTTTTCTCATTTGCTGACGATTTTTATTATTTACTAGCGATAACAAAGGCTTACGATGTTTATTCAATACTAGTTTTTTAGAATTACTGATTTTAATTTTACCTCTGACTACTTTTAATAGAATTTTGCGTAAATCATCGACAACAAAAGTTGGAAATCATTGTAAAATAGACATTCTTTTCATACTCGAAGCCTTTAACAATGCATTAAAATATGGGAAACTCCTATGATTTTTTACAATTTTAACTGTTTTCTTACTCTTTTTAATAATGTTTTTCGAAATTAGATTCATTGCAGGGTAATTCTCGGTTATTAGTTTAGATGGTGTATAACTGGTTTTTGGTGGAACTGTGTTTTTCTTTTTAATACTTTGTCTAAGTTTTCGGATATTTTTAAGCCTGGATTTCATAAACATTTTTACATGTTAAAGTTTTCAGCTTTGTTTATATACCATGGCACCTTCTTTATTGAAAATATCGGTTTTTACCCGTAAATCATCATTACATTGTTGTGTGAAATCAAGAAATATATATCCATGTGGTGATTTTGTAGCATCTTGAAATGCACTGATGAGAAAATTACGATTATTAGGGTATGCCTGTCGAGCAAGAAAATCAATAACTGTTGCATCTCTAGGATTCTTGAAAATAACTAAATATTGAACATTTAAATTCCTTGTTCGATGTGCGCCACCCTGATGAAATAGATTTTGAGTAATAAAGATCACAGTAACACCAACATGTCTACTGATTTTTGTGAATAAATTATTAAAATCCTTTTCTTTATTAGCTTCCTGATACAAATCATCGATAATAATGACATCACCTTTCCTTAATCGACTTGACCAGTTTTTATCGAAACCCTTTACTATTTTCATGTTTTTCAATTTACAGAAATTATCTTGAGTTAATCCATGTTCTTCATCTGCACCCCTATGCCAATAAATCTTGTTGAATTTTGTTTGAAATAAATTAGATTTTAATAATTTACACACAAACATAGTTTTACCACTACCACTTGGGCCGACGATTTGATATACAGCATCATTTCTTAATTCCATTATTAATTTGTATAATTATAGGTTTTTGTTTATATTATATAATTTAATGAACTCTTTCTAAAAATCATATATATATATAGATTAATATTTCTTTATTGTTTAATTATGTTATCAAATATAAATTATAAAGGAACTTTCGATGTATCAAAAATGACATTTCCAAATGGTAAACCCCAGCAAATTGTTGATAGGAGTGGAAAATACCCTATAATATTTTTCAAATCCGGCAAATGCAGAATCATGGAATGCAGGAAACCTTTAGACGTCAATAAATTACAATATAGAATAAAGGATATT
The DNA here is from genome assembly GCA_022537955.1 of Schmidtea mediterranea. Taxonomy (NCBI): domain Eukaryota; kingdom Metazoa; phylum Platyhelminthes; order Tricladida; family Dugesiidae; genus Schmidtea; species Schmidtea mediterranea. The sequence goes on from CM039679.1 coordinate 115,041,144, forward strand.
AAAATACAGTCAATTACGGTTACCATGGATATGGGACAATCTATCAATCTATACAACATGTCAACAAAATGTCTTTGTATGTTCGAGCCAGAATTATTTCCTGCATTGAGGCTTTTAAAATACAACCCAATGTGTGTTAACGTGTTTGCCAGTGGCAAAATAGTCATATTAGGGTTGCGAAATCTAGAGTACAAAAATATTGTTTGTGACATAAAAAATGAAATCACGGGATTGGTCGATATCTGATTGGCTAATGATTGATTAAAACAACTTGCTTATTTATTTCATTTCATTTATAAAAATGGAAAAAACTATGATGATTTCAACCTTAAAATTAACAAAGAAAGAAATAGAAAACTACGGTAAATTTATTATTTATTATTTATTAATATTATTATCATTGTTTTCCAGATAAATATCAGGCCGTAATCTTAGAACGTTTGTTTTTCTTCTACCCTCAACTACAAGCAATACTGAAAGACCAGCAAGAATCAATCATTCCAGATCTGTTATATGCAGAAACAAATATATGGATCTTTAATATCATAGATCAAGCTCTATGGGATATAAAGATTGACCGAAGACCGAAGGAGATGGAACCCGAATACCCCTGTATTCTTGGTTGCAGTTGCTACGATTTTCGGTACCGGCGATATGTCAAATGGTGCCTGGCGAAATCTGTTAGGAATTCATCTAAATTTCAGCTTTTTAGAAAATAAATGTTTTGTATTTTATTTTGTTTTGTTTTGTTAGTAATAAATTATAGTTTTATTAGGTTGTGGTAATAATAATAATAACTTGTTAATAACAATAATAATAATAACTCGTAATAATCATATAAAACACGTGATATTAATAATATAAAGAAATTTATATAGGTGAAAGATGTATGTAAAATCATATACAAACTCAATGTTTTCGTTGTAATTCATATACAGTTTTGTATATTTATACAGTCACGCACTTATCATGTGATGATCACGCACTTATCATGCACTTATCATGCATTGTCTTTGTTATAATAATATGCATGATTCTGATTGATTAATCATTATCTGTCAAGGGTATAAAAGCGCGTCACCACCTTATAAAGATCATAAATCAAACATGACCAAGAAAATAAGTGTCCAACCAGTTCAGATGTTCCACAATTATAAAATGTATTTTTTAAAGGAGCCTATCAATATACAATTGGCAAATCCAGTCAAACTCAATAAAACTCAATTTCAATCTCTTGCTGGGACTCTCTCAATGATAGATATCAAGGATATTGATAATACGTTCAAAAAGATCAATTCCAATTTAAAATGCAATGAAAATGCTTTCTTCACGAGTCAATATACCAGATATTATGATGCATTTACAGAAATAGGTTTCAAAGAACAGGAAAACTGGTATATAACAATAGCAATCCAAGGATATAAAGCTGATCAAAATGATGTGCTTTCTCCAATCTGGAAAATTGTTACTGCTAGACTTTCACAATTATTTTAATGTATAGTGTTTACTGTTAATTAAATGTATTAATGTTTTCTTTGTTATTCTATTAACAAAATTATAAGTAGTTTTAAAATAGTTTTAAAAAGATTTCTGAAAAAGGTAGAATATAAAATAATTAATTAATTTCGTTTAGAATATTTAATAAACCTTTTGTTTGATAAACTCGAAGAAATAACCGATGTAAAGATTAGAGATATGTTGACTCTAGTTGAATCATTGAGTAAAGAAGATTCATGTTGTGATTCTGAATGTCAGAGTGACGATACTGAAATTGTTAATGATGGAGAAATTATTACTGAAATTATTAATGATTCTGAAGAAATTATTGATGATACTGAAATTTTTTATGATGAAGAAAATAATAATGATACTGAAGATACTACCGAAATTAATAAAGATGAGCCTACCGAATTTAAGAATTGTATTAACCATGTTATAGAAAATATTATGATAGAATGTTGTGAGGATGAAGAATGTACATGTAATAGTCAATAAATCTTTACAAATGTAGTTTTTTATTAATAATAATAACAAAGAAATATTTATTAAAATCTATGATAAACTTTATTACATATATATATAAAACCGATGCTCCAGTTAATAGTTTTAATAAAAATTTACAATTTGCGATATAAATATCTGAACGTTTGGCTTCTGTGGCAACTTGAATAATCGCTGACCATCCACCGTTTGTTTCTACCCACGGATCAATTTTTGTTTCTATCACCTAAATAATGATAAATTAATAACAATATAATGTAATTGACCTCTATAGACCATTGAAAATAATTTTCATAGTCGGATCCAGATTTTAATATCATATGTTTCATATACATTAATCCTGCTATTATTCGCATCCATTTATTATTTTCATCAAACATGTAACTAAATATCGATTGGAATGACTTCTTTCTCTCCAATGTTGGCAAATTGAGAATTTTTTCATAATCAAATGGGATGTCTTCTATGATTTTCTCGGTACGGTTTACCATGAATTTTTTGTTTTTAATGATATCATCTTCTTCTCTATTATTAGAGACCAGCTCATTCAACAAAGTTATAAAAAATTTAGTTTCTGGCATTTTATAAAAATATATGAAAGTGTAAGCTTATTTATACTATATTCGACCAATCAGAATCATGCAATACTAAGAAAATATGTAAAAATATATAATGGAAATGGCAATGATGATTTGTTGGCACTGTTAACTTCTTTCAAGTTGTTGCCACCACTGTTAACTGGTTGTTGTAATTTCATTATACGATTGAACTGATCAGTTGTTTTATTAGAATAAAATTTTATACTATATTGAACTTGATTCATCCTTTTTTCATTAAGTTTGCGATTTTCTTTCAATTCTAATATTGATTTTCTTAAGTCATTTTTGATAATACCTATGGTCTTATTTAGATATATAATATCATCATATAATTCGTTTTTAGCTCTTTTTAAAGTCTCATATGTATGTTCAAATCGGAATTCTAAATTACTCATTATTTCAGATAATCTTTTGACTGGAGTTTTCAAATATCTAGGTCTATCTATCATATACAAAATATCCACCAATACTGCTGTATCAGGATATGAACATCTTGTTGAATTTTTACCTTGAACGGTTACAACAATTGAGTTGACCATATTGGTGGGTTACTGGGTTTTGCTAATTGTTTGAATCTTCCTATAGTTGCCCCGGTAACACCATATAAATATTTCTAGCTACCACTCGACACCCGTTGCTAGGCAACGTTGGAAATGTGTTCGAGTGGGTGGATTGTCCGCAAAAAGTGAGCGCTATTACTAATGCTGTAATTGCTCGGACAATCCCTGGGTCCAACAAGCTGTCGATGGAAGACCTATGCTCGCTTTGAAAGTCCCTTGTTGAGATGGTTATTAAGATTAGAGATTTATCATAGTGAGAACTAAATTCGGTGGTGGCACTCCTAGAGATAATACAACGGCTACCTGACGAAGTGTGAGTACTCATGAAATAGCTACGGGATTTCAATATTTCTCAAGTTTTAAAACATCATTTCGAATAATTAAACAACCTTTATAATTTAATTAAATCTACAGATTAAACAAGTTTAAATCAATTGAGTGTTGTTCGACAGACGAGCGACCCTTCGTCTGGCGCGATCTTTTTGTCCCGGCCTGTAACTGTTGGACGGTGTTATGGTGGGCATTACGGTGGGCGTTGGTTTGGTTATGGATTCCCGATAAGCCAATTGGGATGGGGCGAAGACAAGAGGGTAGGTTACTGCTTCTCCTTCCCGACTGGCGGACAAGGCAACTTCCAACCCCTTTATCTGCGTTCGAAGATTTTGATTTAATTGTCGTTCATCGGCCCAGCCTTTTTGAGCGGTGGTGAGCCGGTGGCGTAGAGGCTTAAGTTTCGCTGGATCCACCCATGTGGCTTTTACTTGTTGTATCTCTTTGGTGAACTGGATGATTTGCTCATACAGTGCTTTGTTGGCTTGCTGGGCACGGGACAGCTCTTTCTGCAGTAGTTGGACGGGTTCCATGGCTATTAATAGAGGCATTTAAACGATTAGTTATTGACAATAATAAAATTTCATGCAATAAACAAAAGGAATTCTCCTATTAAAACATTCACACAAATAAGAATAATTATCTAAAATAACAAGTTATTTATTCAATCAAAGTTCAATTAAATCAGGGAGTTACATTGAGTCACAGGCAGTCCCTATCATGGGCTGGCAATTCAGGAGGCAGGAAACCCCCTTTCGACCCACTCCTCCGGAGAATAGCCGGATATAGTCATTACGGGCTGCTTAGTATTGCGGGTCCGCGTGGTTTTCGGCCGGGTGCCGAGTGAGACCTTGCATTGCAGCGGATGTTGATAACTGCTGGCGATCCGACCAGCTAGGAGATCTTCTTCAACATTTGCCAAGTATTGGCGAGCTCGGACCACTTGTAAATCCACCTGCCGTTGGTGGTTTTCGAGCTGTTCGAGAAGATGACCGGCCTGCTCGCGGATCTCCCAGGCTGGGCTCCATTCCTCCCATGGTCTATCGGCTAGCCACAAGCCATGGTCACTTTTCGAGTGCCGGTCGATTTGTTGAGGCTCCGGTTGAGGAAACTTGGGGCATTTCTCCTGCCGGAATCGTTCCCATGCCCATCTCCATCGATCCGCAATGTGGGTTGAAACACAGGCCATCGAGCTGGATCTCTCTGCATTATGAAGAGTCATTAATGTTATTATACACTTATGTTTAATTTAATAACTTTCAGGGTAAAAATAAATGCGAATAAATCTAAGGTATACCCCGTAACAGGACCTCACAATGAAAGATGTACGCGGAAAAGCCAACATTATGAGTAGCCATCATTTGTCACTGGCATTTGCAAATTATAAATGGCGCAGGTTGAGGATATTTTGAGAACGATGTAGACAGTAATTTCTTTAATCATATCCCCAGTTGAATGTCTCTAGCAATTTTACGATTGTTAACCGAACTACCGGGTAAATGAAAAATAGATGCATTGACAACGCCACTTACAATTGAAGTTTTAACTTCGACTTCCTAGAAAATTACTAATAATCGAGACTACTTTAAGGAAACTCTAAAAATCCATATTTGAATGAGAATTTGATAGGCCTTACTTTCCACAAATAGATATGGTAGTTTAATTACGGATGATTATTAACCAAAACTTAAGAGTATTTAAAAACAAACAAAAATTTAAATATAGTTACAATCTGTCCATAGCCTATGTCATCAACGCCCCCAAACCCTGATAGCGATCTCGAAGCTATAGTTAAGGCATCAATTACTTGGAAGTCTCTACTAAAATCATCAAATTATTAGGGTTGAATAAAATCTGTTTCTGCGAATCGTTTGATTAGGGGCATTATAAATGGTCCGCCCAAAGTTCCTAGAGAACTTAAGATCGTATTCACGCTGAATATTTGACGAAATCAAAATTGCAGGGTTAAAGGAGCTCCTATCTGGCGAAACTTCATGAGGAGTGTCAAAAATCATGGTTAACGTATCCATTTCTGAGCGTACATAAATCAGAACAACTATTGTTAAATGATTAATCAAAAAAAATAAGGTGGGATTAAATTATCAGTCAAGTAAAATATAATTACATTATCAATCTATAGTTAATTAAAATCGAAAAAAAAATGATTTAAGATTTTATTTGAGGTGTATTATTAGGTACGAGTTAACTTATTTAAGTCAGAAATTAATATTACTTGTCTCATCCGAAGCAGGTTCCACAATTTCCACCTGGGGTATCGGCAATTCATCGTTATTGAGGGATTTATCAAGCATCTGGCAAATGAAGATAATATTCCAACTATCGATTTTATTTATAAGGACTATGGCGATTGGATGTTCTTTGCACACTGTCTATCGGTGTGTTGGAAGGTGGGTGATGATCGCCGGCGAGATGAAAGAAAAATCGACATTTGGATGGATTAGTCAATTGGATTACGATCTTATTCTAATCTGACGGTTTTTATTATTATTATTCTTATAAACAATTGGTTCGATCGCGACATCCGCTTGGACTTTATGATTCGATCTACATCCATCATGACGTGATATTAAATACTGATATGTATCTTCACTCTCTGAATGATGATCGAATTCGGGAAAGGAAATTGGGTAAGCTTTTGGAGATTAACATCAGAAAACTCGCATGTGTCATTGCCAATCTCACAATTTCACTGCGAGTGTTCCCATGTTAATTCCAATGTTCAAGATTTTCCTTCATTTTATTAATGTTTAATTAATTTGTTCCTCGTAGCTAGACGTTTCCGTGATGTTATAATTCATGAATGACTAGAGGCATCTTCCTATCCGCAAGTATTGGATTTTATTTTATCGACTGATACTTCTTCTTAATGGATCCTTATGGTGTTAAGATTTTGCTTTGTTCAATTATTTATTTATCGTTCACTCCACGTGATTACGAACTACAGAATGTTGAATAGTTTTATTTTATATAATTACTAGTTTAATTATTCAACTCTGGGAAATGTTAGAGACTTAGGCTTCTGGCAAATTGTGGATTGGTTTATGACGATGGTCGAGATTTGGAAATCATTTATGGTCGATGAACCTGTCGAATAATTTCGGTCAAAAGTCACATGATATGACAGTGGAACGGGTATTAAACATGGAGAGCCGGCGCCATAGTACTACCAGTTGATGCTGAAAGGGTTCAAAAGGGGGACAGAAAACAGGTGGATTATTATATCAGTTCATTTGGCTTCTCAAGAGGGATTGGATATTTTCCTTTTATTTGGCTCACCATAATCTTTCCTCTATTCTATCAGCATTTTGTAATTTTAAAATTTTAATTATTTAGGTTAATTTACTTTTATGCGGGAGGCTCTTCTGATCGACAGTTGGGCTTTGTGATAACTACCTTTTATTTATAAGAGATTTTGAAAGGGCTCTTCTGTCATTTCTACTGGTAAAATATATTCTGGTTTGAAATTTATTAAATCTACGACTTTACTGGGAGTTCATGGTAATTCGTTTAATAATACTTTATAATTATTATTCCTCGTCTAAATTCGCATTTATAATGTCAATTGATTTAATTTCATAGCAGTGATTTCGTTTCTTAATTTTATTCCCCGTCACCGTTCCCTTTAATAAGCCTTAAACGCGTTTTATGTTTATATTATATTTAATGAGTGCCCACTGGACTACTCAATGTGGTGAGTTTAAGCCGTATTTAGATCAGTTTAGGTCGAATTTAAAGAAAACTAGAAACGAGGAAGTAGCCAAAGAACCCCTTCCTTATTTCTTCTTTCTTCTATACGGAATAATATTGACGTTCCAATCCCTGCGTTCCGCACGCCGGGTCTTCACGGGCACAGATCATCGGCGATATTCCACGCACTTACACGAGTCTGAATAATATGTGGATTTTACTAACTTGTGATGTGTCTTGGCTGTGGGCCGGAAAAATCTCGACAATAAAATGAATAATTAATGAAAAATAAACTGATTTTAGGTTTTATAAATATTTATTAAGATATTAAAAAACAATATAACAAATTACTTGCTAGCGCAGAACATCATACCAAATAAAAATACTACTCTCCCCACGTCGACATCCAAGCAGAGCTCTACCGAGGTTGCGAGGACGAGACGTGGAGAGAGAGTTTCCAAATAAAACTCTCACTCACCTAGAATAGATTCAAAAGTATCGAGTGATTTCAAAAATTCAAATATAGTTTTCAAAAATGATTCAAAAATGGTTTTCACGATTAAAAACGATTAAAATTGTGTAAAAATGAATCGGTATATATAATTATTTTTTGTCCTTAACCTCGCGTGTTCTTTTTGATTTAGTAAAACAAAATTCGACATTGATATTTTCTAGTGTATTCTAATCTTAATTTTTATTATTTTTTAATTTATTTTGATAATTCTTTTTTTTGAAATTTTTATTGAATTATTTCTAATTCAAATTCTTTGATTTAAATTTCATTTTCATGAGATTTTCATTTTTTGTTAAATTATCAAATTTCGGTCGAATTTGTTGGGTTTTCGTGTTATGTTTATGTTTATATCGTGCGAATCTTGTTGCTTTTTGTTATTATTTTAATTTATTTTTATGTTTATTATTTTATATGTAATTGCTTTTCTCTCGTATTTTGCTAGGTTTAATTGATGTTTTCATAGGTTTGAATTTAAAGTTGCATGTTATATTTGCATGTGTGTTACCGATTCATTTAAACATTTTACAAGGCTGTTTGTGTTCTGGCCCAACAATATTAAAAACTAATATTATTATTAAAATTTCTTTAATCATTTTCAGATCTATATAAATTAATATTTATTGTTTATAGCTAAAAGGTTGTGTGTGTGTGTGTATAACTTCTCATTGATCTAAATTAGTATAAAAGTAATTGAAATTCTATTATCCAGAAATAAATGAAATATTGAAGAATAAGCCAAAATCAATAATTCCAGATTTAGTCTTTAATTATACGTCAATATGGATATTTACCGTAATCGACGAGTTCCTATGGGATATAGAGCAAAACAAATTGTCAAAAGATATGGAACCTGAATATCCATGTGGTGATGGATGTCATTGCTGTGCGGCCCGATATCGAAAGTATGTGGAATGGGCTTTGAATAAAGCTCTTCGGCAATATTATTATAGTAGAATTATTTCTTTATAATAAAAGTTTTGTTGTATATGTCTTGGTTTTTTATTATATATTATTAATAATAATAATATTAATAATAATATTTATTAAATAATAATAATAATAATAATAATAATAAAATAAATTTACAAAATATATACTACTTATAAAAAAAAATAGTAGTAAATTAAAATTAAAAAATGTTTAAAATACTATGAACTTGAAAAATTTTGAATGACCTTGAAAAAATATCCAATGACTTTGACCTACTTTTGAATGACTTTGAAAAATTATGATGAGTCATCCAGTGACTTTGAATGAGTCATGGTCTTTGTCTCAGAAAAAAATTTGTACTTTTGGACTTAGAAAAATTTTCTCTCAGCAGGGGAGGAGGGGTGTGCTGGAGGTGGCATATGCTGGAGGTGACACATCCCACTACTTGTGGGTATTGTAAAACTGCGATTTTGTGGTTCAATATGATGGAATTAGAGAGCGGAACTGAGTTTTTAGAATCATCTATTTTAACCTTTTAATATCACCGGTTATGGGATCATATTATTTTTACTATGAAAGCTATTAGGAGGTTGAAATTAGGTTTCGTTAAGTTTCTCTTAAAAATTTTATATTTTAATTTTCAAAAGTCATTACAACGATTTATCGACATTAAATTCCCCGTCACCTTCCCTTAATTGATCCTAGGTTAAACTATATCGATATTAAGAGTTTATGAGTGCCCACTGGACTACTCAGTGTTTTGATTTTAAGCCGATTTGTTTTTATTATAATTTAGGTCGAATTTTCAGGAAAAGGGTGGTGATGGACTAGCCCTCTTTAACCCATTTTCCCCTATGCGGATTAATATTGACGTTTCAGCTACTGCGTTCTCACGCCGTAGCCTTCACGGACACAAACTATTGGCGGACTTACACCGCACTTACACAGTTTGGTTGGGTATGTTGATTTTGCTATCTTGCGGTGTATGTCGGCTGTGGGCCGGAAAAATTTCGACGTAAATCATTCAGTATTAAAACTTTTATTTGAATATAATATGCATATTTGACTTCACATTGTCATAATACGTTGTTAAATCATAATCGACATTCAACATTCTCGAAACCTCATTATAAACCCTTCCCACGCCGATGCCCAAACAGAGCTCAAATGAGGTTGTTTGTGCGCGACGTGGAGAAGGTTTTCCAATATTCCTTCACTCACATTGTAAAATCGTAAACTGTGCTGCAAGACGAGTATCTTATTCAAAACTGATTCAAAATTGGTTCGAAACTGATTTAAAATTGATTAAAATTCTGATCAAAATTCTGTGAAAATGAATCGGTATATATACCTATTGTACGACCCTAACCTTGCGTGTTAAATTTGATGTGGTAAAACAAAATTTGACCTTGTGATTTTCTGGTATATTTTAATTCTAATTTTGTCTATTTTGTGATTTAATTTGACAATTTTATTTTTGACTTTTTTTAATTGAATTTTTTCCAATTCAAATTATTTAATTTTAGTTCCACTTTCGTGGGCTTCCGCTTTTTTGGTAAATTGTCAAATTTTGGTCAAATTGTCATATTCTCGTGTCTTTTTCTGTGTTTATTTCGTGTGGATCTTGTTGCACTTTGTTATTATTTTAATTTATTTTTATGTTTTTCGATTTTATATTTTGATTGTTTTTTTCTCGTATTTTAGCATGGTTAATTGATGTTTTATGGGTTTGATTTTAAATCTGCATGTTGTTTTTGCTTGTTGTTACCGATTCATTCAGAGGAAACTCTGTTCTGGCCCAACACTTATAAGTAAAGCGAAACTATGCTTTTTTTTAATTTTTATTATTTTATTATTATCGTTATATAAATCATGTATGATATTTATTGATTAAAAGATTAAGATTAAATTGATTAAGATTAACAAGATAACATAATGATTTGACCAAAAAATGAACAATTCATAAAAGTTAGCAAATAACGAATAAAATGGAATACTTTCAATAAGAAATATCCTATAAAAAAAATAAAATAAAATGTTCATTTAATATAGAAAATGGACAAAATAGGAATTAGATATTACAATTAAAATCAAGGTCAAATTTTGTTTAAATGCATCTAAAAGGACACGCAAGGTTAGTATCACAAAAAAGTATATATACCAATTCATTTTCACAGAATTTTAATCACTTTGTGAGCAATCATTTTTTCTCATCTGTTTTTTATCAGGAAAACTAGTATTGTGTAGCAAAAGCTTTAGTCAACCAAAACTACGAATTTCTATTAACGGAACTCTATCGGGCAACTCTTTCGAAGTGAGGACGAATAATATTTTGGAGGTTTGATGTGAAGATGAGATAATGCAACAAAAATTCAAATTACATGAGTTCAAATAGACCGAGTTTTCAATGTCGAAAGTTTTCCAGCCACAGCCAAAACATACTACAACCTATTAGAATCTACACACAAGTCGAAATGTGTAAGTGCCGGTATATCTGCCAATATCTCTTGGCCATGAAGATTTCGTCGTGTGTATCGACAGAATCCAAACTTCAATTGTCACAATCTATAGGGGCAGATGGAAGATAGATGATCACTATTTTGGCTGACTCTCAGTCATTCATCTCTCGAAAAATTGACCTAAATTATTACTTACTCATCGGTTCAAAATCAATTACACCGAGTAGTCCATTGACCACTCATAAAATCTTAAGTTCAATATGTCTAACCTTAGGATCAACTAAAAGAAGTGAGTTGGGACAAAACCGAGCGAAAATCTTTGCAATGACGAAGTTAATTGTTTAAATTAATTAGGAAATTCGATAAATAAAATAAAAACCCTAAATGGATTAGAATCACTTAGTAGCCGTAGAAAATATAAATTGGTCAGACTAGGACAATTAAATTAATATTCAGTAACTATAGAGAATAACTAGAATAAAATCAAAATTTCATGTCGTTTAAAATCATTCAGTGAATAGTATACAGAACACCATCTAAATTTGTATAATTGAAGGTATGCAGTACTGGTGAGAAGTAGGTTGAACAAGTTGTGAATCCAGAAAACCTTAAATTATATAAAATTAGCGGAAAAGAAGGAATAGAAATAAATCAATGGCCTTTACGAACAATTAATAACATGAGATAGGAATATTAATAGAGTTAAAAAACCCCGAACTAATAATCAGTAAAAGTAAAAGGCAAGCAAGGATTAAGGGAGAGAAATCAATACCACTTGGCGGATAAGAGGAATCATAAATTCAAATCAATTATTAAAAACCTGTAGCACTTGTAATGAGTACCAAAAATGAGAATATGCATGACCTAATAGCTAGTAACACCTTCTTGATCTGAACGTATAAATATACCATAAACCCGAGTCAGTCGGTGCAATTCCGCCACTTCACGAGGCATTTAAGATCATTCATTTTAGGAAAAGAACAAATAATTCACTGCCATGATGACCCACCAGTTCACAATATAAATGCATTAAACAAACACTAAATCACCAATGAAATCCAATTATAATTATAAAAAGTTATGACAAAACATAAAACGATCAATAATTACCCGATGTGGACTTCCTAAAAGACAGATCGAAGTAGATAGGAGCTTTGTTGTCTACCACTATCCCAGCCGAGACCAAATATGGGATTGGAGAGCCTCGTCACCGACCAATAAGCTAAGAAGAGTTCAATAAGCTTAATAGAATAATTATCAAGCTAATAAATTACTTAAATCGAACTGAACATCCATCATTAATAACTTCGGATACTCCCGTCATCCATAGGAGAAAATGTAACAAGAAAAATAGATAGTCATCAACAAAACTGCAAAGAAAAATTCTAAACTACTTAAATTAATGTATGCCAAGACACAAACGGTGACTCAATGACCTCACATTACAATAACACATCGCATGCGTAGGCGAACAATTTAATTCAGTTGATAATTTTGGTAAAACTAAATGTCAATTATAACGATCAACCAGGAAGAAATTCTTATCGATTTGGATTTACAAAATACCAAGTCATGCGTCATTTGATTAGAATGCTATAAATAGCTAGTAAATGAGAGACAGATCATTGGTAGTTATAATGAATACACAATCGAAGGAAACGAAGGGATTCTCTATGCCGCGAAAACGAATAATGGGCGTATGGGACGGACGAACTCCGACGAGCGACAAGGAGCCAAGCGTCGGAGGAGTGTGATTACTCAGGTAATTATATAAATTTCTTCATGACAGTTTTAAGTTTACCATTGATGAGGGAAATCTGCTCAAAAGCCGACAAAAAGACAAAAAATCTGGAATCTTAATACACAATCACAGAACCCCAATCAACGACGATACATCACGAGGAAAAATCCAATATTATCAGGAACATAGATCGAATTTTTAATTCCCATGTGAAGTCACCTACCGGAAATTAAAAATAAAAATTGGTTGAATAAGATTTATTTCCTTTTTATTAGTTATGCTATAGTGATCGACATTAATTCTGAACGACCTAAAATCCTCCCTGTGACGGACTCCCTACACCAGGAAAGATCCCAAAAAATTTGACACACCATTATGACGTTAATGAAGTAGCAAAGGATTAAAAAATTCCGCAAGGCATCGAGATATTAAGCCGAACGTAGCAGAGAGTAATAATCTTACTAGAGAGTATTCACAATGAACGTGTACGAAACTTAAGCGCGAAAGTGATAGAAAAATAGTAATTCACTAGTGTAGAAACCCAAAAAATTATTATTCAGCGTTTATTTAATTTAAGCTATAAATCAATCAGAATCAGAATATTTTCAAAAACATGAAGTTAATAGACTCAAAAATACTTTAATTATAGCAATCAATCAAATTTTTTGATAGATTCAAATGTACATTCTGTTAGTTTTGAATTGAATCGTTTAGTTATGCTATATTAATGAAGAATTGATGGTGAATATATTGCCAAACTCCTGAACTTCATAGACGATGCGATTATGAATAGATTATAATACCCAAGACGGGAACAAGTCGGAAAGAATCACTTAACTACTCTCCCGATCCTCCTACTATCATGAACAACAGATTTATCTATAATGTTATTTAGCCAGGAGCGCAACACTTAAGGACGGATCATGGAACGACGATTTGAGAATCACGATAGGATTTCCGGCCAGGACAGCTGCACGGTGTCGCCAAGCGATGTGGGACGCCGGATACTCTATATCCCCGGTAAGAAGAACGGACGGATATCGCCTCTCCCAAAATCGCAATGATGAAATCTAATTACTTTATATCACGATTAAGCGCGAACCAGTGCGAAAACTTGCTCGAGAGGCTCGGCAGACAGCCTAGTTCACGTTGGCCAAATTTGAGGATCACCAACGACAAACGAATCGACAGACGTCGTTTAGATCAGTGGTTCTCAAAGAAGTGGTCCGTCGACCACCACCGGTCCACGAACCATAAATTACCGGTACGCAACGTGAGTTGAATAGGAAGAAAATAATGCCAGAATATTGTTAAACTGTTTTTATTGCGATAAAACAAAATTTGACCTTGTAATTATTTGTGTTATCTAAATTAAATTTTTATTATTTTCTTAATTTAAATTGGCAATTTATTTCTAAAATTATTAATTGAATTTTTCCAAACAAAAATATTTTATTTTTACTCATTAATTTCATTAATTTTTACTTTTATATAAATTGTCGTTTTCGGTCAAATTTTCTTGTTATTATGTTATTTTTATGTAAATTTCGTGTGGTTCTTAAAGCATTTTGTATTTATTTTATTTTATTTTTATGTTTTTTGATTTTATATTTATTTCTGTTCACTCAAATTTTTGGGTGTTTAGTTGATGTTGCATGTTGTATTTTAAGTTATCTTGGTGCTATATTACTGTTACATTTAAACAATTTTCAAGGCCGTTTGTGTTCTGGTCCAACAATAAATATGGATACTCTCCGGGCACTGAATAAAGAATTGATAAAATTCCGACGAGAAAATGCAGATCTGCACACTCAGTTAATCCAGATGTGCCGGGAAATACAGAAAATCAGGGCAACGTGGATCAAACCAGCGATACCCAAACGACCTCAGTGGCGGCTGGGGAAGGCAGACCGGGAAAACGACGCTCGCAGCAGACGGTAGAATCGAACCTGAAATAATACATCCATTTGAGAAAGACTTTCGATTTCTGTGATGTAGTTTGAATATATTATCTTAAACTTATCCCTACGAATTTATTAAACACTGTATCGACGAATTAATAATTTTCTGCAACACGTAATGAAATAATAACCCGAAACCGAATTATTATAAGGTTTAAACTCGTACAGATGGGATCATGGTTGTAAACCGCACATAGACCTTTTATAGGTAGCTCGTTGAACCGACCATGAGGCAGGGCCTTAGCAGTACTAGAGTTAGAGCTCAACTTTGGCGGTCTCATAACCAGTGGTTGCAGTTCCAACATTGCCTAGCAACTGGTAACCATTGGCGGACGAGAAAGGTAATATGTAAGCGGGTCAAGGCCATAAGCATCTAACCCCACAGTATGATTTTCTTTACATCATTTAGGAGACCACTATTAATCTAGGGCCTAGATTAATAGAGATAGGCAATGATAGAGATTATGGAGGAGAAGAAGAAAGATAAATTGTTCATGGAAGCGAATATTCTTAGGAATGAGACAGACGTTAAAAATGAATCGTTTCAAAATAGTTTTTTGTTAAAATATAAAGATCGATTAAAGATTATAATAGAAATGGATAAAATAGATCTCGTGGTAATCCCAAAAAGCTATCAATCTAAATTAGTACTTAAAATACACGAAGATTTATGTCTAGTTGGAATTAAGAAACTGTTTCACTACCTATAAGGGAATTTCTTTTGGCCAAAAATGCAAGAAACTGTTAAAGATATAGTAAAACGATGTGTCACGTGTGCAAAAAGAAAAATAGATCAAGGAAAGACAAAAGAAATTTTAATTCCACGCGAAAGTTCTGAATTTTTAGAACAGATTATTATGGATGTTGCGGTCATGGAGAGAACTTTAACAGACAAAAAGTATGGTATCGTTATTATTGATAGGTTTAGCAAATTGGTAAGTCTAACTGCCACACCAAATCAAGATGAAATCGTTATTATGTGCAAATAATTAACTATCTGATCATCAAACCACAAGCATACAAGAAAATAAATGATTTTTTACCGAACTAGTCTCAAACTAGTACTTCGGTGTGGAGGTATCCGTAGTAGATGGCGGTTTGCCGGGTCAGTGCTCTACTTCAAGAATCTCAACGCCAGACCTTCCGTAGAGAGCGACTGGTCATGAGAAAGGTTCAATTATGGATATATAATGACAGAACAATAAATAGACAGCAGAGAAATGAAGAGTAAAGAAGGTAATAAAAAGTATAAAAGTATTGAGAACGGTCCAGAAAGAAATAATAATGATGAAAGACAAAAAAAACGATGGAAATAAAAGTCAACGATTTTGTTCATTTGGACAAAAATGTCCAAGTACACAAAAATGACAGAATATCAAGAAATAAAGCTATAATTTATGAGCAATTCTTACAAATGTTGTGTAAATGTTCTTTGCAAATAAATCTGTTACATTTAACACATGTGACAGTGCACCGTTTTTGATCAATACAATGTAGCAGTCACCACGCTTACATGGAGTCGACGATAGAGAGTCGGCGACAGCAGTCCTTCTTCTGTCTTCTACATACGCACTTATTAAACTGTTACCAAGTTCAATCAGGAATAGCCTTCGTCTATGTGACTTGTTCGCATTCCATTGAGGCTCCACAAGATAGTGCAAGGCAAATGCATTGAATGCTGAGATGTTTAATATATTACAAAAGAATGCCACATGCCATCTTCGACATTTAAACTTTGTAGTATATGTTGCAACTCTTTCGTCTATTGCGTCAACTCCACCTTTTGTAGCATTATAAAAGAGAAGTACTTCCGGTTTATGCTTTGAACCAACATATCCAGTTATTTTGTTATGGGCAGTAGATAAGATATTGACAACTTTATTCTTTTTAGCAACATAACTAACCAACAAGGCTTTATCTCTACGATCTGCTGTACTTGTTGTTATCAATTCAATAGTTGAAAAAGCTTCACGCCCCTGGTACCTTGTCAAATGCTTTGGTATGTCACGCCTCGATGCACGAATGGTGCCTACCATGGTGATACCATTTTGGAACAATCGCTTTGATAAATTCAATGATGTGAAAAAGTTGTCACACGTTACATTTCTTCCACTACCATATAGTCCCTGCAACATATCCATTGTTATATACTCACCGTACGACACTTGCATAACCCGATCATCTTCTTTTCCCATATAAAAACGTAGATTCCAGCAATAATAGTTTTGTGAGTCACAAACAGACCAAAATTTCAAGCCATATTTGGATGGTTTAGAGGGCATATATTGAACAAATTTGCAACGTCTACGGTATGGATAAAGTTGCTCGTCTAAAGTGACAGATTCACCGGGCATATAACACTTTTGGCTATTTTCAACAAAATTATCGATCAGCAATCTAACAGCCGCCAATTTATCACGTAACAGCCTTCCTTTTCTTGTGTCGGGATTATCAAACCGCAGAATACGTCGGGTAAGTTTAAATCGATTGAGAGACATAGTATTACGGAAGATAAAACGTCCATGTTCAGCTGACCACAATTCATCTATGCTTTCTCCAGCAGCACGATATACTCCTCGAAGAATGAGAATGCCAAAAAAGGCATTCAAATCATTTAACGAGAGCGCTGTAAATTGGTTGTTATACAACTTTGATCCTTCTCGATTTGTCTCAATCAAAATTGTTTCTATTGTTGCTAAAAATCAAAAGAATATTATAACTTTTATTTAGTGTACATAATAAATTGACCTACATTTTATGAATAGAAGATTAAAGCAGTCTAACACGGAATTTTCCCCAATCCTTTGAGTAGCCCAACAGGTTATACCAGGGGATGGGCGGAGAATGTTTGCTGCGTTTACTCGACCTGACATGCCTTCATTAGGTGTAGCCCATACATTTCCATTAGAATCGGTGAATCTATTGATATCATCTTGTTCATGAAGATCAGCTGGATTGATTTCAACTTGTAGATTGTCAGCATCCTCACTTTCAGTATCGTCATAAGACAGCTGTGCTTCGTCATTACTTTTGATTTCATGTACATCGTCAGCTTCCAGCACAACTTCATTATCACTACTGCCACTAGAACTTTCTCCTAGGATAGCACGTAGAGCAAAAGCTTTTGCCTCTCGTGGATGAAAACTCATGTCAATTGTGATATTTTTATGTAGTAGCAAACCCTCTACCTTACTAGTATAAATGTTGTATTCTAACACGACACTCACACATTTATAGTGAGAGTATGACAAAGTGCAGAATATTATAATGTAAGAGAATATTATTATGTGAGACATTTATTGGTTCCAATATCAATTGTCAATTGTAAGTGTCACGTGCATTATTACTTGATACCTGAAATGAGGTATTCTAAGTGCGTCTGTGTGTGAGGGATGAGTAGAGAGAGAGACAGACAGAGTACAGATTTCATGAGTCTAAAATGGTATAGTCTGCCTACTTCACAAAAAAGACTAGAGCGAATAAGCTAACTAATATGAATGCAGAACTGTTTTGAAGATGTTGGTGAGACGGATACTACATTAAATTTCTCTTTTGTGTAGGCTAAAGCAACTTATGGTCAGAGAGTGGTTAATGGAAGACCATTCCTGCCAAAGCAGAGATGGAGAGATGTAATCAATGAACTCTATTGTAAGAACTCCATCCGCCATCATGTGATAAACATATCATAGTGTCAGCCAGTCACAATAATTGTTTAAAAAAGTCTGATCAGCTTCATTTTAACGCCAGTATTTGTGGAAATGAGTTAACGCCTTTGCCAGAAAATATGACATGAATTATCAACTGAAAACGCTAAAAACTAATACACAATGAATTTTGGACAAAAATGTCCATTTTTTCTCAAAACAGAATAACTTGTCATAACTTTTTTATTTTAATAGTTATGAATGTCTGCTAGTTTTACTTGAATAAAGCATAAAAAAATTGACAAAAAATGGACATTTTTGTCCAAAAAATCGTTTTTGGGTTATTAATATAAAGTTAAAAAAAATTTTTTATTTTTATTATTTTAGATTTTTACTATTCAGTTTCATTTTAGATACGATGAGAGTGCTAGTAAAATGAACCAAAAAATTTATTCCCCAATAGCAGTGGGATGTGTCACCGCTAGATAAACCCTGGGGGGGGGGGGTAAATCGCTTTTTTCTAAGTCTAAAAGTACAAAAAAATTTTAATACAAAGACAATGACTCATTCAAGATCATTGAAACAAAGACCATCACTCATTCAAGATCATTGAAACAAAGACCATGACTCATTCAAGGCCATTCGATGACCCATGATAATTTTTCAAGGTCATTGAAACAAAGACTCATCATATTTTTCAAGTCATTCAAAATTTCTCAAGGTCATTCAAAATTTTTCAAGGTTATTCAAACAAAGACCCTGACTCATCAAAAAAATTTCAATGTCATTCAAATTTTCTCAAGTTCATTGGATGACTCATCATATTTTTTCAAGGTCATTCAAAAGTAGGTAAAGGTCATTGGGTGGCTCATCATATTTTTTCAAGGTCATTCAAAATTTCTCAAGGTCATTATTTTTAAAAACTTTTTAAATTTAAAATTACTACTTATAAAAATAAGTAGTGTTTTAATTATTAATATTTTTTAATTTTTATTCTATTACTTATTTTTATAAGTAATGTTTTAACTATTACTTATTTTATTATTATTATTATTATTATTATTATTATTAATATAAAATAAAAAACCAAAACATATACAACAAAAACTTTTATTATAAAGAAATAATTCTACTATAGTAATATTGTCGAAGTTCTTTATTCAACGCCTATTCCACATACCTCATATATCGGGTAGCGCATATAAGTTGTGTTTTAATTAATAATATTTTTAAATTTAAATTTTTTTTTTAAATTTAAATTTAAAGTAATATTTTAACTATTAATACTTTTTATTATTATTATTATTATTATTATTGTTACAAGTTTTTATTTATTAATATTATTATTATTATTATATTAATCTTCTAAATTAAGATAGCGGAATTCAGAATTAAATGGAATCAGACCTTTTTAATAATCGATAGGCTATTGACAGAAACCTATGATTATTTATCACTACCAAAAAATAAATAAATAAATAAGTCAATAATGAAATTATCTAGCTGCATATTATTTTTAAATAAAATGTATTCTGGATGTGTATGGATTTCAGGTTTGGCAAATATCGAGATGTTATTCAATCCTACATTAATAATGCAGATAAAATCGAAATTTAACTATTGTGAACATGTTTTATAACCCTTTATATAAAAAGCAACTAATAATAATCAAAAACATAATAAAATAAGTAAATGTACAATTTTATTTTTTCTGTAATATACAAAATTCAAAATATACAAAATTCAAAATATACAAAAATATATAATATACAAAAATTTGTTCGTCTGATAAATTGATGATCATTCTGGATCCAGAATTTCGTTGAATATATCTTGAAATTGCTGTGTTCTTGTAATACTATGGCCACTATTAATTGCATCAAGCCCTCTATAGTGTCCAAATGCAAAACTAACATTTTTATCAACCCATGCCCTCTTATCATCGTAGTTGTTTAACGCTATTTTACTATTTTTAAAAGTGAAAAGTGATGATTCCGGGACCCTATTCTGGTCTGAGGTACAGATATAATCTCGTTATTATTGTAACAATCTAAATATGATTGATGATTTATATTTGTACCTGCTAATTTTACGCCCTTAGCCCTCATGGTCGACTTATTTCCCAATAAACTATAACATTTAGGGCGCAAGAAAACCCACTCACTATACCCTCCCCCTTACTCTCATCCTTAAACTTTCCTATAACGGATGCTAGTCGTCTTGAATATAAAGGATGAAAGGGGTCATAATTAGATGTATCTAAAAGGTCATCCGAAATCATCGCTTTTAATAAAGTATCTAATTTTAAATTTTTTATCTCTAAAAAGAAGCTGTCCGTATCACCGTCAATTAAATTTATATCACAATTATAAATAGTTCTATACTTTTGCAGCTTTATATACTGCAACTGATACATCCGTAGTTTGGATAGATCTAGTACTGATTGCCCGATGTAACTAGGCCTATCCAAACATATTGAATCCTTATTAAGATGCGCGGCAAACAGATTCTCATCAACTTCGATGGTTTTTCTGAATGCTGGTTTTGACAAATATGTAATTAACTTTTCAAATGAATTACATAGTCGCAAATTCATTCACTTCTTAAGGTTTTCAACAGATTTACCATACAAGCTGTTATTATATAATTTGAATAAATCTTTAGATATCTCGCTGACTACATTTGCTCGAAAGTCAGTATTTTTATCTATATAATTTTTAAAAATAGGTTTCTGTGTAAATTTTATACATCTATTTACATTCACAACCTTAGCCCCAAGCGAAAGATAAAGCCTGAGAAGCCTCCAATGAAGAACATGATTCTTCTTTGGATAATGCGTGAGCATTATCTTCTCAACTTTTGAATTTCGTGGGCACATCTTTTCTGGTCCAATCGGAAATTCATTTAAAAATCATGAAAATTTTTAGGGATATCAATATCAACTTCCATAGTATATCCATACATTCATACACTCATTCAATACATCATCCAAACCATCATACACCCAAACAAAATCAGCATACGGCAAAGATTGGCTAAGAGCCCAACCGTACAAATTATTTATGTCTATATACAACAATTTGGTGTCCTCTGAAGAAGCAACATAGTGTTTGTTAACAAACGTTAACCCTCCTCGTATTCCGCCCTCGTAAAAATTGAACATTTCCATGTACTGTAAAAGCTCTATGGGTTCATCTAATGTCATAAGTGCTGACGCCCATGACATTCCAGGAATACCACAGAAATTTAAAGGTTCAAGACCATTGTATGCAATGGCCTTTTCACGAAACTGTTGAAAGTAATCAGCGAGTAGGAATACATCAACTTTTAAATAATGCATCATATAGTCACGCAAATTACCACAGTTTTGTTGCATCCAAACCAATTCAGCAGTCGCATACTCATCATCCGTCACACCCTCCCATTTAGGAGGCAATTCATAAGTAGTTTCAAGAACATCAAAAGACGCGGCATAATCATAAGGAAATATACCTTTAGAATCTATAATAGAACTAGGAAAGGCAGAGGTAGTAAGAGGTAGTGTAGTAAGTGTTTTTACAGCCTTAGATAAAGAGCAATTTACAAATTGCATACTATCTATAAATCTAACAGCCAGTTTTTATATGTACAATTAAAGAAATAAATTTTTCAGTCGAGGTAGGGATAATGTCTAAATTCCAAGAAGGAAAACCGTTGAGACCATGTTTTAAAATATGATGCAGATCATAACCTTTTAAATTATGAAACACTGTTGGAAGCAACTTGTATATTCTACGAGCGCAAAATTACATTTTTGGCACGCTGCACCAAGATATTTACCTGTAAGGTGACAATGGTCTTTAGCAGGATTTACAATCGGTTTCTTGAAAAGATAGCAAGTTCTACATGATTTAAATTCTCGTTGTTCAGCGAAAGACATAAAACCTATCAACTTTTTTCCTTCCACATCATAATAAGGTAGGACAATTGTGACAGCAATTTCCTCTACAGTAGATAGATATGTCACCGCTAGACCATGTCACCGCTGGACCACATACCCCTCCCCCCCCCACCCCCCCCCGGGAAAAAATTTTTTCGCGCTAAGTCCAAAAGTACATTTTTTTTTTTTTTTTTTTTTCAAAATTTTTTCTATGTTGAAAAGTACATATATTTTCAAGGTCATTCAAAAATTTTTTCAAAAATTTTTCTATGTTTAAAAGTACACGATTTCCTATGTCACCGCTGGACCAAAAAAGATAGAATATTTTTCGAAATTTTTTCAAAATTTTTTCTATGTTGAAAAGTACAAATTTTTTCAAGGTCATTTAAAAGTAGGTCAAGGTCATTCAAAATTTTTTTTTTTTTTTTTTCAAAATTTTTTCAAAATTTTTTCTATGTTGAAAAGTACATATATTTTCAAGGTCATTCAAAAATTTTTTCAAAAATTTTTCTGTTTAAAAGTACACGATTTCCTATGTCACCGCTAGACCAAAAAAGATAGAATATTTTTCGAAATTTTTTCAAAATTTTTTCTATGTTTAAAAGTACACGATTTCCTATGTCACCGCTGGACCAAAAAAGATAGAATATTTTTCGAAATTTTTTCAAAATTTTTTCTATGTTGAAAAGTACAAATTTTTTCAAGGTCATTTAAAAGTAGGTCAAAGTCATTCAAAATTTTTTTTTTTTTTTTTTTTTTTTCAAAATTTTTTCTATGTTGAAAAGTACATATATTTTCAAGGTCATTCAAAAATTTTTTCAAAAATTTTTCTTTGTTTAAAAGTACACGATTTCCTATGTCACCGCTGGACCAAAAAAGATAGAATATTTTTCGAAATTTTTTCAAAATTTTTTCTATGTTGAAAAGTACAAATATTTTTTCAAGGTCATGGATTTTTTAATCATTTTTTAATTATAATATATCTACTTACTTTTATAAGTAGTATATATTTTGTAAATTTAATTTTATTATTATTTTATAAAATATTATTATTTTTATTATTATGTTTATAAATATTATTATTATATATTGAAAACCGAGACATATACAATAAATTTATTATAAAGAGACAATTCTACTATAGTAGTATTGTCTAAGAGCTTTATTCAAAGCCCATTCCACATACTTCCGATATCGGGCGGTGCAGCAATGACATCCATCACCACAAGGGTATTCGGGTTCCATATCTTTTGACAAATTGTTTTGTTCGATATCCCATAGGAACTCATCTATTACAGTAAATATCCATATTGATGTATGATTGAATATCAAGTCTGGAATTATTGATGCCGGCTTATCCATGATTCCATGTATTTCTGGATAATAGAATTCCAGACGTTCTTTAATAACTTTAAAATAATCATCTAAAAGCAAGTAATAATAATAATAATATTAATAATAAATTACCATAATGTTTAATTTCATTCATAGCTTGAACTGCGCTCGGTACAATCATTTTAATGATAAAAATTGAAATAACAATTACTTTTATACTAATTTAGACACACACACACACACATCTTTAGCTATAAACAATAAATATTAATTTATTATGTTTTGAAAATGATTAAAGAAATTTTAATAATATTATTAGTTTTTAATATAGCCAACTCAATTGTTGTAACCGTTCAAGGTAAAAATTCAACAAGATGTGTATGTCCTGATACCGCTGTATTGATGGATATTTTGTATATGATAGATAGGCCTAGATATTTGAAAACTCCAGTCAAAAGATTATCTGAAAGAATGAGTAATTTAGAATTCCGATTTGAACATACATATGAGACTTTAAAAAGAGCTAAAAACGAATTATATGATGATATTATATATCTAAATAAGACCATTGGTACTATCAAAAATGAATTAAGAAAATCAGTATTAGAATTGAAAGAAAATCGTGTACTTAATGAAAAAATGATGAATCAAGTTCAATATAGTATAAAATTTTATTCTAATAAAACAACTGATCAGTTCAATCGTATAATGAAATTACAACAACACCCAGTTAACAGTGGCGGCAACAGCTTGAAAGAAGTCAACAGTGCCAACAAATCATCATTGCCATTTCCATTATATATTTTTACATATTTTCTTAGTATTGCATGATTCTGATTGGTCGAATATAGTATAAATAAGCTTACACTTTCATGTATTTTTATAAAATGCCAGAAACTAAATTTTTTATAACTTTGTTGAATGAGCTGGTCTCTAATAATAGAGAAGAAGATGAAATCATTAAAAACATGAAATTTATGGTAAACCGTACCGAGAAAATCGTTGAAGACATCCCATTCGACTATGAAAAAATTCTTAATTTGCAACCATTGGAGAGAAAGAAGGCATTCCAATCAATATTTAGT
This sequence comes from Schmidtea mediterranea, assembly GCA_022537955.1. Classification (NCBI taxonomy): domain Eukaryota; kingdom Metazoa; phylum Platyhelminthes; order Tricladida; family Dugesiidae; genus Schmidtea; species Schmidtea mediterranea. The sequence continues at coordinate 115,065,930 of CM039679.1, forward strand.
TACATGTTTGATGAAAATAATAAATGGATGCGAATAATAGTAGGATTAATGTACATGAAACACATGATATTAAAATCTGGATCCGAATATGAAAATTATTTCCAATGGTCTATAGAGGTATATTACTTTATATTGTTATTAATTTATTATTATTTAGGTGATAGAAACAAAAATTGATCCGTGGGTAGAATCAAACGGTGGATGGACGGCTATTATTCAAGTTGCCGCAGAAGCCAAACGCTCTGATATTTATATCGAGAATTGCAAATTTTTATTAAAACTATTCACTGGAGTATCTGTTTTATATTTATGTAACAAAGTTTATCGTAGATTTTAATAAATATTTCTTTGTTATTATTATTAATAAAAAACTATATTTTAAAGATTTATTGATTATTACATGTACATTGTTCATCACCACAAGATTCTATCATAATATTTTCTATAACATGATCAATACAATTCTTGAATTCGGTAGGCTCATCTTTTTCGGTAGCTTCTTCAACATCATTAATATTTTCTTCAGTATCTTCAGAATCATTAATAATTTCAGTATCTCCATCATTAATAATTTCAGTATCTCCATCATTAACAATTTCATCACTCTGACATTCAGATTCGCAATCCGATTCTTTACTCAATGCTTCAACTAAAGTCAACATATCTCTAATTTTTACACCGGTTATTTCTTCAAGTTTATCAAACAAAAAGTTTATTAAATATTCTAAACCTAAATTAATTAATTATTTTATATTTTATATTTTACCTTTTTCAGACATCATTTTAACAGTATTTTAAAACTACTTATAATTTTGTTTATAGAATAACAAAGAAACATTAATACATTTATTAAACACTAAACACTAAAATAACTGTGAAAGTCTAGCAGTAACAATTTTCCAGATTGGAGAAAGCACATCATTTTGATCAGCTTTATATCCTTGGATTGTTATTGTTATATACCAGTTTTCCTGTTCTTTGAATCCAATTTCTGTAAATGCATCATAATATTTGGTATATTGACTCGTGAAGAAAGCATTTTCATTGCATTTTAAATTGGAATTGATCTTTTTGAACGTATTATCAATATCCTTGAAATCTAACATTGAGAGAGTGCCAGCAAGAGATTGAAATTGAGTCTTATTGAGTTTGACCGGATTTTCCAATTGCATATTGATAGGCTCCTTTAAAAAATACATTTTATAATTGTGGAACATCTGAACTGGTTGGACGCTTATTTTCTTGGTCATGTTTGATTTATGATCTTTATAATGTGGTGACGCACTTTTATACCCTTGACAGATACTGATTAACCAATCAGAATCATGCTTGATCACAAAGACAATGCATGATAAGTGCATGATAAGTGCAAGACAAGTGCGTGACTGGAAAACTGTATGTGAATTAACTCGTGGATTTTGTATATGATTTTACGCATTCATCTATATAAAATGTATTATTAACATCACGTGTTTTATTATTATTATTATTATTATTATTATTATTTTTATTATTATTATTATTAATATTATTATTATGTGTTTAATTAAAGCTAATGCATCATCACAAAGACAGTGCATGATAAGTGCGTGATCATAAAGACAGTGCAAGATAAGTGCGTGACTCTATGTAAATTAACCCGTTGAGTTTTATGATTTTACATATATCATCTATATAAAATGTTTTATTATTAATATTATTATTATTAATATTATTTTTATTATTAATATTATTACTATTATTATTACTATTATTATTACTATACTAATAAAATTACTATTATTACTATTATTATTATTATTATTACCAAAACTAACAAAAATAAAACTATTAATATTATTACCAACACTAACAAAAATAAAACTATTATTATCAACACTAAAACAAAACAAAAAATAAAATTCAAAACATTTATTTTCGAAAAAAGTTGGTATTTCGAAGAATTTCTAACTGATTTTGCCAGGCACCATTCCACGTAGCGCTGGTATCGAAAATCGCAGCAGCTACAACCCCAGAATACAGGGGTATTCGGGTTCCATCTCCTTTGGTCTTCTGTCAAGCTTAATATCCCATAGAGCTTGATCAATTATGTTAAAAATCCATATGTTGGTCGTTGTATAGACCAAATCTGGAATTACTGATTCAGGCTGGTCTTTGACTATTGCTCTGAGTTGAGGATAGAAAAAGAATAACCTTTCCAGTAATACGGCCTGATATTTATCTGGAAACAAAGATATTAATATTAATAAATAATAAATAATAAATTTACCATAATTTTCGATCTCTTTTTTGCTTAATTTTGTACTCGTCATCATAATATTTTCCATTTTAAAAATGAAATAAAATGAATAAGCAATTTGTTTTAATTAATCATTAGCCAATCAGATATCGACCAATCCGGTGATTTCATTTTGTATGTCACAAACAATATTTTTGTACTCTAGATTCGCACCCCTAATATGACTATTTTGCCACTAGCAAACACGTTAACACACATTGGGTTGTATTTTAAAAGCCTCAATGCAGGAAATAATTCTGGCTCGAACATACAAAGACATTTGTTGACATGTTGTATAGATTGATAGATTGTCCTATATCCATGGTAACTGTAATTGACTGTATTTTAAGATCCTTTATTCTATATTGTAATTTATTGACATCTAAAGGTTTCTTACATCCCATGATTCTGCATTTGCCTGATTTGAAAAATATTATAGGGTATTTTCCACTCCTATCTACAATTTGCTGGGGTTTACCATTTGGAAACGTCATTTTTGATACATCGAAAGTTCCTTTATAATTTATATTTGATAACATAATTAAACAATAATGAAATATTAATCTATATATATGATTTTTAGGAAGAGTTCATTAAATCGTATAATATAAACAAAAACCTATAATTATACAAATTAATAATGGACTTAAGAAATGATGCTGTATATCAAATCGTCGGCCCAAGTGGTAGTGGTAAAACTATGTTTGTATGTAAATTACTGAAATCTAATTTATTTCAAACCAAATTCAACAAGATTTATTGGCATAAGGGTGCAGATGAAGAACATGGATTAACTCAAGATAATTTCTGTAAATTGAAAAACATGAAAATAGTAAAGGGTTTCGATAAAAACTGGTCAAGTCGATTAAGGAAAGGTGATGTCATCATTATTGATGATTTGTATCAGGAAGCTAATAAAGAAAAGGATTTTAATAATTTATTCACAAAATCAGTAGACATGTTGGTGTTACTGTGATCTTTATTACTCAAAATCTATTTCACCAGGGTGGTGCACATCGAACAAGGAATTTAAATGTTCAATATTTAGTTATTTTCAAGAATCCTAGAGATGCAACAGTTATTGATTTTCTTGCTCGACAAGCATACCCTAATAATCGTAATTTTCTCATCAGTGCATTTCAAGATGCTACAAAATCACACATGGATATATATTCCTTGATTTCAACACAACAATGTAACGATGATTTACGGGTAAAAACAGATATTTTCAATAAAGAAGGTGCCATGGTATATAAACAAAGTTGAAAACTTTAACATGTAAAAATGTTTATGAAATCCAGGCTTAAAAATATCCGAAAACTTAGACAAAGTATTAAAAAGACTATAAAGAAACGTGTTCCACCAAAAACTAGTTATACACCATCTAAAAAGCTAATAACCGAGAATTACCCTGCAATGAATCTTATTTCGAAAAACATTATTAAAAAGAGTAAGAAAAAAGTTAAAATTGTTAAAAATCATAGGAGTTTCCCATATTTTAATGCATTGTTAAAGGCTTCGAGTATGAAAAGAATGTCTATTTTACAATCATTTCCAACTTTTGTTGTCGATGATTTACTCAAAATTCTATTAAAGTAGTCAGAGGTAAAATTAAATCAGTAATTCTAAAAAACTAGTATTGAATAACATCGTAAGCCTTTGTTATCACTAGTAAATAATAAAATCGTAAGCAAATGAGAAAATCATATATAAACAACAAGGTGGTTTTATTGGAGCAATGTTACCATTAGCATTATCATTATTATCACAATAAACGATGGGTCAATCATTACCAAATGTTAAATTAAAATTTAAATCATCTTGTTGTAATGGAGAAGATTTGGACGAACCCAGAAGACGAGGCAGGTTTCGGTGGAGTGGCAAAGTTAAAGAAAAGAGTCCCAAATTCGAAAAGGAAACGCAAAAGTGGTTGTCAGATCAGCTTGCGTACAGTTTAAACAAACCGATGCGGAAAAGATTTCCAACGAGAGCTTATAAGACATTCGGTATTAATGATTTATGGCAAATGGATTTGATGGAGATGATACCGTATTCGAGATTAACAAGGGTTATAAATATATTTTAACGTGTATTGATGTTTTCAGTCGTTTTGCTCGCGGTGTACCAACAAAGACAAAATCTGCAGAGGAAATATCTAAAGCAATTAACTCAATGTTTAAAAATGAGCATCCAGACAATTTGCAAACCGATTTAGGTATTATTATTATTATTATTATTATTATTATTATTATTATTATAATTATTAATATTATTATTATTATTATTATTATTATTATTATAGGCAAGGAGTTTTACAATAGTAAAGTTAAGCAAATCCTGGATCGTCTGAAAATAAATCATTATTCTGTACATTCTCAATACAAAGCCGCTCATGTTGAAAGATTTAACCGGACATTGAGGGATAGATTGAAGAAATATTTCGTGCATCAAGGTAATAAAATATGGATAAATGTATTACCGAAAATACTTGTTAGTTATAATAATTCATCACATCGAGGTCTGAATGGTTTGAGACCCGTAGATATCAGCTCAAAACACGAGTGCAGTCTAAGAAAGTTACTATTACAAAACCGAAATATAAAGTTGGTGATCACGTTAGAATTAGTAAAATATCTGCTTCACCTTTCATCAAAAATTTCGATAGTAATTGGAGTGATGAGGTATTTCAAATTACTAAAATTAATACTAAACAGAATCCTGTAATGTATGTTATTAAAGATAGTGATAACAATTTAATACAAGGGAAATTCTATGAACAGGAATTACAAGTTATTTCCAAACCTACAGTGTTCAGAATTCAGAAAATATTGAAAACTAAAATGGTGGGTAAGGATAAACAATACTATGTCAAATGGCATGGATATCAAAAACCCTCGTGGATATCATCAAAAGACCTAGTAAAATGAGTTTCTATACAATTTTACCGAGTAATAGTTGCCCACTAATCCATCCGGAAAATCAAGCGAGTAAATTTATGGTTGATCTTCAAAATCCTATGTATTTACATGGAAATTGGGAAGTTGCTTTGCAAGACTTTACATTTGTGTACAATACATTCCCATTTTATAGTCATTGTAAAATCGGATTCAAGAAACGTGTACCCAAAACCTGTAGTGGTATTTTCACAATCAATAATTTTGAACGATATTGTCATATTCCGAATCAGATTTTAGATGAAAATAGTGGCATGTTTTTTAAAGATGGATTGAATGTTAGTTGTGATTTTAGCCCATTTACAATAAAGTTTGAAAGTATTGAGGATGCCAAGCGAATGGGTAGTGATAAGCTTAACATCGTTGTTCCTGGTACTGAATACCAAATACGTTTCAAAACATTTGATGAGAAAAGTGTAACGATCGAAAACATCAAAATATCTGTATCATATATTAATGAGGTGGAAGATACATTTACATTTACTAATGAATTATATATTGAAACACTTGAAGAATTACATAAATATATTTCGTTAAATTGTTTACACATATTTAAAACTATTGAATTTCTTAAAGATGGAATATGCAAATTCAGTCTGAATAATAACATTTGTGAAGTTACATTTGATAAAAATTTGGCTAATACATTGGGATTAGATAAGCAAACATATCGAGCAAGTGCTTTTGGTGTACGCAAACCAAAAATAATAAAACTTCATAGACAAATGTTCATATATACTAACATCATCGATCCTATAATTGTTGGTGATTCTTTGGTTCCTCTTTTGAATCTGTTTGGGTTGATAAACATGACCAGGATGAAGTTGTCAATATAAATATCGATAATCCCATGTACTTACCGGTATCAACATCATGTATAAACAATATAGAAATAATATTCGTGATGATAGTGGTAAATTTATTGAATTTAGTAAAGATACAAAAACTCATTTGACATTACATTTTCGTAAATTAGATGGCCAATAACGATATTATTAGTATGTATAGTGGTAGCCAAAGTGGTGGCGAATTACCATATTTTATTGGTAAACAGTATGGATCAGGTTGGTTGAGAACAATTGGTAGATTTGCACTTCCTATTCTTAAACGCCTTGGTAGTTTTTGGCATGAAACTGCTAAAGATGTGATAATGAATGGCAGAAAATATTGCCATCTCTAAAATCAAATGCATTATCCGAGTTAGGGAAAGTTCTACCTAGTGTTGCAGGTATGTTTCAAAAACCTGAAGCACCGGCTCAAAAACGTAAAAGGCATCATAAACATATAAACAAACGAATGAAGGACATGGAACTATATTTCAAAAATGATTTGTGGTAAATCTGAATTGTGCTTATTTGATAGACCATCTCCCCAAGCAGTAATTGAAATGGGGGCCTTTGAAGATGTATTCCCGATGAATTCTATTATGGATAGTAGAACTGATATTGAATTTTATATTAATGGTTCCAAACTGAATATCTAGATTTGAACGATACATTGTTAACTGTTCAGGTCAAAGTTGTAGATAAAGATAGAAAGCCATGGCGTTGAACCTATGAGTATACCAAACAATTTCTTGTTTCATACACTTTTTAAAGATGGCAGTTCTCGGATTAATAATATTCAAGTTGGAGGGTGGTTAACATAAATATTCACAAAGCTCTAATAGAAACTATTATAAATTACAATAGCGATTACTAAAAATACCATGTTTAACTCCTATGGTTATGGTAGTGGATGACGATAGGAAAAAGTGGATAAAGGATCGCAAATTATTTACCATGTGCTCATCATTTACAATCGATTTTTATGGATCAACCGAAATATTTACTCCCAGGTGTTAATGTGCACATTAGATTGAAAAGATTGATTCGGCATTATCATAACAAGTGCCACACAGCTCCAATTCTTCAATTGAGTTGATGCAAAAGTTATTGGTGAGAAGAGTTCGGGGTTGAGCCCTCTGTATTAAGCGGTCAATAATTGGGGCTTAATTCTAAGCATGCAAATATCCATTGAAACAAAGAAATTGTCATTTGCAATTGCGCTAAAGGTTCAGCTTCTTTCTATAGAGGAACAAAATATTTGGAGATAGAGATGCCCCAACTTTATATTGTAACATTTCCAAAGTGATCTCCATATAATGGATCATATAACATCGTGGCTCAATTTTCCAAAAACTTTGGTGTAACATCGTAACTTATCGAAAAATAGTGATATAGAGAAAACATATACTCAAGATTTCGAAAATGATTAATTATTGTGTACATATATGCAGGAGTATAGTGAGAAATAATGGGTTATTTTGGGATAAAAACCTTAATTGTGGTTATCTGAAGATTTTTAAAAAGCAAATTCCATTCTTTCTTTGTTTTGCCCCTGATTTTGATTAAATCAGATCAATTACCTCAAAATGGAATACGATTAGATATAAAATTTGCTAAAGCTACAACTGAACCGGTACCATGTGTGTAAGTATATGGGTATTTGGAAAAACGAGTCAAATAATGCAAACAGAACATTATTTGGTTTGAACAACATTATGGTTTGAACAAACATTATTGGTTTATAAAAATTGTAATAGATATTTTATGATAATTTGTCATGGATAAGTTTTTAAATGTATTATTAATATTATTGATGTAAGTTCTGTTCAGGTCTATCGAATTTGGAAACAAATCAGTAGGACATGAATTTTTAGGGGTTATTTCATCTTGATAAAATTCCATATTTACGTAATAATAAAGCCATAATCGTCAATACTCAATCGTCTCATCTCAGGTTGGAGAACATTGGTTAGCAATATATATGAACCTAGCAAGATATTAGTATTTGATCCTATGGGTTTCTATTATCGGCTTTAATGGTTTCGAAACTTTCAAACAATGGGTAAACCTATTGTTCTATAATAAAAACTATATGTATCCAAAAACCATGGACTTAACATGTGGTCAACATTGTTTAGCTGGTTATTATCCAAGCGATTTGATGTATAATAAATGTGATTAATGTTTTATTTTATGTTTTAGACTATTAACATTGTGTATTATTATTATTTTTTATTATTATTATTTTATTATTATTTATTATTATTAATTTATTAATTAATTAATGGTCACCAAAGACAGTGCGTGAAAGTGCGTTGATCATCACTATGATAAGTGCATGATCATTCACATGATTAATTGCTTGCATACCAAATTGAATCAAGAAGAAAACAATAAACTCTATGTATGTGAATTACAAAGAAAACATCATACAAACCAAAAGTATGTGTGTGATTTACAAAAGAACGCATGAGTCACAGTGTAGACTGCATGTGTTTTACAAGGAAAACATACATACACACTTAGGCTGCATGCATAAAAATCTCTCACCTATATTGTGTATGCTTAAATGTGATTGGTTAAATCCTGAAAATTGATTCTCTTATAACATTGACAATATCCAAAGTGTGTCACATTAATTCAAAAATTTCAAATTAACAAATATTCAAATGGAGAAAACAGTATTCTCTCAACAAATTTATTAGCTGAGGAAAAGGTAAGTTTTTATTTTATTATCTTTATTTATTTATATATTAAGGTACATTTAATTGGTGATGATGTCACCGAAAAAGATAACGAAGTTATATATAATCGAGGATAGTGGTAAATTTATTTATTAAAAATTATTGAATTTATTTATTATTTTTGTTTTAAAGTCATTGTAACACCGACGGGAAAATCATTGTTCTCAGTGATAGCGAAGATGAAATTGATCATTGGTAAATTTTTATTTTATTTTTATTATTTTTAAAACCATTTAGTAGATTTGTATGGAGTGAAATGCTGATGCCCCGTTCTGGGGAAAGATATGAATACCTACAATTATGCCCCCGTTTCTGGGGAAGATTATGGAATACCCACAATTATGGCCCCCGTTTCTGGGGAAGATATGATACCCACCAATTATGCCCCCGTTTCTGGGGAAGATATGGTATACCCACAATTATGCCCCCGTTTTCTGGGAAGATATCGATGCATCCGTTTTCTGGTGAAGCAGCTCTACAGATGATGATACTGATAATGTGAGTTTTTTATTATTTATTTTTAATAAATTTATTAATATAACCAGTTGATTTTATTTATCCATTTGATTAATAAAATAATGTTAATAATTGATAAAAACTTTATTGTAAACTTATTAAAAACTTTATTGAAAAATATATTGAATACTTTATTAAAACTTTATTGAAACACATTATATTAAATATTATTATTGAAAATTTATATTGAAAACTATATTGAATACTTTTATTGAAAATTATTTGATATACTTTATTGAATACTTTCTATTGAAAATTATATGAATACTTTATTGGAAAAACTTTTATTGAAAATTTTATTGAAAATTATATTGAATACTTTATTGAAGTACTTTATTGTAAAACTTTTATTAAAACTTTTATGAAAAAGTAAATTGAATACTTTATTGAAAACACACACATTGAATACTTTTATTTAAAATTTTTATTGAAATTATATTGAATACTTTGAATACTTTATGTAAACTTTATTGAAAATTATATGAAAATATATATTGAATACTTTATTGAAAACTTTATTGAAAATGATTTGAAATTATATTGAATACTTTATTGAAAACTTTTATTGAAAATTTATTGAAACATATATTTAATTTATTATTTAACAGGCAAATTATATCCCAAAGTACTGCATCTCTTCAGCGTGTCATTCTTTAGAAATGCCATGCGAAATGAAGCGATTACTATGGACAAAAATTTTTATGGCATCAAGTTTTTTATTATGCCCTAAATGCGAGACTGCCAGGATGTAAAACTATTTAGTTTTTTATAAGGATCACTCTTCCCACTTAAATCAATTCACTTTAAATAAAAAGGCTCTTCTACGGGAAGAATAATGAAAGAAAAAATGAAAACAGAAAAAATAATAAAAATTAGTAAAAATAATGACAATAATGGAAATAAATGACAATAATGACAATAATTAATAATAATAATAATAATAATAATAATTAATAATATGTCGAGTAATAACAACAAATAATACGTCGAAACACATTAAAATAATAATATGTCGAGAGCGTAATAACAAAATATACATCGAAACATAATAATAATAATAACAATATATTACATCGACATAATAATAATAACAATAATAATACGTCGAACATAATAACGACCTTCTGAAAATATCCAGTGTGTTCCCTCTAAAATTAAAAGGGTTGAAATCATCATAGCGATGATGAAGAAATTATCATTAGTGATGATGAAGAAAATGAGGTTCGATAGATATCGATAATGAAACCCGAAACTAACGGTCGATTTAAATGGGACTCATAAAAGTATTAGATTTGATGTAGAATGTCAGGAATCTATACAAAATCTCATTAACAAATAAAATAGTTAATGATTAAAATATGAACATTAAAAATGGGGTCGGTTAAAATACATTCACCATTCTTATACATTTGAAAAGATGGTGAAAATAAAAGAACAACTTTCTTTAGTAATAAGGAGAACTTTTCTCGGATAATTTTTCTGCTTGATGGTATTACTAAATTAAATTAAAATAGAAAGATTACATATTTAGGGAGGGATGGGCGGGTGTTGTTAAAATCAAGAAATTGATTTTATATTTAACAAATATTTCTATAAAAGACTAGTGGGCATAGTTATACCCAACACGAAATCTTTTATCTGGCAAAAAAGCTATAGTTAACGTTCAAACACTGGACATCATGTTTTATATATAGTATATTAGCCCCTTTTTAAAACAAGTGTAGTTCCCATAGAAACAGAGTTTCTTCTTTATGAGAATTATTTGGACAATTAAAATTTTGACCCCTTGAGATGTCCTATGGGACTCTGTAATATTCCCAGTTCGAAAGAGAACAAGGACTTAATCTGCTATAAATATTTTGCTTTTTAACGAAACCGTCTAAAACTCTAGATGATAATTAAATTATCCCCCATATCGCATTTAGATATAATCACCGCTCCAAGTTATGGACGGTACACCTATTTATTTACTTCTTTTGTTGGAGGACGGTGATAATTATCACGATGATACAGCTGTTTTTGATTCATAATAATGAACTGCATGCAACTACATCTTATCCTCTCTCC
>CM039679.1:115077415-115377227 GCA_022537955.1 Schmidtea mediterranea
AAAAAAGGAGAGATATTCACCCTGTAAAAGTCAATGGTTCCGATTAATGTCATAAAGCGTGAAGCCCAATGACATACCCGGAATTCCATAAAAGTTTAGAGGTTCGACCATTGTACCATAGCCTTGGCAACGGAATGTTGAAAATAGTCCGCAAGGAGAATACGATCAAGTTAAGGTAATTAACATATAATCACGGCAAAGTCATACAGTTTCTGCGTCCAGATAGTTGTGGCCCTAATCGTACTCATTTCACTCCGCCTTTCCAATTGGGAGGCAACTCATAAGTAGTCTCAGAGAACTTCCTCAATCGCAAAATTATACGGAAAAATACCTTTACAGTACGACTATAGAACCTTGAAAGACAGACGAAGTCAACTGGAAGAGAGGGGTGGAGTTAGCGTTTTCCACAGCTAGCTAACGAACAATTAACAAATTTGCATAACTGGCGATAAATCGAACAGCCAATTTGCTAATGTGAACAATTAACAGAAATAAATATTTGCTGTAGAGGTCAGTAGATATCTAAATTTCATGAAGGAATGCGAAGAGACCATATTTAAAAATATGGTGAAGGTCATACCCTCCTTAAATTATGAAAGACTATAGGTAGTAATCGATAAATCCTACGAGCTATATTACATTTTCGGCAAGCTGCCTAGATAATTACCAGTAAAATGGCAATGATTCTCTATAAACCGGATGTAACAATCGGTTTTTTTACATATAACAGGTTCAACAGATTTAAACTTGTCGAACCTCACTGAAAGACATAGACCCTATAATTTATCACCTTCCGAAATCATAGTACGGAATAAAAAATTTCAGTTGCAGATTTCCTCAAATTTTCTAAGAAAATCAGAATGCAATCAAAGACCATAAAAGAATAATATCGGATTTTGGTTAGTGTAATTATTAATTAATAAAAGGCCTGCTGCAATAGGCATATGAACTTTGATGATGTCTTATCATCAGGAGTAAAAACCGGATTCAAATCGGCATAAATCCACCAAAGGCGGGGTGATATGTTTTAAATAATTTAGGAATTCTAAATTTTTATTTTCGAGGGGCAGCGTGTATAAGGGTTCTGCCAGTCCTGATTTTTAACGCATAATACAACATGTTTATTGAATGCATTATCTAATTTACCCATTAAGGCAATTTGGGCACCAAAGCATCTAATTTGAATTGCTCTTACAGTCAAGGGTTTGATGGCAATTCATAAACCAGTTGATATTGGTCACTGCGGTATAATGATATCTATCCTTATTTCAGCAATAATAAATAAATAGGGTTTCCGTCCAGTGACTTTGGTTCTATGTATCAAACTTAAAGAGGATGGTGAAAGACATAATTATCTGGAACCTCAATCATTATAACAGTTAGGTTTACGAAAACATCATTTAATTGTTAATATTTTAAATTAGCAATTTTTCTTTTCGAACTTTGGGATGTTTTTAATTTCATGAGACAATCCGTGACCTCATCGTATTCTAATTCGTCGAAAAAAACTCTGTATATTTAGAGACTCTTTGGGGGGGTTTTTCACAATTATATCTTCTTTAATAAATAAGAATAGAGTAAAGAAGCATTGTCGTCATTGTTTTTTTATTTACTATAGCTCCTTTATTTTCAATGCAGAAGGGTTTAATAAATTTTATGTCCAGACAGAGCGATTAATAGGAGCATAATTTGTTAAATAAAGTGAATTCCCATAATTATAACACGACATCCCACTGCCTAAATGGGTGAATTGTTCTATTTTTTCATTAAGCTATTAACACCCTTCGCTTAAAAATTATCTCACTTAAAAAGTTATTCTGAAAATTCTCGCATTATTTGAAAAAATATTGTTCACGGATCTCGCCATCTTTTTTCAAATTTAATTAATCAAATTGGAATTTTTCAAACCGCTCCCCATTTTGATTTATTTCCTAAAATTAATTTAAATTACTGACGCTCAGTTATAAGTTATTGTAATTCAGATTGCGCGTTAGATATATCAAAACGTAAAGTTTTGATAGCGCCATTTAAATTTACTGAAATGTTCGGCTCATTCTCTAATATAGAATCTCCGAGATTGTATAATATTTATATATTATTTCATTATTTATATCTGGTATAATACTTTACATTATTTAATAATAGGTATATTACTTACTAATATTTCATTATTTATATCTAGTATAATATTTAACTTATTTATAATAGGTATATTATTTATCATATTTTCATTATTTATAGTTAGTAATAGTATTTTCATTAATTATAATAGGTATATTATTTACATTATTTATAATACGGTAATATTATTTAATATTTTCATTATTTATATCTGCGTATAATTTACATTATTATAATAGGTATAGTTATTTACATTATTTTCATTTTTTAAATTAGAGTCATCAAATCATCACTGAATTCGATGACTTCTTTTTAATTATTTTATTAGGGATATTAAATTTTAATATGTGGCAGCAGTCCTTGTTATTTCTTTTTATTTGATGTTTTTTATTTTGCGTATATTCAAAATATCTATGTTATTTTTAATTATTTTCTTAAACCATTTAAATTTTAGTTAGACTTAAAAGAATTTTAAATGAACCGCATGTCCTTAAATTCTTTATAATTTAATGCTCTGGATGTTTTGCAATATGGCGCAGATAAAAAAAGTCGATTACCATTAAACCCTCTATAGCGGTAATATTTCATTTCTTCATGACAACTTCATTATGTTGCAAATGAACTGAGATGCAATAATCTCGGATAAAAAAAGTACCTAAAAAAATAAAAATTAATGTACAAAACTATATTAAAGTATCTAATAATTCTGAACTATTAAAATAAAACCTATATAAAATATCCAATAATATTGCATGCCTCACTGCAAACTATTAAATAATTTCTTTTATAAAGTATCTATTAAATAATTTCTAATAATTCCTATATATATTAATACAATTACTGAAAAATCTATAAAAAATGCCTATATATTCAAAATACTATTATGACAATATTTTGTTTATAATTTTAAAACTTATTATGGTAATCAGCTGTTTCAGTAATAATAGTGTTCTTTTTTAATTTATTATAAATTAATGATATTTGAAGTATTTATTATAATAATACTTAAATTCATCAATTTAAAATAAATATATTATCATAAAACTTTATAGATTGAAAAATAAATAGAACCTTAATATAATAATTGATATTTGATGTATTATTTTAATAAACTTCAAATATCATAACTTAATTTCCTATAAATAAATAAAAAATAAAAATAAATAAAAAACTAACATTTATCCCTGATTCGAAAAACATCATCCTCTATAGTAGAGAAGGTCTTCCATATATTCCCCAGAAACGGGGCATCATCGGAAACATGAAACGTCAGGAACATTGACAACATCATGGAACATCTGCATCCAAATCAACTAACGTTTTTTAAATATATAGAAAAATAAAATTAAAATTTACCATCTTTCGATAATGCAAAACATCATCATCATTTTCAAAGATTTTAACTGATCTTGCAATTCAGTTAAATGTAAACCAGTCTAAAATAATAAATAAATAATAAATTAAAAATTAAATTAAAAATCTTTACCAGTTTCATCAGGAGAAGACTTCTAAAATATTATTGTTGGTTCATCATTTTGGCGAATTTTTTGAAACTCAGAAAATTTTTGAAAATTTGGCAAATTTTGAATAATTGTGACAAATTTAGAATTTGGTCAATGTTTATAAGAGGAATAATCTTCAGGATTTAGCCAATCTACATTATTAGCAATACACACATATAGGTGAGAGATTTTTATGCATGCACCTATAGTATTTAGGTATGGTTTTCTTTGTAAACACATTTGCAGTCTATACCGGTGTAGGCATGCGTTGTCTTGTAAATCACAAACAACAAAGTAGTATGTGTTTTCTTTATATGTATGCATGCAGTCATGCACTTATCATGTGATGATCACGGCACTTTATCTGCAATTGTCTTTGTGATCATGCATTAGCTTATAAACATTAAATATTAAACACATAAATAATAATATTTATAAATAATAATAATAATATAATAATATATAATAAAAAATATTAATAGTTTTAAAATATTAATAGTTAAAACATAACAATTAAACAATAAAACATTTTCATTAAATCATCAAAATCGTCTTGCGATATACCAAGCATAAACAATGTTGACCACATGTTAGGTCCATGGTTGTGATACATAGTTTATTCATACAAATAGGTTTACCCATTGTTTGAAGTTTCGAAACCATAAAGCCGGATAATAGAAACCATAGAATCAATAAAAAATATCTTGCCTAGGTTTTCAATAAAATATTATGCGCTACCAATTTTCACCACACCGAGATGAGACGATGTGAGTAATTGACGATTTGGCTTGATATTACGTAAATATGGAATTTTATCAAGAGGTAAACCCCTAAAATTCAGTCCTAAGTATTTGTTTTCCAAGTTTCGATAGACTGACCAGAACTACATCATATAATAATACTTGCATTTAAAAACTTACTCCATGACAAATTTCATAAATTATCTATACAATTTTATACGCAGATTTTCAAACCAATACTGTTCTTGGTTTGCAGTTTATTTGAACCTCATTTTCAAATACTCCATATATTATAACATGTACCGGTTTCAGTTGTAGCTTTAGCAAAAGCTCTTTAATCTAATCGTAATTACGAATTTTGAGGTAATTGACTCTTGATTTAAATCAAATCGGGTGCCAAAATAAATGTAAAGAAATGGATATTTTGCTTTTTAAATCTTTCAAGAGGTTATAACGCCACAATTAAGGTTTTTATCACAAATAAACCATATTTTCTCACTATACTCTGCATATATGTAGCAGCAATAATTATCATTATCGAATCTTGAGTATATTGTTTCTCTGTAATCATATTTTTCGATAAAGTTAGCGGAATGTTACTTCAAAATTTTGAAAAATTGAGCTCAGTGTTAAGTATCGATCCATTATATTGAGATTTTCACTTTGAATGTTACGAATATAAAGTTGGGCATTCTTCTATCTCGTCAAATATTTGGTTCCTTTTTAAGAAAGAAGCTGAACGCTTTAGCAAATAGCAAATTGAAGCAATTTCCTTTTGTTTTTCCAATGGATATATTGCATGCTTAGAATTAAGCCCCAGTTGATGACCGGCTAATACAGAGGGCTCAAACGAACTCTTCTCACCAATATTTTGCATCAACTAATTGAAGAATTTGGTGCTTTGGTGGTACTTGCGTAAGTGATAATGCGACGTCAGATCTTTTCATCTAATATGTACATTATACACCTGGGAGTAAATATTCGGTTGATCATAAAATCGACGTTGTTAATGATGAGCCAGCATGGTAAATAATTCAAGCCTTTATCCCTTTTCCTATCGTCATCAATACCAAAACCCATAGGGCTTAAAGACATGTATTTTTTAGTAATCGCTATTGGTAATTTATAATAGTTTTCTAAATTAGAGCTTTTGTGAATATATGTCTGTTACCACCTCAATCTTGAATATTATTAAATCCGAGAACTGCATCTTTTAAAAAGTATATGAAAACAAAAAAATTATTTGGTATTAACATCAAGCATGGTTTCACCGCAAGCGGTTTTCTATCTTTATCGTAACAACTTTGGACTGAATAGTTTAACAATAGTATCGTTCAAATCTAAATATTTCAGTTGGGAGAGCTTATAATAATAAAATTCAATATTCAGTTCTACTATCCAATAATAGAATTCATATCGGGAAATACAATCTTCAAAGGCCCCAATTTCAATTACTGCTTGGGGCGATGGTCTATCAAATAACACAATTCAGATTTAACCGCAAATCACATATTTTGAAATATAGTTTCCATGTCACTTTCTTCGTTTGGTTTATATGTTTATGATGTCTTTTACGTTTTTGAGTCGGTGCTGGGTTCTTGTTTTATGAAAATACCCTGCAACACTAGGTAGAAACTTTACGCTAACTCGGATAATGCATGTTGATTCAAGAGATGGTAATATTTTCTGCTCATGTCATTATCACATCTTTAGCATTGTTTTTCATACCAAAACTACCAAGGCGTTTTAAAGAATAGGAAGTGCAAATTCTACCAATTGTTCTCACGCATCCTGATCCATACTTGTTTACCAATAAAATATGGTAATTCGCCACCCCTTTGGCCACAAACTATAAATACTAATAATATCGTATTGGCCATCTAAATTTACGAAAAATGTAATTGTCAATGAGTTTTTGTATCTTTACTAAATTTTCATAAATTTACCGCTATGCATCACGAATAATTTATTTCTACTATTGTTTATACATGATGTTGATACCGGGTAAGTACATGTGATTATCGATATGCTATAATTGACAACTTCATCCTGGTCAATGCTTTATCACCAATACAGATTTTCAATAAAGGAACCAAAGAATCAACCAACTATTATAGGATCAATGATGTTAGTATATATGGAACATTTGCCTATGAAGTTTATTATTTTTTGGTTTGCGTACACCAAAGCACTTGCCCATATATGTTTGCTTATCTAATTCCCAATGTATTAGCCCAAATTTTTTATCAAATGTAACTTCACAATGTTATTATTCAGACTGAATTTGCATATTCGCATCTTTAATAAATTCATATAGTTTTAAATATATGTAAACAATTGAATGAAATATATTTATGTAATTCTTCAGTGTTGCAATATATAACATCATTAGTAAATTGTAAATGTATCTTCACTCATTTAATATATGATAGAGATATTTTGTGTTTTTCAATCGTTACCACTTTTCTCATCAAATGTTTTGAAACGTAATAAGTATTCAGTACCAGGAACAACAATGCTAAGCTTTATCACTACTTAATTTCGCTTGGCATCATGCAATACTTCAAACTTTATTGTAAATGGGCTAAAATCACAACTAACATTCAATCCATCTTTGAAAACATGCAACTATTTTCATCTAAAATTTGATTCGGGAAATACTGACAATATGTTCAAAAATTTATTGATTGAGAAATACCATTACAGGTTTTTGGAACAGGTTTCTTGTAACTTATTTTACAATGACTATAAATGGAGAAATGTATTGTACACAAATGTAAAGTCTTGCAAGCAACTTCCAAATTTCCATGTAAATAAATAAACAGGATTTTGAAGATCAACCATAAATTTTACTTGCTTGATTTTCCGGATGGATTGCGAGCAACTATTGCTAGGTAAAATTGTTATAGGAACTTCATTTTACTAAGGTCTTTTGATGATATCATGAAGGTGTTTTGATATCCATGTCAATTTGGAACATAGTATTGTTTATCCTTACCCGGCACCATTTTTAGTTTTCAATATTTTTTGAATTCTTGAACACTGTAAGTTTGGAAATAACTTGTAATTTCTGTTCATAGGAATTTCCTTTGTATTACATTTTTATGCACTATCTTTAATAACATACATTACATGGACTTGTTTAGTAATTAATTTTAATAATTTGAAAATACCTCATCACTTCCAATTACTATGAAATTTTTGAATTTGAAAGGTGAAGCAGATATTTTACTAATTCTAACGTGATCACCAACTTTTTAATATTTTGGTTTTGGTAATGAGCAACTTTTTTAGACTGTATGATTTCAGCTAATGTTTTAGAAGCTGATATCTACGGGTCTCAAACCATTCAGACCTCCGAATGTGAATGAATTATTATTAACTAACAAGTATTTTCAGTAATACATTTAATCCATATTTTTTACCCTTGATGTACGGAATATTTCTTCAAATCTATCCCTCAATGTCGCGGTTAAATCTTTCAAATGTGCGGCCTTTGTATTGAGAATGTCAGAATATGATTTATATTTGAGAACGACGCAAGGATTTGCGCTTAACTTTACTATTGTAAAACTCTTGCTATAATACTATAACATAAATAATAATTCAATAATAATAATAATATATATTAATAATAATACCTACATCGGTTTGCAAATTGTCTGGATGCCAATTTTTAAAATAAATTATTAATTGCTTTAGATATTTCCTCTGCAGATTTTTGTCTTTGTTGGTAGCATATACCGCGAGCAACGCTGAAAACATCTCCCCCCCCAATTAAAAAAGACACGTTAAATATATTTATAACCTTGTTAAATCTTCGAATACGGTATCATCCCTCCATCAAATCCATTTGCCATAAAATCATTTAATACCGAAATGTCTTAATAAGCTCTTGTTGGGAAATCTTTCCGCATTTGGTTTGTTTAAACTGTACGCAAGCTGATCTGACAACTCACTTTTGCGTTTCCTTTTTCGACTTTGGGGACTGTCTTTTCTTTAACGTTTGGCCACTCCACCAGAACCTGCTTCGTCTTTGGGTTCTCCAAATCTTCTCCATTACAAACACGATGATTTAAATTTTAATTTAACATTAGGTAATGATTGCTCCCATCGTTTAATTGTAATCGCGCCTAATAATGATAATTTCTAATGGTAATATGGCGCCGTATCACCCGCCTTGTTTGTTTATATAATGAATTTTTCTCATTTGCTGACGATTTTTATTATTTCTACGATAAACAAAGGCTTTACGAATGTTTTATTCAATTACTAGTTTTTTAGAATTACTTGATTTTAATTTTACCTCTGACTACTTTTAATAGAATTTGCGTAAATCATCGACAACAAAAGTTGGATAATCATTGTAAATTAGACATTCTTTTCATATTCGAAGCCTTTAACAATGTATTAAAATATGGGAAACTCCTATGATTTTTTACAATTTTAACTTTTTTCTTACTCTTTTTAATAATGTTTTTCGAAATTAGATTCATTGCAGGGTAATTCTCAGTTATTAGTTTAGATGGTGTATAACTGGTTTTTGGTGGAACTGTGTTTTTCTTTTTAATACTTTGTCTAAGTTTTCGGATATTTTTAAGCCTGGACTTCATAAACATTTTTACATGTTAATGTTTTCAGCTTTTTTTATATACCATGGCACCTTCTTTATTGAAAATATCTGTTTTTACCCGTAAATCGTCATTGTATTGTTGTGTAAAATCATGAAATATATATCCATGTGGTGATTTTGTAGCATTGGTGATAGCTTGAAATGCATTGATGAGAAAAATACGATTATTAGAGTATGTTTGTCGAGCAAGAAAACCAATAACTGTTACATCTCTAGGATTCTTGAAAATAACTAAATATTGAACATTTAAATTCCTTGTTCGATGTGCACCACCCTATGAAATAGATTTTGAGTAATAAAGATCACAGTAACACCAACATGTCTACTGATTTTTGTGAATAAATTATTAAAATCCTTTTCTTTATTAGCTTCTTGATACAAATCATCGATAATAATGACATCACCTTTCCTTAAACGACTTGATCAGTTTTTATCGAAACCCTTAACTATTTTCATGTTTTTCAATTTACAAAAATTATCTTGAGTTAATCCATGTTCTTCATCTGCACCCCTATGCCAATAAATCTTGTTGAATTTTGTTTGAAATAAATTAGATTTCAATAATTTACACACAAACATAGTTTTACCACTACCACTTGGGCCGACGATTTGATATACAGCATCATTTCTTGATTCCATTATTAATTTGTATAATTATAGGTTTTTGTTTATATTATATAATTTAATGAACTCTTTCTAAAAATCATATATATACATTAATATTTCATTATTGTTTAATTATGTTATCAAATATAAATTATAAAGGAACTTTCGATGTATCAAAAATTACATTTCCAAATGGTAAACCCCAGCAAATTGTTGATAGGAGTGGAAAATACCCTATAATATTTTTCAAATCCGGCAAATGCAGAATTATGGGGTGCAAGAAACCTTTAGACGTCAATAAATTACAATATAGAATAAAGGATATTAAAATACAGTCAATTACGGTTACCATGGATATGGGACAATCTATCAATCTATACAACATGTCAACAAAATGTCTTTGTATGTTCGAGCCAGAATTATTTCCTGCACTGAGGCTTTTAAAATACAACCCAATGTGTGTTAACGTGTTTGCCAGTGGCAAAATAGTCATATTAGGGTTGCGAAATCTAGAGTACAAAAATATTATTTGTGACATAAAAAATGAAATCACGGGATTGGTTGATATCTGATTGGCTAATGATTGATTAAAACAACTTGCTTATTTATTTCATTTCATTTATAAAAATGGAAAAAACTATGATGATTTCAACCTTAAAATTAACAAAGAAAGAAATAGAAAACTACGGTAAATTTATTATTTATTATTTATTAATATTATTATCATTGTTTTCCAGATAAATATCAGGCCGTAATCTTAGAACGTTTGTTTTTCTTCTACCCTCAACTACAAGCAATACTGAAAGATCAGCAATAATCAATCATTCCAGATCTGTTATATGCAGAAACAAATATATGGATCTTTAATATCATAGATCAAGCTCTATGGGATATAAAGCTTGACCGAAGACCGAAGGAGATGGAACCCGAATACCCCTGTATTTTTGGTTGCAGTTGCTGCGATTTTCGGTACCAGCGATATGTCAAATGGGGCCTGGCGAAATCTGTTAGGAATTCATCTAAATTTCAGCTTTTTAGAAAATAAATGTTTTGTATTTTATTTTGTTTTGTTTTGTTAGTAATAAATTATAGTTTTATTAGGTTGTGGTAATAATAATAATAACTTGTTAATAACAATAATAATAATAACTCGTAATAATCATATAAAACACGTGATATTAATAATATAAAGAAATTTATATAGGTGAAAGATGTATGTAAAATCATATACAAACTCAATGTTTTCGTTGTAATTCATATACAGTTTTGTATATTTATACAGTCACGCACTTATCATGCACTTATCATGCATTGTCTTTGTTATAATAATATGCATGATTCTGATTGGTTAATCATTATCTGTCAAGGGTATAAAAGCGCGTCACCACCTTATAAAGATCATAAATCAAACATGACCAAGAAAATAAGTGTCCAACCAGTTCAGATGTTCCACAATTATAAAATGTATTTTTTAAAGGAGCCTATCAATATGCAATTGGCAAATCCAGTCAAACTCAATAAAACTCAATTTCAATCTCTTGCTGGGACTCTCTCAATGATAGATATCAAGGATATTGATAATACGTTCAAAAAGATCAATTCCAATTTAAAATTCAATGAAAATGCTTTCTTCACGAGTCAATATACCAGATATTATGATGCATTTACAGAAATAGGTTTCAAAGAACAGGAAAACTGGTATATAACAATAGCAATCCAAGGATATAAAGCTGATCAAAATGATGTGCTTTCTCCAATCTGGAAAATTGTTACTGCTAGACTTTCACAATTATTTTAATGTATAGTGTTTACTGTTAATTAAATGTATTAATGTTTTCTTTGTTATTCTAATTACAAAATTATAAGTAGTTTTAAAATAGTTTTAAAAAGACTTCTGAAAAAGGTAAAATATAAAATATAAAATAATTAATTAATTTCGTTTAGAATATTTAATAAACTTTTTGTTTGATAAACTCGAAGAAATAACCAGCGTAAAAATTAGAGATATGTTGACTCTAGTTGAATCATTGAGTAAAGAAGATTCATGTTGTGATTCTGAATGTCAGAGTGACGATACTGAAATTATTAATGATTCTGAAGAAATTATTGATGATACTGAAATTTTTAATGATGAAGAAAATAACAATGATACTGAAGATACTACCGAAATTAATAAAGATGAGCCTACCGAATTTAAGAATTGTATTAACCATGTTATAGAAAATATTATGATAGAATGTTGTGGCGATGAAGAATGTACATGTAATAATCAATTTAATAGTTTTAATAAAAATTTACAATTTGCGGTATAAATATCTGAACGTTTGGCTTCTGCGGCAACTTGAATAATCGCTATCCATCCACCGTTTGTTTCTACCCACGGATCAATTTTTGTTTCTATCCCCTAAATAATGAAAAATTAATAACAATATAAAGTAATTTACCTCTATAGACCATTGAAAATAATTTTCATAGTCGGATCCAGATTTTAATATCATATGTTTCATATACATTAATCCTACTATTATTCGCATCCATTTATTATTTTCATCAAACATGTAACTAAATATCGATTGGAATGACTTCTTTCTCTCCAATGTTGGCAAATTGAGAATTTTTTCATAATAAAATGGGATATCTTCTACGATTTTCTCGGTACGGTTTACCATGAATTTTATGTTTTTAATGATATCATCTTCTTCTCTATTATTAGAGATCAGCTCATTCAACAAAGTTATAAAAAATTTAGTTTCTGGTATTTTATAAAAATATTTGGAAGTGTAAGCTTATTTATACTGTATTCAACCAATCAGAATCATGCAATACTAAGAAAATATGTAAGAATATATAATGGAAATGGCAATGACGATTTGTTGCCACTGTTAACTGGGTGTTGAACTTCTTTCAATTTGTTAACCGGTTGTTGAACTTCTTTCATTATACGATTGAGCTGATCAGTTGTTTCATTAGAATAAAATTTTATACTATATTGAACTTGATTCATCATTTTTTCATTAAGTTTACGATTTTCATTCAATTCTAATATTGATTTTCTTAAGTCATTTTTGATAATACCTATGGCCTTATTTAGATATAGAATATCATCACATAATTCGTTTTTAGCTCTTTTTAAAGTCTCATATGTATGTTCAAATCGGAATTCTAAATTACTCATTCTTTCAGATAATCTTTTGACTGGAGTTTTCAAATATCTAGGCCTATCTATCATATACAAAATATCCACCAATACTGCTGTATCAGGACATACACATCTTGTTGAATTTTTTGCCTTGAACGGTTACAACAATTGAGTTTACCATATTGGTGGGTTACTGGGTTTTGCTAATTGTTTGAATCTTCCTATAGTTGCCCCGGTAACGCCATATAAATATTTATAGCTACCACTCGGCACCCGTTGCTAGGCAACGTTGGAAATGTGTTCGAGTGGGTGGATTGTCCGCAAAAAGTGAGCGCTATTACTAATGCTGTAATTGCTCGGACAATCCCTGGGTCCAACGAGCTGTCGATGGAAGACCTATGCTCGCTTTGAAAGTCCCTTGTTGAGATGGTTATTAAGATTAGAGATTTATCATAGTGAGAACTAAATTCGGTGGTGGCACTCCTAGAGATAATACAACGGCTACCTGACGAAGTGTGAGTACTCATGAAATAGCTGCGGGATTTCAATATTTCCCAAGTTTTAAAACATCATTTCGAATAATTAAACAACCTTTATAATTTAATTAAATCTACAGATTAAACAAGTTTAAATCAATTGAGTGTTGTTTGACAGGCGAGCGGCCCTTCGTCTGGCGCGCTCTTTTTTCGTCCCGACCTGTAACTGTTGGACGGTGTTGTGGTGGGCATTACGGTTGGCGTTGGTTTGGTTATGGATTCCCGATGAGCCAATTGGGATGGGGCGAAGACAAGAGGGTAGGTTACTGCCTCTCCTTCCCGACTGGTGGACAAGGCAACTTCCAACCCCCTTATCTGCGTTCGAAGATTTTGATTTAATTGTCGTTCATCGGCCCAGCCTTTTTGAGCGGCGGTGAGCCGGTGGCGTAGGGGCTTAAGATTCGCTGGATCCACCCATGTGGCTTTTACTTGTTGTATCTCTTTGGTGAGCTGGATGATTTGCTCATACAGTGCTTTGTTGGCTTGCTGGGCACGGGACAGCTCTTTCTGCAGTAGTTGGACGGGTTCCATGGCTATTAATAGAGGCATTTAAACGATTAGTTATTGACAATAATAAAATTTCATGCAATAAACAAAATGAATTCTCCTATTAAAACATTCACACAAATAAGAATAATTATCTAAAATAGCAAGTTATTTATTCAATCAAAGTTCAATTAAATCAGGGAGTTACATTGAGTCACAGGCAGTCCCTATTATGGGCTGGCAATTCAGGAGGCAGGAAACCCCCTTTCGACCCACTCCTCCGGAGAATAGCCGGATATAGTCATTACGGGCCGCTTAGTATTGCGGGTCCGCGTGGTTTTCGGCCGGGTGCCGAGTGAGACCTTGCATTGCAGCGGATGTTGATAACTGCTGGCGATCCGACCAGCTAGGAGATCTTCTTTCAACATTCGCCAAGTATTGGCGAGCTCGGACCACTTGTAAATCCACCTGCCGTTGGTGGTTTTCGAGCTGTTCGAGAAGATGACGGGCCTGCTCGTGGATCTCCCAGGCCAGGCTCCATTCCTCCCACGGTCTATCGGCTAGCCACAAGCTATGGTCACTTTTCGAGTGCCGGTTGATTTGTTGAGGCTCCGGTTGAGGAAACTCGGGGCATTTCTCCTGCAGGAATCGTTCCCATGTCCATCTCCATCGATCCGCAATGTGGGTTGAAACACAGGCCATCGAGCTGGATCTCTCTGCATTATGAAGAGTCATTAATGTTATTATACACTTATGTTTAATTTAATAGCTTTCAGGGTAAAAATAAATGCGAATAAATCTAAGGAATACCCCGTAACAGGACCTCACAATGAAAGATGTACGCGGAAAAGCCAACATTATGAGTAGCCATCATTTGTCACGGGCATTTGCAAATTATAAATGGCGCAGGTTGAGAATATTTTGAGAACGATGTAGACAGTAATTTCTTTAATCATATCCCCAGTTGAATGTCTCTAGCAATTTTACGATTGTTAACCGAACTACCGGGTAAATGAAAAATAGATGCATTGACAGCGCCACTTACAATTGAAGTTTTAACTTCGACTTCCCAGAAAATTACTAATGATCGAGACTACTTTAAGGAAACTCTAAAAATCCATATTTGAATGAGAATTTGATAGGCCTTACTTTCCACAAATAGATATGGTAGTTTAATTACGGATGATTATTAACCAAAACTTAAGAGTATTTAAAAACAAACAAAAATTTAAATATAGTTACAATCTGTCCATAGCCTATGTCATCAACGCCCCCAAACCCTGATAGCGATCTCGAAGCTATAGTTAAGGCATCAATTACTTGGAAGTCTCTACTAAAATCATCAAATTATTAGGGTTGAATAAAATCTGTTTCTGCGAATCGTTTGATTAAGGGCATTATAAATGGTCCGCCCAAAGTTCCTAGAGAACTTACGATCGGATTCACGCTGAATATTTGACGAAATCAAAATTGCAGGGTTAAAGGAGCTCCTATCTGGCGAAACTTCATGAGGAGTGTCAAAAATCATGGTTAACGTATCCATTTCTGAGCGTACATAAATCAGAACAACTATTGTTAAATGATTAATCAAAAAAAATAAGGTGGGATTAAATTATCAGTCAAGTAAAATATAATTACATTATCAATCTATAGTTAATTAAAATCGAAAAAAAAATGATTTAAGATTTTATTTGAAGGGTATTATTAGGTACGAGTTAACTTATTTAAGTCAGAAATTAATATTACTTGTCTCATCCGAAGCAGGTTCCACAATTTCCACCTGGGGTATTGGCAATTCATCGTTATTGAGGGATTTATCAAGCATCTGGCAAATGAAGATAATATTCCAACTATCGATTTTATTTATAAGGACTATGGCGATTGGTGTGCTTTGCACACTGTCTATCGGTGTGTTGGAAGGTGGGTGATGATCGCCGGCGAGATGAAAGAAAAATCGACATTTGGATGGATTAGTCAATTGGATTACGATCTTATTCTAATCTGACGGTTTTTATTATTATTATTCTTATAAACAATCGGTTCGATCGCGACATCCGCTTGGACTTTATGATTCGATCTACATCCATCATGACTTGATATTAAATACTGATATGCATCTTCACTCTCTGAATGATGATCGAATTCGGGAAAGGAAATCGGGTAAGCTTTTGGAGATTAACATCAGAAAACTCGCATGTGTCATTGCCAATCTCACAATTTCACTGCGAGTGTTCCCATGTTAATTCCAATGTTCAAGATTTTCCTTCATTTTATTAATGTTTAATTAATTTGTTCCTCGTAGCTAGACGTTTCCGTGATGTTATAATTCATGAATGATCAGAGGCATCTTCCTATCCGCAAGTATTGGATTTTATTTTATCTACTGATACTTCTTCTTAATGGATCCTTATGGTGTTAAGATTTTGCTTTGTTCAATTATTTATTTATCGTTCACTCCACGTGATTACGAGCTACAGAATGTTGAATAGTATTATTTTATATAATTACTAGTTTAATTATTCAACTCTGGGAAATGTTAGAGACTTAGGCTTCTGGCAAATTGTGGATTGGTTTATGACGATGGTCGAGATTTGGAAATCATTTATGGTCGATGAACCTGTCGAATAATTTCGGTCAAAAGTCACATGATATGACAGTGGAACGGGTATCAAACATCGAGAGCCGGCGCCATAGTACTACCAGTTGATGCTGAAAGGGTTCAAAAGGGGGACAGAAAACAGGTGGATTATTATATCAGTTCAGTTGGCTTCTCAAGAGGGATTGGATATTTTCCTTTTATTTGGCTCACCATAATCTTTCCTCTATTCTATCAGCATTTTGTAATTTTAAAATTTTAAATATTTAGGTTAATTTACTTTTATGCGGGAGGCTCTTCTGATCGACAGTTGGGCTTTGTGATAACTACCTTTTATTTATAAGAGATTTTGAAAGGGCTCTTCTGTCATTTCTACTGGTAAAATATATTCTGGTTTGAAATTTATTAAATCTGTTACATTTAACACATGTGACAGTGCACCGTTTTCGATCAATACAATGTAGCAGTCACCACGCTTACATGGAGTCGACGATAGAGAGTCGGCGGCAGCAGTCCTTCTTCTGTCTTCTACATACGCACTTATTAAACTGTTACCAAGTTCAATCAGGAATAGCCCACGTCTATGTGACTTGTTCGCATTCCATTGAGGCTCCACAAGATAGTGCAAGGCAAATGCATTGAATGCTGAGATGTCTAATATATTACAAAAGAATGCCACATGCCATCTTCGACATTTAAACTTTGTAGTATATGTTGCAACTCTTTCGTCCATTGCGTCAACTCCACCTTTTGTAGCATTATAAAAGAGAAGTACGTCCGGTTTATGCTTTGAACCAACATATCCAGTTATTTTGTTATGGGCAGTAGATAAGATATTGACAACTTTATTCTTTTTAGCAACATAACTAACCAACAAGGCTTTATCTCTACGATCTGCTGTACTTGTTGTTATCAATTCAATAGTTGAAAAAGCTTCACGCCCCTGGTACCTTGTCAAATGCTTTGGTATGTCACGCCTCGATGCACGAATGGTGCCTACCATGGTGATACCATTTTGGAACAATCGCTTTGATAAATTCAATGATGTGAAAAAGTTGTCACACGTTACATTTCTTCCACTACCATATAGTCCCTGCAACATATCCATTGTTATATACTCACCGTACGACACTTGCATATCCCGATCATCTTCTTTTCCCATATAAAAACGTAGATTCCAGCAATAATAGTTTTGTGAGTCACAAACAGCCCAAAATTTCAAGCCGTATTTGGATGGTTTAGAGGGCATATATTGAACAAATTTGCAACGTCTACGGTATGGATAAAGTTGCTCGTCTAAAGTGACAGATTCACCGGGCATATAACACTTTTGGCTATTTTCAACAAAATTATCGATCAGCAATTTAACAGCCGCCAATTTATCACGTAACAGCCTTCCTTTTCTTGTGTCGGGATTATCAAACCGCAGAATACGTCGGATAAGTTTAAATCGATTGAGAGACATAGTATTCCGGAAGATAAAACGTCCATGTTCAGCTGACCACAATTCATCTATACTTTCTCCAGCAGCACGATATACTCCTCGAAGAATGAGAATGCCAAAAAAGGCATTCAACTCATTTAACGAGAGCGCTGTAAATTGATTGTTATACAACTTTGATCCTTCTCGATTTGTCTCAATCAAAATTGTTTCCATTGTTGCTAAAAATCAAAAAGAATATTAGACCTTTTATTTAGTGTACATAATAAATTGACTTACATTTTATGAATAGAAGATTAAAGCAGTCTAACACGGAATTTTCCCCAATCCTTTGAGTAGCCCAACGGGTTATACCAGGGGATGGGCGGAGAATGTTTGCTGCGTTTACTCGACCTGACATGCCTTCATTAGGTGTAGCCCATACATTTCCATTAGAATCGGTGAATCTATTGATATCATCTTGTTCATGAAGATCAGCTGGATTGATTTCAACTTGTAGATTGTCAGCATCCTCACTTTCAATATCGTCATAAGACAGCTGTGCTTCGTCATTACTTTTGATTTCATGTACATCGTCAGCTTCCAGCACAACTTCATTATCACTACTGTCACTAGAACTTTCTCCTTGGATAGCACGTAGAGCAAAAGCTTTTGCCGCTCGTGGATGAGAACTCATGTCAATTGTGATATGTTTATGTAGTAGCAAACCCTCTACCCTACTAGTATAAATGTTGTATTCTAACACGACACTCACACATTTATAATGAGAGTATGACAAAGTGCAGAATATTATTATGTAAGAGAATATTATTATGTGAGACATTCATTGGTTCCAATATCAATTGTCAATTGTAAGTGTCACGTGCATTATTACTTGATACCCGAAATGAGGTATTCTAAGTGCGTCTGTGTGTGGGGGATGAGTAGAGAGAGAGACAGACAGGGTACCGATGTCATGAGTGTAAAATGGTATAGTCTGCCTACTTCACAAAAAAGACTAGAGCGAATAAGCTAACTAATATGAATGCAGAACTGTTTTTGAAGATGTTGGTGAGACGGATACTACATTAAATTTCTCTTGTGTGTAGGCTAAAGCAACTTATGGTCAGAGAGTGGTTAATGGAAGACCATTCCTGCCAAAGCAGAGATGGAGAGATATGTAATCAATGAACTCTATTGTAAGAACTCCATCCGCCATCATGTGATAAACATATCATAGAGTCAGCCAGTCACAATAATTGTTTAAAAAAGTCTGATCAGCTTCATTTTAACGCCAGTATTTGTGGAAATGAGTTAACGCCTATGCCAGAAAATATGACATGAATTATCAACTGAAAAGGCTAAAAACTAATACACAATGAATTTTGGACAAAAATGTCCATTTTTTCTCAAAACAGAATAACTTGTCATAACTTTTTTATTTTATTAGTTATGAATGTCTGCTAGTTTTACTTGAATAAAGCATAAAAAAATTGACAAAGTCATAGATTCACAAAGCAGGGTGTTTTTCAGTTTCCAAGAAAACGTCACTAAAAAACAAAATGCTAAAAAAAAAATTATAAAGTTAAAAAAAAATTTTTATTTTTATTATTTTAGATTTTTACTATTCAGCTTCATTTTAGATACGATGAGAGTGCTAGTGAAAAGAACCGAAAAATTTATTCCCCAATAGTAGTGGGATGTGTCACCGCTAGGTAAACCCTAGGGGGGGGGTAAATCGCTTTTTTCTAAGTCTAAAAGTACAAAAAAATTTTAATATAAAGACAATGACTCATTCAAGATCATTGAAACAAAGACCATGACTCATTCAAGGCCATTCGATGATCCATGATAATTTTTCAAGGTCATTCAAACAAAGACCATGACTCATCATAATTTTCAAGGTCATTGAAACAAAGACCATGACTCATCAAAAAAATTTCAATGTCATTCAAATTTTCTCAAGGTCATTGGATGACTCATCATATTTTTTCAAGGTCATTCAAAAGTAGGCAAAGGTCATT
The DNA here is from genome assembly GCA_022537955.1 of Schmidtea mediterranea. Lineage (NCBI taxonomy): Eukaryota > Metazoa > Platyhelminthes > Tricladida > Dugesiidae > Schmidtea > Schmidtea mediterranea. The sequence continues at coordinate 115,097,219 of CM039679.1, forward strand.
GGGTGGCTCATCATATTTTTTCAAGGTCATTCAAAATTTCTCAAGGTCATTATTTTTAAAAACTTTTTAAATTTAAAATTACTACTTATAAAAATAAGTAGTGTTTTAATTATTAATATTTTTTAATTTTTATTCTATTACTTATTTTTATAAGTAATGTTTTAACTATTACTTATTTTATTATTATTATTATTATTACTTATTTTATTATTATTATTATTATTATTATTATTAATATAAAAATAAAAAACCAAAACATATACAACAAAAACTTTTATTATAAAGAAATAATTCTACTATAGTAATATTGTCGAAGTTCTTTATTCAAAGCCCATTCCACATACCTCCGATATCGGGTAGCGCATATAAGTAGTGTTTTAATTAATAATATTTTTAAATTTAAATTTGTATTTATTCTATTACTTATTTTTATAAGTAATATTTTAACTATTAATACTTTTTATTATTATTATTATTATTATTATTATTATTATTATTATTATAATTGTTACAAGTTTTTATTTATTAATATTATTATTATTATTATTATATTAATCTTCTAAATTAAGATAGCGGAATTCAGAATTAAATGGAATCAGACCTTTTTAATAATTGATAGGCTATTGACAGAAACCTATGATTATTTATCACTACCAAAAAATAAATAAATCAATAAGTCAATAATGAAATTATCTAGCTGCATATTATTTTTAAATAAAATGTATTCTGGATGTGTATGGATTTCAGGTTTGGCAAATATCGAGATGTTATTCAATCCTACATTAATAATGCAGATAAAATCGAAATTTAAATATTGTGAACATGTTTTATAACCCTTTATATAAAAAGCAACTAATAATAATCAAAAACATAATAAAATAAGTAAATGTACAATTTTATTTTTTCTGTAATATACAAAATTCAAAATATACAAAATTCAAAATATACAAAAATATATAATATACAAAAATTTGTTCGTCTGATAAATTGATGATCATTCTGGATCCAGAATTTCGTTGAATATATCTTGAAATTGCTGTGTTCTTGTAATACTATGGCCACTATTAATTGCATCAAGCCCTCTATAGTGTCCATATGCAAAACTAACATTGTTATCAACCCATGCCCTCTTATCATCGTAGTTGTTTAACGCTATTTTACTATTTTTAAAAGTGAAAAGTGATGATTCCGGAACCCTATTCTGGTCTGAGGTACAGATATAATCTCGTTATTATTGTAACAATCTAAATATGATTGATGATTTATATTTGTACCTGCTAATTTTACGCCCTTAGCCCTCATGGTCGACTTATTTCCCAATAAACTATAACATTTAGTGCGCAAGAAAACCCACTCACTATACCTTTCCCCCTTACTCTCATCCTTAAACTTTCCTATAACGGATGCTAGTCGTCTTGAATATAAAGGATGAAAGGCGTCATAATTAGATGTATCTAAAAGGTCATCCGAAATCATCGCTTTTAATAAAATATCTAATTTTAAATTTTTTTATCTCCAAAAAGAAGCTGTCCATATCACCGGCAATTAAATTTATATCACAATTATAAATAGTTCTATACTTTTGCAGCTCTATATACTGCAACTGATACATCCGTAGTTTGGATAGATCTAGTACTGATTGCCCGATGTAACTAGGCCTATCCAAACATATTGAATCCTTATTAAGATGCGCGGCAAACAGATTCTCATCAACTTCGATGATTTTTCTGAATGCCGGTTTTGACGAATATGTAATTAACTTTTCAAATGAATTACATAGTCGCAAATTCATTCACTTCTTAAGGTTTTCAACAGATTTACCGTACAAGCTGTTATTATATAATTTGAATAAATCTTTAGATATCTCGCTGACTACATTTGCTCGCAAGTCAGTATTTTTATCTATATAATTTTTAAAAATAGGTTTCTGTGTAAATTTTATACATCTATTTACGTTCACAACCTTAGCCCCAAGCGAAAGATAAAGAACATGATTCTTCTTTGGATAATGCGTGAGCATTATCTTCTCAACTTTTGAATTTCGTGGACACATCTTTTCTGGTCCACTCGGAAATTCATTTAAAAAATCATGAAAATTTTTAGGGATATCAATATCAACTTTCATAGTATATCCATACAGAAGGGTTTCAATATCCTCAACATTCATACACTCATTCAATACATCATCCAAACCATCATACACCCAAACAAAATCAGCATACGGCAAAGATTGGCTAAGAGCTCAACCGTACAAATTATTTATGTCTATATACAACAATTTGGTGTCCTCTGAAGAAGCAACATAGTGTTTGTTAACAAACGTTAACCCTCTTTGTATTCCTCCCTCGTAAAAATGGAACATTTCCATGTACTGTAAAAGCTCTATGGGTTCATCTAATGTCATAAGTGCTGACGCCCATGACATTCCAGGAATACCACAGAAATTTAAAGGTTCAAGACCATTGTATGCAATGGAACTGTTGAAAGTAATCAGCGAGTAGGAATACATCAACTTTTAAATAATGCATCAAATAGTCACGCAAATTACCACAGTTTTGTTGCATCCAAACAAATTCAGCAGTCGCATACTCATCATCCGTCACACCCTCCCATTTAGGAGGCAATTCATAAGTAGTTTCAAGAACATCAAAAGACGCGGCATAATCATAAGGAAATATACCTTTAGAATCTATAATAGAACCAGGAAAGGCAGAGGTAGTAAGAGGTAGTGTAGTAAGTGTTTTTACAGCCTTAGATACAGAGCAATTTACAAATTGCATACTATCTATAAATCCAAAAGCCAGTTTTTATATGTATAATTAAAGAAATAAATTTTTCAGTCGAGGTAGGGATAATGTCTAAATTCCAAGAAGGAAAACCGTTGAGACCATATTTTAAAATATGATGCAGATCATAACCTTTTAAATTATGAAACACTATCGGAAGCAACTTGTATATTCTACGAGCGCAAAATTACATTTTTGGCACGCTGCACCAAGATATTTACTTGTAAGGTGACAATGGTCTTTAGCAGGATTTACAATCGGTTTCTTGCAAAGATAGCAAGTTCTACATGATTTAAATTCTCGTTGTTCAACGAAAGACATAAAACCTATCAACGTTTTTCCTTCCACATCATAATAAGGTAGGACAATTGTGACAGCAATTTCCTCTACTTTTTTAAGAAATAAAGAAATGCAGTCAGATCCATAAAATTCAAATTATTGCTGTGTTTTTGTGTAGTTATTTAATAGTAAAAGGCCTGCTGAACTAGGCATATGAATTTGGTGATGTTTAACATCAGGTGGTAAAACCGACTCGAAATCGGCATAAATTACATAGGGAGGGGTGATGGTTTTAGAATAATTTTCAAATTTTAAATTTTTGTTATCGGGTAATGTGTAAAGGGTTGTACCCTTCTGATTTTTAGCGCATAGAGCTACATGTTTATTAAAGGAATTTTTCAGCCTGAAACCATTTAGGCAGTGTGGGCACCATTTGCATCTAATTTGAACTGGACAATCGGGTTCTGATGACAATTCATTAATTTATTGATATCACTCACCGCTGTGTAGTGGTTCCTATCCCTTTTCACTAATAAAAGCAAATAAATAGGTGTTCCGTCAGTGACCTATGAACGATGAATTATACTTAAATGAGGGTGATGGAAGACATAACTATCAGGAACCTCGTCAATTATCACAGTTGGAGTATAAGAAAGGACGTTTATTGCTAAATTTAAACTAGCATTTTTCTTTTCAAATTTGGGGATATTTATTAATTTCATTGGACAATCCGTAATTTCGTCATATACTAAATCGTTTAAAAACTCGGTGTATTTTGCAGGTCTAGTCCGATTTTCTAAAATTAAATCTTTTTTAAGAATTGCCAGAATACTATAAAGAAAGTATTTATCGTCGGTATTTTTAACATTTATAATAGCTTTTTTATATGTAATAGCAGAAGGAGTCTAAATATATCGATGACCTGATAAACGACTAATTGGGGAAAATTTGGTAAGTATAAAATCTATTTCTAAAATATTGATTACTCTCCATCCACTGCCTAAATGGGTGAACTTTTCTATTTTTTCATTGAGTTTATTAACTCCTTCAGATAAAAAACTATCTGAAAATTTTTCTCGTTGTTTGAAAAATAATTATCGCGGATTTCACTATCTTTTTCAAACTGTATTAAAACAGCAAATTGAATTTTAACATCACCCCCCATCTTTACAATCTCATTAATTAATTTAGAACTGATTCTCTCAGTTAACATTATTTTTATCAGTCGCGCCTCTGATATATCAAATTTAATTGTTTTAATTGCGCCGTTTAAATTAATTTGTATTATAGCTTCTAATGAACCACCAACTTGATTAATAGTATAATTTACAATATCTACATTATTTATAATATTTAAATTATTTACAATATCTGCATTATTTATAATATCTGCATTATTTACAATATCTGTATTATTTATAATATCTACATTATTTATAATCTCTACATTATTAATTGATTCGTCATCACTGATTTCGATGACTTCGATTTTTATAAGTTTATTTGGTATTTTAGATGTCCTATGTTCAGCAGGTCTTTTATTTTTAGTTATTTTTGTTGGGCGTATATTAATATTATTTATAATATTCATAATATTTACATTATTTTTATTACTGTTACGAAACAGCTCTTTTTTATTTATTTTAAATGAATCTAAATGGTCTTTGTGAATGTTATAAAAAGCTTTGTATTTTATGGGCTGGGATGTTTTGCATACAGGGCAAATAAAAAACCTGATGCCATTAAATCTATGGACATAGTATTGTTTCATTTTTTGGTGACATATTTCACCATGATTCTTTGAGATCATGCAATATTTTGGGTAAAGTTTACCTGATAAAATAATAATAAATTTAATAACTTGTATTAAAAATAAAATATAATTATTTTACAATATTTCATAAAATTATCTTTCATTATTATACAAGTCTATAACATAAAGACTTGTATATTAATAAATGATAATTCTTATATAGTCAAATGTATTAGACATGGCTTTGCACTTGTTTTGCATAATTATTGCAACATTAGCGAATCATTTATTATTATGCAACTTTATAACATAAAGACCTGTATAATAATGTTTCAAATTATAGGGTGAATAGCTGCATGTCACTGCAAACTAATATTATTATTATTAACAAATTATAGGGCGATTAGCTACATGCTTACTGTAGACTATTATTATTATCATATAAACTGAATATCATTTTCAAAATATTTCAAAATAAATATTTAACTTACCGATAGATATAACCTCATAAACATCTTCATTAATTGAAGTGGGAGTATCTTCAATAATAATTCTTTCAACATTATTATTATTACGATCTAGAAGAATATTAATAAAATCATTTAATAAACAAATAAAATTTTACCAAAAACGTCATCCAAATCCAAAAGAGCCTCATTTTCGGTTACATCAAACCAGAAAATATTATGATAGAATATTGTGGCGATGAAGAATGTACATGTAAAAATCAATAAATCTTTACAAATGTAGTTTTTTATTAATAATAATAACAAAGAAATATTTATTAAAATCTATGATAAACTTTATTACATAAATATAAAACCGATGCTCCATTTAATAGTTTTAATAAAAATTTACAATTTGCGGTATAAATATCTGAACGTTTGGCTTCTGCGGCAACTTGAATAATCGCTATCCATCCACCGTTTGTTTCTACCCACGGATCAATTTTTGTTTCTATCCCCTAAATAATGAAAAATTAATAACAATATAAAGTAATTTACCTCTATAGACCATTGAAAATAATTTTCATAGTCGGATCCAGATTTTAATATCATATGTTTCATATACATTAATCCTACTATTATTCGCATCCATTTATTATTTTCATCAAACATGTAACTAAATATCGATTGGAATGACTTCTTTCTCTCCAATGTTGGCAAATTGAGAATTTTTTCATAATAAAATGGGATATCTTCTACGATTTTCTCGGTACGGTTTACCATGAATTTTATGTTTTTAATGATATCATCTTCTTCTCTATTATTAGAGATCAGCTCATTCAACAAAGTTATAAAAAATTTAGTTTCTGGTATTTTATAAAAATATTTGGAAGTGTAAGCTTATTTATACTGTATTCAACCAATCAGAATCATGCAATACTAAGAAAATATGTAAGAATATATAATGGAAATGGCAATGACGATTTGTTGCCACTGTTAACTGGGTGTTGAACTTCTTTCAATTTGTTAACCGGTTGTTGAACTTCTTTCATTATACGATTGAGCTGATCAGTTGTTTCATTAGAATAAAATTTTATACTATATTGAACTTGATTCATCATTTTTTCATTAAGTTTACGATTTTCATTCAATTCTAATATTGATTTTCTTAAGTCATTTTTGATAATACCTATGGCCTTATTTAGATATAGAATATCATCACATAATTCGTTTTTAGCTCTTTTTAAAGTCTCATATGTATGTTCAAATCGGAATTCTAAATTACTCATTCTTTCAGATAATCTTTTGACTGGAGTTTTCAAATATCTAGGCCTATCTATCATATACAAAATATCCACCAATACTGCTGTATCAGGATATGAACATTTTGTTGAATTTTTACCTTGAACGGTTACAACAATTGAGTTGACCATATTAAAAACTAATATTATTATTAAAATTTCTTTAATCATTTTTCAAATCTATATAAATTAATATTTATTTTTTATAGCTAAAATTTTGTGTGTGTGTTTAACTTCTCATTGGTCTAAATTAGTATAAAAGTAATTGTTATTTCGATTTGTATCATTATAATGGATACAAATAGCGCAGATCAAGCTATGAATGAAATTAAACATTATGGTAATTAATAATTACTAATATTATTATTACTTGTATTTTAGATGATTATTTTAAAGTTATCAAAGAACGTCTGGAATTCTATTATCCAGATATATATATGAAATATTGAAGAATAAGCCAAAATCAATAATTCCACATTTGGTCTTTAATTATACATCTATATGGATATTTTCCGTAATCGACGAGTTCCTATGTGATATAGAGCAAAACAAATTGTCAAAAGATATGGAACCTGAATATCTATGTGGTGATGGATGTGATTGCTGTGCTGCCCGATATCGAAAGTATATGGAATGGGCTTTGAATAAAGCTCTTCAACAATATTACTATAGTAGAATTATTTCTTTATAATAAAGGTTTTTGTTGTATGTCTTGGTTTTTTATTATATAATAATAATAATAATAATAATAATAATAATTAAAAGATAACGCCAATAAAAAACTTTTCGTACAATATATTTCGATAGCATAGCTATCATCTTCAGGTACTCAAAACCAACTAAAAATATTATGAATTAACATTTAATTTAAACAAATTATTTTTTATTAATTTAATTTTTTAATAAATAAATATTTATAAAATATATTCAATTCACTTTTAATTAATTTAAAATTTTCACTTATATTCAAATTTTTAATTATTTATTAATAATAATAATGTTGGGCCAGAACACAAACGGTCTTGAAAATGTTTAAATGAATCGGTAATACACACGCAGATACAACATGCAAATTTAAAAGCAGACATATAAAACACAAACTAACCATGCTAAATTAAGAGAGAGGAAACAATTAAATATAAGATCAAGAAACATAAAAATAAACTAAAATATTAACAAAGTGCAACAAGATCCGCACGAAATAAAATAACATGAAAACATTAAAATTTGACCAAAATTTGACAATTTATCAAAATTGCTAAAATTTATAAAAATGGAACAAAAATTAAATAATTTAAGTTGGAAACAATTCAAATTAAAAGTTAAAAAGAAAATTGTCAAATTAAATTATAAAAATAATAAAAATAAGATTAGAATATACTAGAAAATAACAAGGTCAAATTTTGTTTTACTAAATCAAAATTAACACGCAAGGTTAGGGTCGTACAATAGGTATATATACTGATTCATTTTTTCATAATATCATCTCGGTTTCTAACCAAAAACTAGTTTAAAGCAGTTTTTCGAAGTCTTGAATCAGTGGAATAATTTTGATGTGAGTGAAGAAACGTTCAATGACTTTCTCCACGTTGCACCCAGACAACCTCGTTTGAGGTGTCGGCGTGGGGAAAGGTTTTTATATGCGATGAATGAAATTATGTATGCCAAAAATGAATATGTATTATGACAATTATATGACAATAAATGATTAATTCAGAAACTTTTGTCGAAATTTTTTCCGGCCCACAGCCGACACATCACCGCAAGTCAATAAAATCTACACACCCCAACCAAATTGTGTAAGTGCGGTGTAAGTCCGCCAATAGTTTGTGCCGGTGAAGGCTACGGCGTGAGAACGCAGTAGCTAGAACGTCAATATTGTCCGTTATAGGGGAAATTTGGAAGTAGGTAGGTAGTCTTTTGACTACCCTTCTGCATCCCATTTCCTAAAAATTCGACTTAAAATATTGAACGACCAACGGCTCAAAATCACCGCACCGAGTAGTCCAGTGGACACTCGTAATATTCTAATATCGACATAAATATCCTTAAGATCAATTGAAAAGGGATTACGGGAAGGGGAGTTGCAAATCATTGCTATGATCGTGATTAAAATAAATATTAAATTCAGTAATATATAACGAGGATGAGTTTTAATAGAGATTAAAAATTGTGTAGCAAAACCGCTAATGGAAAAATTGAACTAAAATAGATTTGTTGTAAAATAGTTTCAATAAAATAAATCTAAAGAAAATTTAAGAAGAGCAAAGATATTAATGATAATTAATCCCAGTTATTATAATTAAATAAACGAACAATAAATTTAGTGATGATAACAAACAAATTTAAATTGTCCTAGACACGCCAAATAAACGTACGAGTAGAACAGTCTAAACATTGTTTCAAGAGCAAAATAAATAAATAAGCAAAATCGGTAATAATCTGTAACGCTAACTAGCTGCCTCAAGAGATAAATGAATAAATAGCGAAAGTAATAGGACAAGTGCGTAAATCAGAATTGTAAACGTTTAGGAAAATAAAAATTAGGATAACGAAATGAGAGTGATAAAATCGGAGTAAACTGGAAGATCACCAACCATAACAGCGATTAATAGGATACGTCAGTTAGGTGCCGCGAAGCCGATTTAAAATAAACGCATAATTAATAAAATACACTAAGAATAAAAAACGACTTGACTCCATTAGAAATCATCTATTTTAAAATGATATTACTTAAGTTGGTTATCGAATAATTATTAGTATTGCAATCTCGCTGAATACCCGCATAAGACATATTCAGATGATTATAGATGCAGTTAACAGACGGAGAAATACCACCACCAACATAAAAGCTTTAAAAAAATCGATAAAATCAATTAACAAATTCCCAAACGAATCATAGTTAATACAAGTAAAAACGTCGATATCAACTCCCGTGAGAACTCAGCAATCTGTAGTAGAACCAAATATGCATCATGATCGAGATTGGAGAGGCACGATTCGCATTGAGGAAAATAATCAGCAAAATCCGTCTGAAGCATTCTTGTCCTGGATCCACGTTAACCACAATAACTCTAAATAGGGAAATCAAGAAGTTAATTGAAAATTTAGATGCTTACTTAAATTTATTGAGAAACGAAAACAATGATTTACTGTCAATAGTAAAATAATTCCCAGTGCAGAGACAAATATACCTGTAGTCACCGAATCAATAAATGTCGACGTATGAAGAATTGCACAAATCCAATATCCTAAAAAATCGATTATAAACTTCACTGCTAGTTAATTTATGACCAGGAGTAAATTGTGCACACGCCAACTAGAAATGAGAAAAGATCAATAGTGACACGTGCCATAAACAACCCGAATTAAATGTGACAGAAATTACTGGAATAATCGCACGGAATGGAATTTATTAACAGTTAATTCGCCAACCCGATTACGTGGCACTTGTTACTAATGGATATATAACCAGTGCGTGGTGTAAGTTTGTTCATTTTTAACAATTAATATAGACGATTATGGATCCACGTCACGGATGGCCGTTAACCAGAGAGACCCGTAATTCGTGAAAAGAAGATCTCAAAATGGGAAGGGAGCCAATCTCACCACCTGAGGGTATGCTTTATATTACGTTCAACATTTGTTTGATTTTTCTCTAAATTCATGTGAGGAACAACTGGGGAAACGAGATCGGCCACATCATGCACTAATTCCAACGTCAGCCACGATCTCTCAAAGCTGGGACAATCAATAGAATCTCCTACTGAACCATATCATTTTATTATGCCTCAAATAAAATTTTCAATATGAGAGTCTTGAATTTGTCATTTTAATTGATTATCTGGAATCGAACATTGTAACCGTCTACGTATGATTCTGACGAATATCAATTTCTAACGCAGCTGAAAACGATAACGTACTCACAAAACACCTAGGAAATGACGCGACCAAAAGCCAGCAAATACGTTGATAACCCAACTAGGATGACCCAACTCAGGTGAAATCTCAATAACCCAGATGATAGAGTTTTGGTTTTCTTCTTCCATGCTTACGAAAAATGAATAGACGCAGCAGTGTCGAGATACCCAAATAAAGACCGTAGATAAAAGCGAGTTAGCACAAACTCCCAGTCATATTTCCAGTGACCATGAAACATCTAACCAAGTCGAATAAGTATGGAAGTCGTTGCTAATACCACCGATACATAAGCATTCTTCTAAAATAAATCGGATGAGAAACATGTTGACCTCGAGGCGATGCCACTGTAAGAACCCTATCAATAATCGTCAAAGAACCCAATAATCAGATTAGTTACCCATTATAGTCATCTCACCACCAATGAAACCTATGACCATTTAACTATTAAAAATTATTATTATTGTTATGATAGTGAACAGCATACTGATGCCAATTTTTTGAATAATAACTTGATGATTTACAATTTGCAGATCTCTCTTGGATAGACGCGTCCCGCGTCACAGTGCGTTTCCCAGCACAATCTGCCACCAGATGTTGACAGGCCTTATGGGACGTGGGGTTCTCAGTATCTCAGTATCCCCGGTGAGAGAATTCCGTGCGGGCGTACAGAGAGACGATGGGGAAATAGATCTACCTTTTGTGGCTATAAAAAGAGAGCCCGGCCGAAATCTAGCTAAGGAGATTCGCGGGCAGGCAGAATTCTTGTTGGCGCGTCTGGAGGAACACCATCGTCAAACCAACAGACAAGTGGACCGAGCCAGGAGACACTTGGCTGAGATCAATAAAGCCATCGCAACAGGAACTATCCCTAGTACGGATTGGTACGCCCCTCCGTACAATGTATCTTACAACCTCAACGATCCGAACCTGGACGAAGAATCCGAAGTCATGGACATGGTGATTCCACGAAGAATGTTGACTAGGGAGACGGGAGACGAAGTGAGACGTCCCCACTATGATCAAGAGCACTCATACGCTCACGAAATTCCAAAGCGTTTTGGAGGACGAAACCGTGGAAGACATGGTTAATATTGGTACAATTTGCTAAATAAAATTCAGATTTTGTTTTAATTCTTTTGTCTTGTTCCTATAATAATTAATGAATGGAATTATAGTACGATTAAGAATAGGTTTTGTTTAAAAATTGAGATTAAGAATTAGATAAGTGAAGTTACACGACGAAAGATTAGATTAATGTTGTATTCCGTGTTGTAGATATGGAACCCCACAAAATTCTTCAAGGAGAGTTGGTCAAAGCCCAAAGATTAAATCGAGAATTGAACCAGCAAATCATTCAACTGACGACGGAAATCCAGCGTTTGAAATCCAGCTGGGTAGAGCCGAAAAGGATGAAGGTTCTATACCAAAAGATGACAGCCGCCCAGAGAGGTTGGGCCGAAGAAAAGCAGTTGAATCAAAACCAAAAAACCAAAATTCGCTGGCTAGAAGTGGCTCTATCTGTGTGTCAGGAGGGTAATGCAGTGACATACCCGCTTGTTTTTGCTCCAGCCCAATTGGCTTACAAGGAGGCCACATCGAACTCCAAACCTGCGAGCAAACCGCCTCGGCACCGACCTGGCCGAAACGAACGTGTAAAACGTCCAGCCGCTCAACCTGCAGATTAGAACAGTTTTTTCGTTTGTGATCTTTAAATAAATTTGCGTTGATAAAGTTGTTAACCTAAATCATGATTATAATTTGCATTAAAAATTGATGATCTAAAACCATGATTTATAAGTTCAAGACCTAGACGGTAAATATAATTAAACAGAAGCGATTTTATGTGACAAGACCAAGCTGAAGTAAATAGAGGGGACGAAATTTAGTAAAGCGCACACAGACATTCTATTGGTAGTGCGTTGGACCCGCTTTGAGGTCGGGCCAGAGCAGTTCATTCATAGAGCTCACCTTTGACGACCTCAAAAACCGATGGTTACATTACCAACGTTGCTTAGCAACGGGTAACCATTGGGGGACAGGAAACATTTACATCTGGGGTCAAGGTCACGACCAAACCATAAACCCCACTATAATAATAATAATAATAATAATAATAATAATAATAATAATAATAATAAGTAATAATAATAATAATAATAATAATAATAATAATAATAATAAAATAAGTAATAGTTAAAACATTACTTATAAAAATAAGTAATAGAATAAAAATTAAAAAATATTAATAATTAAAACACTACTTATTTTTATAAGTAGTAATTTTAAGTTTAAAATTTTTAAAAAATAATATGACCTTGAAAAATTTTGAATGGCCTTAAAAAAATATGATGAGTCATCCAATAACCTTGACCTACTTTTGAATGACCTTGAAAAAATATGATGAGTCATCTAATGACCTTGAAAAAACTTGAATTACCTTAAGAACTTTTTATGAGTCATGGTCTTTGTTTCAATGACCTTGAAATTTTTGAAAGACTTGAGAAATTTTTGATGAGTCATGGTCTTTGTTTGCATGACCTTGAAAAATTATTATTACTCATTGAATGACCTTGAATGAGCCATGGTCTTTGCTTGAATGACCTTGAAAAATTATTTTGACTCATCTAATGACCTTGAATGAGTCATTGTCTTGGTCTTAAAAATTTTTGTACTTTTAGACTTAGAAAAAACGTTTTACCCCCCGGGGGTTGATCTAGCGGTGACACATCCCACTACTCCCAATAGTAAAAGTGTCTATCAATCGATCATAGGCTGATCAATAGAAAGAAAAAGATGCATTTATTTTATGTTCACTACAAATTGATTTCTATAAATTATTTTATTTTTGTTTTATAATTTGCGAAATAAGAGCAATGAATTTTACAATGAAAAGACAAATAAAATATTAAACTTTTTATTATCTAATATTTTCCTTAGCTCATATTTCGAATAAACTAACCATCATTATTTATAATTTTTATATTGTCGGCGATTGATTGATTATGAATTGACTAGGATTGATGGATCGATTGACTATGAATATATTGTTTGTATTATATTGATTTTATTTTTGAACAATATTATGACGTTTATTGATTGATTGTAATTTTATTTTTATTGATTTGATTGGGTTTTATTTTAAGTTTTATTTTTGGTGTAATAGTTATTGGTTGTTTGTGTGATTGATTTGAAATCGACTTCGTGAAATTCTTTGTACGGATTCCAGAAATGCTCAAACCAAACTGCAGATTCCCGTGATTCGATTCGAATAATTCGAAACGACATATTTGACAGACGAAGAGATATTGATTCGAATGATATTTAGTTACGTAAAATCACACAGAACGAGAGATGTAATATTGATTTTTTTTCACTTACGTGGGACACAATCATCCTGATTACACGAATAAATATAAGTTACCAAGGCTTTTATAAACTAGTTGGGGTTAACAAAATGCACAAAAATAAAAATGGAAAATCAATAAAAACATTGGTATTGTGGGATTAGTGGTGTCTATGACCTTGACCCTTTCATACAATACTATGTGTTTGCAACTGGTTGCCCGTCGCTAAGCAACGTTGGTACTGTAACTAATGGTTCCGAGACCATCAAAGGTGAGCTTTGTTTCCAAAACTGCTAAGACCAGGTCTGCAGCTGGTTCAGCAAGCTACTGATAGAAGGTATGTGCTCGTCTTGCTTATTTAGGTCCCTTTCTTTCTTCCTGTCTCTCTCCTTCAATTCATAACTCACGTTTTACATAAAACTCCTTTCCTAGTATAACCTTTGACTTATAAATTAACCAATTTAAACTACAAAAACTTTTATTTCCAATACAAGACAATTACAGTAATTTATAAATATTTTAAAACCCGGTCATTTACTTTGATTCTGGCGTTTTCTGCGTTCCCGTTCGGCTTTTCCTGGCCTGGCACAAAACTTTGGTTTGCCTAGCAGTTTTTCTCGGCCTGTCTGATTTTGATAGGCTACTTGTGCCGGGGCGAATACCAGAGGGTAAGTGACTGCACTTCCCTCTTGGCTTGCCGCTATAGCAACCTCAAGACCTCGGATCTGAATCTTTTGGGCCTGGTTTAAGGCCTTCTTATCTTGCCAGCCTCGCTGAGCAGCATTTATCTTTTGGTACAGCCGTTTTACTCGAGACGGCTCGATCCAAGTGGCTTTAATCCACTGGAGCTCGCAGCTGAGTTGGATACATTTTTTATGCAAACTGCCGTTCTCCGGACGAAGCTTTTTCAGCTCTGATCCAATTTCTTTGATCGCTTCCATGGCTGAAATTATCGACAGCATTAACTACGATATTACGACAGAAGTAGAATATTTTGAGGCAAAATAAGTTTAATTCCGATTTAACTTGGACAACTATTATTTGTGACCTTAATTAAATACTCTAGGTTGCTGTATCATTACAATTTATAACTACAATCGAGAAAATATTTTTAATAAAACCAAATCACTCTTTAACAAAACTAAGTCAACAATCAAGAAAAGCGACATTTATTTTTCTTTAATCACAGAATTAATCTATGTGTAGTCTTTTACGCGATAAATGCCTCCAAGAATAGGCATGCTCCTCCATTCCTCTATCCTCATGTATTTCTCGAATGTCTAGTTGCAATAGATGTTTCGGGACAACCATGTGGGTAGATCGTCCGCAAAAAGTGAGCGTTATTACTAATGCTGTAATTGCTCGGACGGCCTCTGGGTCCAATGAGCTGTCGTTAGAAGACTTGTGCTCGCTTTAGATTATTGGGTCCCCTGTCGTAGATTTTATTCGTTGGAGTCTATCATAATACAAGAAGGAATCCGACAATGACAACACAAGCGGCTGCATATCGAATGGTACATTCTAGTGGGTTGATTGCGGATTTTAGATACTTATTAAATATTCCTATCAAATGTTCGTAGATATCGTTTCAACTAACGAGAAGGATATAATTTACAGCATAAACCTATTTAATTTACAAAATAAACACATTCTATAATTCCGTCAGGTCTTATTTAATAATCGAGCGGCTCGACGTCTAGCCCGCTCCTTTCGTCCAGGCCGATAACTGTTCGTTATTGTTGTTGTTGTGGTTGTTGGAGTTGCCACCGACTCACGATAGGCTAATTGAGCCGGGGCAAAGACGAATGGATAAGTTACGGCTACCCCCTCTTGACAGGCAGATAGTGCAACTTCCAACCCCCGTATCTGCGTTCGGAGGTTCTGGTTCAACTGTTTTTCGTCTGCCCATCCCTTTTGGGCTGCGGTAAGCCTTTGATGCATTGATTTGATCTTCTTTGGATCCACCCATGTGGCCTTTATTTGCTGGATCTCACGGGACAGCTGGACAATCTGGTCATAAAGATTTTTATTGGTTTTTTGGGCGTGCGCCAGTTCTGTCCGTAATATTTGTAGGGGTTCCATTTCTGTGAATAATAAAAATAAAATTTTGTTGTAAATTCCAGAGTTATTGAATATAGGCTTGATTTAAACAAAAGTTGGCAAATGCTACACTGAGAAACGAGTGACAATGAAACTCTTAAAATAACAACTATTTATTACAATGACATTTAAACAAAACTAAAATGTCCATAACCCACTGATCAGCGGGATCAAGGCTCTTCGAAGAATCTTCTAACCCTTTTCTCAGCTGAGTAGCCCGGGCATACGAAGACGGGCCGTTTCGTATTACGTACTGGTCTGGAACTGGGCGGTGGCATGCACGGGTAGAAGTCTGCGATCCTTCCGGCCGCGATGTCGTCCTCTACGTTGGCCAGGTATTTTCTGGCCCTGACCACGTGAAAATCGACCTGCTGTTGATGGTCCTCAAGGCGTGAGAGGAGGCAACGGGCATGATCCCGAATTTCCTGGGCCGGATTCTGACCGCTTATTTGTTCGTTCGGCATTGACGGTCTCTCGTTTGTTCCCAGCAACTGCCAGATGGTCTGTCGGGGTCCTCTTGGTTGGGGCTCCTCGTTGCCTCTCGCTCGCCCGATTCGGCGCCAGGCTTGCCTCCACTGGTCGGCATTGTGCGTGGGAACACGAACCAAAGGTCTTAATATTTCTGAACAACAAAAACATGGTCAGATGGGGTTGCCATCAAAATTTAATAATTATCAAAGAGAATTCAAATTCCTATCACATTCCTGAAAAATGATATCGGAGAATCCTAACAACCATAAACAAATATCTTTAATTTGATATACTTACTCACCTAAAAACATAAATGGTGAAAGATTAAAGATTTCCTAGCAATTATTCATTAAATATAAAATATATCCGATTACCTAAAAACGTGAACAGTTACAATATATATTCAATCACCTAACAACATAAATAGTTAAATTATACATTCAATCAAATAGTTAAAATATATATTCAATCACCTAAAACATAAATAGTAAAAATATTTATTCAATCACCTAAAACATAAATAGTAAAAATATTTATTCAATCACCTAAAACATAAATAGTTAAAATATATATATTCAATCACCTAAAACGTAAATAGTTAAAATATATATTCAATCACCTAAAACATAAATAGTTAAAATATATATTCAATAACCTAAAACATAAATAGTTAAAAGATTTAAAATTATTTTTTACAACAATTATATATTAAATAACAAAAAAAACGCAAAAATTTCGAAACAGTATGAATCAAACTGTCACCTCGAACTATAAATTCCGTCAACTTGCATCGTTTCCACGAAGAACCCAAAAATTTTGAGCGCCTCTACGAACAATCGCTGAAGTGAATGGGTAAGAGAAGGAATAGAAACGAACGTAATGTGTTCCTGAATGGCATGCCCTGAACGTCGAAGTTTAAATTTGCGTCAAAAAATTTGTTGTAAAAATCTTTTACAAATTCGGTTAAAAAAAAATCAAAATTTTTACATCGTTAATGAGAATAGTTAACTGATATTTAATACTTTAATTTAAATTTTTTAAGAGATCAAATATTATTTACCCCAATTCGGCGAGTTCGGGCCACGAGCTATCTCCTCACCCGTAATCTTGGCAGTATCCTCATGGTCGAAGGTTCGATGCATAATTCCACAAAGAATTAAAAGAGATCAAGATTTACTGAATGATTGGCATCGCCGGATTCTTCTTATGGAAATCTGACTGTCCGTGTGTGCCTGTAGGTGTGCGACATACCACGCCCTGTTCTGTATCGAATGTGTGCGAAGGACAACTTCAATATTAATTGATTTATTTCCTATAAATGCCCAGTTCGGTGATGCGGCATTAGGCGTGCGTGATTGTGCCTATCGATTGACCGGTGATAGAAGTCAGCAGCAGTTGTGTAAGGTAAGTTTCGATTTTTCTCACTAATTTTTATTCAGTTAACTTAATTTCAGACTTATCCGGATTTCGGTGCAATTCACACAAAACTGAACACGCTATATTGTAAGTTTTATTAGGCTAGGTCAATAATAATTTTCTTTATTTTTTGATTTATTGCAGGATCTCAGTTTCTATGGGGACAGTAATCAAAAGAAAAATCACTCCGTGGCTTTTCCTTACTGGAGGGCATTAATTAGCCAACGCATATTTTTCAACGGGTATTTGGTATTGAGTTTAGCGAATGAGATGATTTTATTATCATGCAGGGTGGAATATTTTGTCCCTTCTCTCGCTGTTCTACGTGGGGAATATTCGAGTAGAACTACTCGTAAGTAGATTGATGGATACCAATTTTTCAATTATCTCGGCAGCGGTGATACTTGAGGGACTATCTCGGATCGGTGGTTCCGGATTTTATCATAAGACCTCGTTGTCTCAAACGAAAAGGTGAAATATGGCTTTCTATAGTCAATCCTATTGCCGATGTCAACAACAGATATTTCAAATTTAGTTTTCGGAGAACCTGATGTCAGATGCTGGTATCAAAATCTGGGGCTGGAATTTTTATGAGATTCGAATAAAACTGTTTGTTTCTCGTTTTTATTTATGCGTCTGGTCATTTTTTGCGAGGACTACTATTGATTGAATTATTCGAGTGAGGGCAGGTCTAAGGTTCTTCATTATTTAATTTAATTATGTTTTGTTAACGTTGGAATCAAAACTCTGACGCGCCCTGTATTTATTTATCGTACTATAGGATTTTATGGGTTCTTTATCAACAATTTTTGGGCGCGGATGAAGTTTAAATAGACTGATTTCTTATTGGGGATTTTCCTTATGGAGTTTAAGTTATCGAATTGTACTAGTTCCGAACACTACATCGAGAGTTTTTATTTACTAACTTTTATCTCTTTCTTCTCTATTTAATCTATTTTTGATCCGTATCGAGGAGTTGGGATGACGACTATATTTAAAAACCTTTTATTGACTTTTTCATGAATTTATTTGAATCCACAACGACTATGTTATGGTAATTTTTACTTCCGACCCCAACCTAGAAATTTTTATCACTGAGTGTTTGCCACAACCGTATTAAATTTACGTTTACACAAAATCCTCTTATTGATTCTCGATATAATGTTAGGACCTTACTATACTTGTTATAGGGTTACGTTTATTTAATTATTTTTTCGCCTCTCATGTTTAAGTTAGGAGTTTATGATGATGGGAGGGTATGATCGTGACTTATTAGCTTTGGCAAATTAACGTTTTGAATTTTTAATCATCCATTAAAATATGCATATTAAGTTCATAGCAACGATTTCATTTTTCTAATTCCCCGTTACCTTTCCCCTGGTTGACCTTAGGTGCATTGTGTTTATATTATAGTTAATGAGTGCCCACTGGACTACTCGTGTGATGATTTTGAGCCGTGTGTAGAATAATTTAGGTCAAATTTAAAGAAATCGAGAGACGAGGAAGTAGCTAAAAGACCGCTTCCTTATTTCTCCTTTCTTCTATACGGGGTAATATTGACGTTCCAGCTCCTGCGTTCCGCACGCCGGACCTTCTCGGACACGAATCATGGGCGATATTCCACGCACTTACACGAATTCGAATAATATGTTGATTTTACTAACTTGTGATGTGTCTTTGGCTGTGGGCCGGAAAAATTTCGACAATAATAAAAACAATTTATGTATTAAGAATAATTTATTAAAATAATAATAAAAATTTACCGATCCAAGCATCCATAAAATATCATAAAAATATCACTCTCCCCACGCCGACACCCAAGCAGAGCTTTATCGAGGTTGCAAGGATGTGACGTGGAGAGAGCTTCCAAATAAAACTCTCACTTACATAGATTTTCAAAAAACTGATTTAGTGATTTTCAAAAACGATTAAAATTATGTGAAAATGAATCGGTATATATACCTATTTTTTGGCCCTAACCTTGCGTGTTCTTTTTGATTTAGTAAAACATAATTCGACCTTGGAATTTTCTAGTGTATTCTAATCTTAATTTTTATTATTTTGCAATTTTATTTGATAATTTTTCTTTTGAAATTTTTATTGAATTATTTCTAATTCAAATTCTTTGTTTTTTATTTCATTTTCATGAAATTTCACATTTTGTTAAATTATCAAATTTCGGTCAAATTTGTTAGGTTTTCGTGTTATGTTTATATTTATATCGCGCGGATCTTGTTGCTTTTTGTTATTATTTTAATTTATTTTTATGTTTATTATTTTATATGTAATTGTCTTCTTTCTCATATTTTGATAGGGTTAATTGGTGTTTTAATAGGTTTGAATTTAAATCTGCATGTTGTGTTTGCATGTGTGTTACCGATTCATTTAAACATTTACAAGGCCGTTTGTGTTCTGGCCCAACAATAACAAGAAATTTTGACCGTAAAATGACCATTTATATAAAAGTTATATAAAAGTAAAAAATTAATGAATTAAATGAGTAAAAATAAAATATTTTTGGTTGAATAAATCTGTTAGACCAGAACACAAACGGCCTTGAAAATTGTTTAAATGCATCAGTAATACAGCACGAAAACCCAGCACCAAGATAACTTAAAATACAATATACAACATCAACTAAACACTTTAAAATCTGAGAGAATATAAATAAATATAAAATCAAAAAACATAAAAATAAAATAAATACAAAATGCATCAAGAACCGTACGAAATCTGCATAAAAAATAACATATTAACAAGAAAATTTGACCGTAAAATGACCATTTATCTAAAAGTAAAAATTAATGAATTAAATGAATAAAAATAAAATATTTTTGGCTGAATAAATTTAATTTAAAAGGTTAAAAATAAATTACCAATTTAAATTAAGAAATAAATAAAAATTTAATTTAGATAACACAAATAATTTCAAGGTCAAATTTGTTTAATCGCAATAAAAATAACACGCAAGGTTAAGGTCAAATTATAGGTATATATACTGATGTGTTTTGACAAATTATCAACTAAAATTTGTTGCAAACTTAGCTTAGTTTTCAGTCTGAATTTTCAGTCTTATTTTTCAGAAATTGTAGCCTAAATTGAGTTGGTGTGCGTTGCAACTGAGAGCCGTGTTTTCAAGCTATTAACACTAGTAAGTGTTTTGTCTGAACACGACAACTTTCAGTTGCTTTACATTGCCGTAGGAAGCGAAGTAGATGAATGCTTAATGAATTTTTTGACCAATTGTGAAACTATATGCACGAGTGTTTATGAACTTATTGACCAATTTGATTAGAGGTATTGTGATAAAGCGATGAACAATGATGATGCCTATAAACGTCCGATTACTATGTGAAATATTTCATGTCGAATAAACCGTACTATGCTCGAAACTTTTACTCAACTGATATGGTAAAATTTTTTTTTCCTTTTTCGGCCCACAGCCAAACATAAAGCAAGGAAGTAAAATTACACATAACTATCGAACTGTGTAAGTGCGGTGTAAGTCCGCCAATAGTTCGTGCCCGTGAAGGTTCCGGCGTGAGAATGCAGGAGCCCAAACGTCAAATCACTGACCTAAATAGCGAAAGAGAGTAGCTTGAGAGTGGGTCTTTTGGCTCAACTTTATTGGACTTAATTTCGATAAAATCGACATAAAATCTTTAACAACAATCGGCTAAAAATCACTAAAACTGAGTTGTCCAGTGGGCACTCATGAAATATAACATGAACATAAATAGATCTTAAGGACAAAGAGAGGGAAATGGTAGTGGGAAATATTGCGAAATCGTTGCAACAGTTAAAATGAATACCCATCGGAAAAAGATTAATCCGAACGACCAAAATCATGAAAAATAATGTTTTGAATAATATATAAGAATTAAAATAAATTATGTTGAATTGAGACGGAAAATATGGGCAGAACGCTGCTCAAATTTTCGGAAGTAGTTAAAACATTTATGATAAAACGGTAAAATCAGGGCGGAATGCTGCTCAAATTTTCCGAATCAATTAAAATACTTATCGAAAATAGTGAAGTAAAAGCACAATGTTGTTCAATTGTTAGTATAATATCCTTATAAAACTGTAAAATAAGGGCGGTACGCTGCTAAAAATTTTCGACTCAAGGAAAATACTTTGTCGAAAACTGAAACATAAGAATGGATTACGGCTAAATTTTTATATAAGCAAAGTATTGTTGGGCTCAGAGCCAAAATTAAAACAAAAATTACAAAACCAATTTAAACAAAAAGGTGAAAATTGTATAAATTAAAACAAAACAATTAATGTCGTTGGAAATTGTCAATATGGCTGCTGTAACATAAACACGCACCGCAAGAAGAGACCAAAAATAAAATAAAACATATTAATTAAAACAAATTAAAAATATAACAAAAATTAAATAAAATAAATAATTAATTAAAATTCGGAAAAATGCCTACAGATGCAAAAAGAAACATACGAAAAATAAAATAAACTGCCAAAACCTTGCAAAATAAGGTTTAGAAAAAACACAGGCAGAAGAGGCGACCAGAAAACAAAATATTGGGGTTTAAAAATAATATTTTAAGAAAATAATAATAAAAATAAAATCCAACAATAAAATATTAATATATCAAAAAATAAGGAAAAATATATAAAAAATTATAAAAATAATTTGAAATTAATAAAATAATTTAAAAACCCTAAAAATCGCGAAAAATCGCCCATTGGTCGCACACAGGCACAAAAATACTATATGTACGGCAGTCATTTTCACAATTTTCAGACAGACTTACAGAATTCTAGACTAAAAATTTTTAGACATTTTTTCAGTCAGGTGACTAATAGAAAATTTTTAGACAAAGTGTTTATGCCAATTTATGCCAATTTTTCAAATCTGGTTGCATGATTGTGGATTGTAAGTACTGTTATTTTTTGTATAAATATATATTTCGAAGTCTTGTTACTTTGATTTTATTCTGGATGGTCGTGGAATCTTTTGGTGCCACTGACAAATCTCCCTAAAATCTTATTTATAATAAATATTTCAATAGACGGTTCATGGGACGGATCTCGTGCCGGCTATTGGGTGAAAACCCTTAGTTGAGCTCGTGGGTCATGCCTCGTGAACCCCTCGGCAGTGCGCAGTCGGGTCTGGCGTTATGCACAGGACCGCTACGCAGGGCGCCGTTGTATACTCGAGGCGGCTGCTGAAAAGTGGCCGGAGCGAGTAGAAAATAAAATTCGGGAAGTGCGACTATAGTTAAGTGGGAATAAAGTTTTGTAGGGGAAGTTTAAAATATTTACGGGAAATTAATGAAAAATCAAGTAGGAAAGGATAGGATAGTATAGGAATGTAAATTTGAAAGTAGTTTTCTAAAAGTTGAATGATATAATCTGGTAGAAGAGAGTAGCGTTTATTGAAGTGATCGCAGAGGGTTGTAATTACTTAAAATCATGGGAAACGTACCGGGAATTAAGGAATTGTGGATCAAATTTTTAATATAGGTAAAGATAAAGGTAAACTAGGACAAATGTAGTCGATACCGTGATTAAACAAATGAAACAGGAAATTTACCAAAAAATAAGGGAGGAACGCTGCCCAAATTTTTGAAGGATACATTTATAAATAATGTGTAAAGATGATAAATAAGTATGGAAATTGTAGGAATAGGCGAGTAAGGACCAGGATATAGAAAGAGAAAGACGTAAGACCTTCCATCGGCAGTCCAGAACCCGAAAGTGAAAATATCATGAGAAGTAGTTCTAGAAATGGAGCTCACCTGCTCATGAATTTTCAACCTCTATGTACAGTACCAACATGGCAATCACCATGGGTACATAGGAGGGATAGAATAATAATCTTGCTGGCGTTTAGGGGGTAGTCACACAAAAACCCTAGAAAAAATAAATAAAAACCAACCCTATTCGCCAACAGTATATTTTTTTAAGCCGAGGAATAATGACGAATCCCTACACAAAAATTTGATAATAATAATGATAATAGTAAGGACAATGGTAATAATAATAATAATAATAATAATAATAAAAATAATAATAATAATAATAATAATAATAATGATCATGGTACTTATAATAATAATGATAATAATTATGATAATAATAATAGTGTTGATCCAGCACACAAATAGCCTTGAAAATCGTTTAAATGTATCAGTAATACAACACGAAAACCTAGCACCAAGATATTTAAAATATAATACACAACACCAATTAAATATTTTAAAATTTGAGACAATATAAATAAATATAAAATCAAAAACATAAAAAGTAAAATAAAATAAATACAAAATGCATCAAGAACTGCACGAAATTTACATAAAAAATAACATAATAACAAGAAAATTCGACCGTAAAATGACCATTTATATAAAAGTAAAAATTAATGAATTAAATGAATAAAAATAAAATATTTTTAGCTGAATTAATTTTTTTTAAAAATGTTAAAAATAAATTACCAATTTAAATTAAGAAATAAATAAAAATTTAATTTAGATAACACAAATAATTTCAAAGTCGAATTTTGTTTAATCGCAATAAAACTTACACGCAAGGTTAAGGCCAAATTATAGGTATAAATACTGATGTGTTTTCCCAAATTTTCAACTACTACTTTGTAGTATTAATTTCAACCAAATTTAAGATGCACATTTTTACAAATCTTACTTTGTTGTGTGATTTTTTTTAGATATTTTCAGATCATTAATCTACAGTTATCAATATTTTCAGGTTATTAATCTACAGTTATGTTTTGTAGCAATATTTTCGGGTTATTAATCTACAGTTATGTTTTGCAGCAATATTTTTCAGATTGTTAATCTACAGTTATGTTATTTTGGTTTATGTACATCGATGCCCGACTTAAAATTTGTTTATATGAATGCCAAATATACAGTTTATGCATCGAGACTTTTGCCTAATTCATGTGGTAATTTATTTTTTCTATTATTTTATTTTTGTTGGCCCACAGTCAAAGACACATCACAAGTTAATAAAATCATATACAGTATTCAGATTCGTGTAAGTGCGTGGAATATCGCCGATGATCTGTGCCCGTGAAGACCCGACGTGCGGAACGCAGGGATCGGAACGTCAATATTATTCGTACATAGGGGAAATTGAAGGGTAAATGAGTAGCCCTTTGGCTGCTCCTTCATCATCCGTTTCCTGTAAGATTGTGTTGGGCCAGAACATAAACGGCCTTGAGAAATGTTTAAATGGATCGGTAACACACACGCAAATATAACATGCAAATTTAAATAAACCTATTGAAACATCAATTAAACCCTATCAAATATGAGAAAAAAGAGAGTTAAATATAAAATAATAAACATAAAAATAAATTAAAATAATAACAAAATGCAACAAGATTCGCACGATACCAACACAAACATAACAAGAAAACACAACAAATTCGACAAAATTAAAAAATTAATAAAAGTTCATGAAAATGAAACTTAAATCAAAAAATTTGAATTAGTAATAATTCAATAAAAATTCTAAATGAAAAATTATTAAAATAAATTGAAAAATAATAAAATTAAAGAATAGAATTCACTAGAAAATAACAAGGTCGAATTTTGTTTTACTACATCAAAATTAACATGCGAGGTTAGGGACAGAAAATAGGTATAAATACTGATCCATTTTCACATTAAAACACACCGTTTTTCGAAACAAACCATTTTGCTGAACTAAAATTTTGTTTGAAAATCTAGTTTAACATTTTCAATTTTAGGTGAGAAATAGTTTGATTTTTGGAGCTCTCTCTCCACGTCACTTCCTTGCAACCTCGATAGAGCTCTGCTTGGAAGTCGGCGTGAAGGGAGATGCAATGTTATGAATTTTTATTTTTTATGGAATGGAATGTAGGGTAATTTATGTTTATTTGTTATATGCTTAATAAATATTTATATTATCTATAAATTGTTTTACATATTTAAAACTTAATTAAACATTTGTCGAAATTTTTCCGGCCCACAGCCAACACATATTGCAAGATAGTAAAATATACATAGTACAGATTTGTGTAAGTGCGTGGAAAATCGCCAATGATATGTACCCGTGAGGACCTAGCGTGCGGAACGCAGGGGTCGTAACGTCAATATGATCCATATAGATGAAACGAGAAATAAGGAAGAAGTCTTTTAGCTGCTTCCTCGTTCCTCCTTTCTGTAAAATCGACCTAAAATTCTATTACACACGGCTCAAAATTATCACACCGAGTAGTCCAGTGGGCACTCTGTAAATATAATATAAACACAAAATGCGCCTAAGGTCTATTAAAGGGAAAGGGTACCGGAATAAATTAAATTGAAATCGTTGATATAGCTTAATTAGATTAATAATTTAAATTTACAGTTTGAAACAAAATAATAAAAAATCATTAAATAAGTAATTCATTAATTCAATTATTGATTAAAATTAAATGATTATTGGGTAAAAAGAAATATCTCATTGATTAAATTAAATTAATTCAAATAATTATTGAGCAAAACTAATGTAATCCATTGATTAAAAAACCAAATTTTCTTTAAATTAAATTGTTGATTGAAGCTAAATAATATAAATTCATTGATTAACAATAATTCGTTGATTAAAGTAGTTGATTAACCCAAGGAATTCATTGATTAAAATTAAAGTAATTTGGATAAAAGTAAGATAATTCTTTGATAAAAATCAAGTAAATATTCAAGTGAAAATAAAGTAAAGCTTGATTCATTGATTAAAAATGTTGAAATAATTTAAATTAAAGTAGTACATTGATTAAAGTAATTTATCGATTAAACGAATTATAAAGAAAAAATAAGTAATTCTTTAAATTAAATTATTATAAGTTATTGATTAAAAGTAAAATGATGATCGAGTAGAATTAAGTATATCATTGATTAAACCCCATTAATTAAAGTAACTCATTGATTAACAAACGAAATCTTTCTTTTGTAATTTGTGGATTAAAGCTAAATAATATGAATTCCTTGATAAATCAATCCGTTGATTAAACTAATGAAAATTGTCGATTAGATTAAGCAATACATTAATTAGAACTAAAGTAAAAGTAAACTAATTCCTTAGTAAAAGTCAAGTAGATCTTCGAGAAAGAAAAATAAAATAAAGCTTGATTCATTGATTAAAATATTAAAATAATTTAATAAATTACGAATAACTCGAATGACGAAAATTAATATAATTCATGGATAAAGTGATTCCTAGATTCGAATTAGAATGATTTTCCGGGTAGAAGTAACGAAAGCCATTAGGTAAAAACAACATGTTTCGTTAAATAATATGAATTCGTAGACTAAAATAAAGTGATTAATGATGGAATGAAACGGGTTATTACTTAAAACAAATTAATACAAATTACGAAAATCAAAGCTTAAGATGATAGATAAAAATTTGTATTAACATTACATAAATTGTTCAATCATAGGAAGGCTTACTACGGATTATTTTTTGAACCAATAAAACTCCAACTAGAAAATTCCCAAGGTGTGAGATTTCACCCGCTCGAAAGCTTCGGTAGTCGCAAGACGTTTCCTTAACAAAGTCGAATAAAATGCATTCAAATTAAATAACATAATAACCTACCAAATTTATTTAGCTAAGTTTAAGCGAATCTGTTGATCAAGAATTCTGAAAATGAAATGCAATCAATACAATTACCGGAAATAAACATACTAAACTAAATCGTCTCCATTTAACCGATTAAGCTGCAACGACAAGATCCGCCGGAAATCGACCACATAGGATCATCGAATAAACACGTCTACGCACAATTAATTTATCCGGTTCAACATCCGGCCCTGACCTTAAAGGTTCGATTAACATGTATATTTGTATTGTCCAAAAGGTGTGCATACTAAAGGGCCAGATCTGTGAGATAATATAACCCTCTTATCATAGACCAATCGAGTAAAGGAAAGTAATATTCACGTTTTAACTTATCAAACAGCAATTCGCAGATTTGAGTGAACCTCTGTCAACCCGAGATGTCCGTGAACCAATTTACATAGCATTAGAGTAGTACTTGATTATTATAATTTTAAAGGATGCATAAGAGTGTCATGAGAAGATAATCGACGGAATATAGCACACCTAAAACTTAAAGATAAACCGCCCATCCGTTTCACAATAGTTACAACAAAAAGTAAAGCTAATAGAATCCGATAAGTTTAAATTTGGATAAATCTAATAGCAAATAACATAGGCATCATTTAGTTGATTTTTACATAAAGCGGATGACTTAATTAAATCTGATAACGATGATATTTTAGACATGTCACTCGAACGAATCGCTAGTCAAGCAACTGACGAACAGGGACGGGAAGGAGCCCATTCAACTACGGAAATTTTCGACGAGTTACGACAACAGTGGCCGTATCCTACTACTTGGCGGATACTAGGCTTGGAAAGAGACCCTTGCGGACTCACGGGACAGCAATATCCTGCTGCGGAGACCTACATATATGCACGAAACCTCCTCACCCAATGGGAAAGGGTGCAGGAACAGGTAGACCTACAGGTGGTTAAGGCGAGGATGCATCTCGCAAACATGGAAGAAGACATCCTCGCCGGGCGGATTGCTGAAGCCTATCCACCTCGCCCAGTCCGCGATACCCGACGCCCATATCCTGTAGTTCCTCCAAAGAAGAATCTAAAGAGGCCATTCCACGGAAAACAATGATCCCAAAAAAACACTAACAATAAACGTGATTTAGATTTGTTTTGGAAAAGAAATATTTGTTACTTTGTCCTTTCGTTTTAATCGTTTGCCTGAGTAGACCCGTGTTTAATGATTATGTTTATGATAATTATAAATACAAGTTATGTAATTCAGTAGAGAAAATTTAACTATTTTGTACATTGTAGTAATGACAACCAACCAAATCCTGCAAGCTGAACTAGATCGCGCAAGGCACACAAATGCGGATCTTCTCAACTAAATCATTCAGATGTCTAAAGAGGTGCAACAGATAAAAGCAACCTGGTCCGACCCGACAAAAATGAAAGCCATTTACCGCAGACTCACGGCGGCACAAAAAGGGTGGACGGAGGAGCGGCAGCTCAACCAGAGCCTGCGCACTCAAATCAGAGGATTAGAAGTCGCCTTAGCAGTCTGTCGGGAGGGGGAAGCAGTAACGTACCCGCTCGTCTTCGCCCCGTCTCAGATGCCACATACAAACCCTCAGTCCACCAAGCAGTCCGTCACCCCATCGAATAATCGTCGGCCGGGACGCAAGGAGCGTGCCCGACGTCGAGCAACACAACTCCAACCTATCCCATAAACTCACAAATGTTACATGTTTCTTTCGTTGATTTAAATAGAATAGTTGTATTGATAGTCGATTTGTTTCCTAGATACATTTGTATGCAAGCGTTATTAGGAATACTCGCATTGCGGTTTCAATCCGTCATTCCACATCTGATCATGAACTTTCTTACACATGGGACAGAGCTAAGCGAGCATAGGTCTTCTATCGACAGCTCGTGAACCCGAGGGTTGTCCGAGCAATTACAGTACTAGCGATAATACTCAATTTTTGCGGACAATCCACCACTTGAACACATTTCCAACGTTGCCTAGCAACGGGTGCCAAGTGGCAGTTAGAATCATTTTGTATGGCGTTACTGGGGCAACCATAAAGATAAACAAATTACGCAACCCTGTAACCCACCAATTGACATAAATTTTTAACAACAATCGGCTCAAAATCTCTAACACCGAGTAGTCCAGTGGGCACTCATTAACTATGAAATGAACATACATAGATCTTAAGGACAAAGATAGGGAAATGGTAGTGGGAAATATTGCGAAATCGTTGCAACAGTTAAAATGAATAGCCATCGGAAAAAGATTAATCCGAACGACCAAAATCATGAAAAATAATGTTTTTAAATAAGAATTAAATAAATTAATTTGAGTTGAGGCGGAAAATATGGGCGGGACGCTGCTCAAATTTTCCGAACTAATTCAAATACTTAACAAAAATAGTAACTTAAAAATGGAACGTGTAAAATAAGGGCGGAACGCTGCTCAAATTTTCCGAGTCAATGAAAATACTTTGTCGAAAACTGTAGAATAGGGATGAACCGTAAAATAAGGGCGGAACGCTGCTAAAATTTTCGAATTAACATAAATACTTTATCGAAAAACGGAAAGATACAGATGGATTACAACTAAATTTTTATATAAGAAAAATATTTCTTAAAGCTGAGGAATAAGGACGAATCCCTACACAAAATTTGTTAATAATATTGATATAATTGTAATAATAATAACAATAATAATAATAATAATAATAATAATAATAATAATAATAATAATAATAATAATAATAATAATAATAATATAATAATAATAATAATAATAATAATAATAATAATAATAAATAATAATAAATAATAATAATATAATAATAATAATAATAATAATAATAATA
Organism: Schmidtea mediterranea; assembly: GCA_022537955.1. Taxonomy (NCBI): domain Eukaryota; kingdom Metazoa; phylum Platyhelminthes; order Tricladida; family Dugesiidae; genus Schmidtea; species Schmidtea mediterranea. The sequence goes on from CM039679.1 coordinate 115,127,482, forward strand.
ATAATAATAATAATAATAATAATAATAATAATAATAATAATAATAATAATAATAATAATAATAATAATAATAATAATAATAATAATAATAATAATAATAATAATAATAATAATAATAATAATAATAATAATAATAATAATAATAATAATAATAATAATAATAATAATAATCATGGTATTTGTAGTAATTATGATAATAATTATGATAATAATAATAGTAGTAAAAAATAATAGTAGTAATAAAAATAAACATGATGGTAATTATATAGTAATAAAAATAATAATAAAGGTAATAGTAGTAACAATTAATAAAGATAATACATATAATAGTAACAATGATAATGCTAATGACAATAATAGGAAGCATAGTAGTTGTAACAGGGATAAGAGTAAGAGAGATAATGTGAGAATATTTAACCTAACCAAGGGGTACAGGCCAAATAATAATCATCAACACGGACAACGATAAGAAGGACTTTGGGAATGGACATAACAATGAATGATATGAGTATAGGTTAACATTTGACAGAGATAGGAGAATAATGGGACCTAAAAGTCGAAATCGAGCACAGGCCTTCTATCGGCAGCTCGTTGGACCCAGAGATCGTTCGGTCAATTATAGCATTAGTAATAGCGCTCACTTTTTGCGGACAATCTACCCACTCGAACACAGTTCCAACGTTGCTTAGCAACGGGTGCCGAGTGGTAAGCGAAAGATATTTGTATGGGGTACCTGGGTAACAACCATATAGTTTCAAAATATCAACACCCAGAAACCCACCCAAAGGTTGTTCAGATGCTGCAGCTTCTTCAGATATTAATTCTTTGTCAACTTCAGTCTCATCAGTAACTTGAGAAGCATCCTGAGCCTCAACAGCTTCACCTGTTTCTTTATTAGTCTAAAGGGAGTTAGTTTTATTTATAAGACCCCCAACAAATTACTTCTTATTATTTAGTTATAAATTAAAACGGTTTCCGAACAGTTATTGTTAAAGGACATATGAACAATTTGAATTGTCAACACTAGAAATATCTTTCAAATGAAAAATAATTCCGATCAATCTCTAAAAATTCTTAAAACGACCTCACTACAACTATGTCGAATAAAAGAAGGAGTTCTAGTGGACATAAACTATTTTTTTAAAAAGTGTTCAGATTTACAGAATTTCAAAGACTTTATCCTCTTCTGCATTTAGGTTACAAATCATATATGCAGCTGTTTATCAAGGAATGATTCTAAGTTATTAGAACTTTAACGAATGACATAAGGATAAGATCAACAAGGTTACTTGTTTAAGTATATCATATATTCAATTCTGTTTTTTAATCACTCTTCAATATGAAGCGCTAATAAAATACAGTATTAAAATAATTATTAATATTTTCTAATCTGTAATTTGGCATGATTTAGAAATGAATTAAACTGTAGAAAACCATTAGTTAACTCTTTCTAAAAATAGTTGCCTCATTCCATATTTGCTTGACCTGAAAGCACAAGTTTTCATAACAATTTAATATATATTGTCCTTAAATGAACCACAATTAATGTATTGCATTATGAAATTTAGAACACATCAGCAGTAAATAGAAATTTACAAAACAGCAAAACAAAAAGACAAAGAATGAGCAAATTTATAAGGCTTGTACGCAGCCAATGAATCATTGAATGGGGAAGAAAAAAATAGTTGCATCAAATTACATACTTCATTTCCACATTTGAGTAATTGCCTGTATGTCACAGTTACAATGATTCCATCGTTTAACTCTCTGTATTAAAATGCACTTTAAAAACTGACGTTTTGCGTCCCAATAGAAATGTAAGTTCAAATCAGGTCATTGTGAGGTGAAATTATTGGCGTATATTGAAAGACATTTTTACTAAAAATTCAGTAAGTTGGATAATTGCGCAAATTTAATGAGGTATTTTTTTTGTTTTTGCATGATTTTTTAAAGTTTTAATATAAAAAACTCTCTGTATTAAAATGCACTTTAAAAACTGACGTTTTGCGTCCCAATAGAAATGTAAGTTCAAATCAGGTCATTGTGAGGTGAAATTATTGGCGTATATTGAAAGACATTTTTACTAAAAATTCAGTAAGTTGGATAATTGCGCAAATTTAATGAGGTATTTTTTTTGTTTTTGCATGATTTTTTAAAGTTTTAATATAAAAAATTTCTATTTACTTATTAATTGCTTAAAATCAGAACCTATAAATTGTTTGTTAATTTAACTTTAAAATCGCTTTTACCTTTTCGATGGATTGTTAATATTAGACATTAAAATACATTTAAAATAAGTTTTTGAAATAAATTCGATAAACTACCTATTTTTGTTGTATTCAAATAATTCTATGAATTATAAATGAAAGAACCACTTTTTTATTTTAAAATATTTAAATGTCTCAACGATAAAATTTAAATGAATAACTTAATTTAATATTTGTAGTTTTTGGTTATTTGCGTTTAAAATTATGACTGGAATTTCATTATTCTAAATTTATACGTATATTGAATAATAAAATTTTTCATTTAATGGATGCCATAGAACCTTTATATGGTAAAACGAAAATATAATTTGGATAACTTTTCTCGAAATATATGAATTTTATATTTTGTAATTGTTGCCAGTTTATTTACAATTTGATTTAGTAGAAACTAGTTTAACTGAATAATTATTTGATGTTTAATGACCGTTCTATATCGATGTTATTACATATTAAAATACTTTAATATTTATGCATGAATTTATTGTGATATATATTTGACACTTAATTTTGACATAATTATTCACAAGTATTTCAATTGTTTTTTAATAATGAGAAATGCAATTTTAAATTCTGATAATTGGAAATCTGCCAAAAAAGTCTAGGATGTTATATTATAATAAGAATTCTATAATCAAAAAAAATTTCATTATTTTCTATACTTGAAAACTTTTGTATATTATTGTATTTATTGGCGTAAAAAGTATTTTAAGTGTTTTATTAATAATCTATAAATTTTAATTTTCACTAATATTGGTTTTTTTGGATAATAAGAAATTCCCTTACCTTAAATTTTGTCGAATTGAAATATTTTTATTTATAAATTAATAAAATAATTAATTTTTTTTTACAGCTACTTTCTTTGGTATTTGTTGAAGTGCATTGTAAATTTCAAAATTGTTCTTTTGTATGTTGTTCCGTGTCTAATTATGTATATTCGATAAGAGAATTGAAAAGATGCCATTCAAATTAGATAATTGAGTAGATCCGAAGTTTATAGAAATATGTAATAAGCAACCGTTTTGATTATATGGTTTATTCGCAAAATTAGGCTTAGCATGGTAGGATCCGTGAACATAATAAATAAATCATTTTTGTTTTATCATGTATAATAAACCAATTTTTTAAAAGTCATTTTGCAAATAAATTTTTTATTTTTGTAAAAAAAATGATAAACATTTTTAAGGTACCTTATAATCCTTAGCACAAAGCCTCCATATTTCATAAGATACCACTTATTAGACTTTTACAACTTATTCGATTTCATTGACCTGATTATTTTTTTGACATTAAATTAAATTTTGAAACTAAACAATACATCTAGAAATTGTAGAAAAATAAAAAGGTATAAAAATTTGTTAACATAATAATAATTAAATTTTAAATGTTTTAAGGATATTTTAATTAAGGTTATTGGATTTATAAGATATGAAAGCAATTGCCAATATTTTCCTGAGGGTTACTTTGACCTTAATTGATTTCTTTTGTATTATAGATCAAATTGAATTGGATTTCAATTACATATGATTGTTTATATAGAGTAGTGATATTTAAACTTTGGTCTCAGGACACTCATTAACATAGTTACCAGATTTTTTTTATTGGAATGTGGGAGATGTTCAAATCGAAATTTTAAAAGAATTTTTTAAAATTATTTATTCGTGAGTTAATATAATGCATTAATTACCTTAATTGAAAATAAAATTTCTAGTAAATTAATTAAACAAAATATTTTTTGTACTACAAATGATCACTTGTTGCTGCTTAATATGAAAGCGCAACAAATTTTCTCTAATATGAAATAGAGAAAACATAAAATTTGTGAAAATGTTTAACGTTTACACATCTAATGGTTTCCAAGACACAGTTTTCAGTGAGGGACAAACAACTCAAATCCAGGATTATTTTACATTAATGCCTAAAGTGTTTTGAGAACACGTTGTATCGGAAGGTTGTAACTGAAAACAAAATGCTCTCGGATTTAGTTATATTCTCTGTGAGGAAGACTTTAAATCTTATTTTTTATTGTTATTTTACGTTGGTAAATGGTTCATTGTTTCTTTACCAGGCCAGTTGTAATTCATTTATTAACTGGCATATTTGATGAATAATTATTTTCTGAAATATCGTGAATGATTTCGATACATTTTACCTTTAAGAGATGATTAATTTTAATTATTTAGTTTTTAAATAATATTGCAGACTTGTTAAACTTTGTTATTAAAACTAATTTATCTTTGTATATATATATTTTTTCTTTTCTATGATTATATATACGTTTCGACATTTAAGTAACAAATTTCCAATTTCTAGCTGAACAGGGTTGGATTTAGGTATTGTAAGACTCCTGAACACAAACTTTTCTTATATTTTATACAACAAAATTTATCTTGGTTTAACAAAACGAAATAAAAAATACAAATTTTCTGACTATTGTCTTGTTTACAAGACGTTACTGACCGCTACGTTGACTGTTGAGACCTACATTATACCTTTGCTTCAAAACGTGGCACTCTCCTGTGAATGCACGTGCACAGCATAAGCCAGCAATCGCTTAAATGCAATTTGTGACTCTTTCTAAAAACCGCAACAACAGTCATTAAAAATTTAGGTATTGTTTTGTATGTGTATGTAAATTTATCTGCGTTTTTAATAAAAAAAATTATCTTGAAATAGATGTAATTTCTTTAAAGAGATATAAGGGAGTCCTAAGAACTTATTTAAAGAATCGTAGGAACTTATTGTTAAATTCACTATATAAAAGATCGAAATAATAATAGCCTAGATAAAACTTTTAGAAAGGATAAGGAACAAACCTACAAATATTTCATTAAAAAAATCTAGCGTATTTACATTGGATTCTTAAGTTATTTTAAATATATTGCAAAAATGGTCTCGAATATAACTAAAATCTTGAATGGAAAACAGATATTTCAATGATAACAAATAACTGTGTAAATACTTTAAAGAATCCATGGAAAAATAATGTCATTATAACTTGAGATAATAATATGAAATCCGAACGTATTTTTAATTTATTATTTGATGCCCTCTAAACGAGAAAACCGAGACAATGAAAGAATATTTTCGATTTGAAGTAATTTTGTATCTAGAATAAACTCATGAATAAAGTTTAGCTTTTTGTATGTATAATTGCATTACAGAAAAAAAGTAAATTTTTAAAATCGCCACAAATATTTGAGACCAAAAATAGGTTTTTGTATAAAATCCAGTGGCGATACATGTTTTTATTCTCGATTCCCGCTGAATAATTAAAGAACTTGAACAAGGTCTTTGGGCTTTAATGTTTTTCAGAAAACACATTATGTTCAGAAGCTGTTTTAATTTGTTGTCGTTATTTTGTTATTTCCATGAATATAGAATTAACATGCTCGTTAATTTTAAATATTATGCTTTGAATTTGGGAACACCATTTAGAGTTAAAGCATTGAAGTCGCAAAAGTTTTTTCAAATTATTTTATAATAAGAATAAGAAAATGGTTACTTTGTAAAAATTAATTAATTCTTAATATTTTCAAGTTTTTTTCATATTACTCATTAATTAAACAATGAAAATGATTCACATTGAGTATGTTTATAGCAAATCATTTATAATTAATTTCCATTTCAGTAGCAGCAGCAGTTCATTATCAATTTTACACCTAAAATATGATCTCACTTAACTTAATTAAAAGTTTTAATTGAAAAATTATAAATCCACATTATCCACAATGATGGAAAGTTTATTGAATCATTTACCAAAATTGATAGAAAATTCTTAATTTTACTTTAGGTTTAGATTTTCTTTTATTCTATTTTAATTCAGAATAAATATTTTAAGAATTTTGAATTTCAACATAAATTAGCGATGATTGTCCAACTGGTTTGGTGTCGAGTTGAAAAATGCATCACCGGGTAGACATTCATTCTCTAAATTTATCGTCAATCTCCTTTTATATTGAAATTATTTATTGACTTATTTTCATATATTAATTATTGATTTTTAGCAAATGTTGAATAAGCTGTTTAAGTAATGAATCATTGTCATTGCAGAAGTGAGAGGACAAACGCAACTGCTGTTTACATACATACTTTCATAATGTTGGGCTGCTACGCTCGTTTTTAATCGTGGCAGTGTGTGAATTTATGAGTGTGTGTGTGTGTTTTAGCATTGGCTCATGGTAGATTATTAAATTTGGCCAATGTCTTTTGTACTTTAAACTGAAAACAAGTTGCGATAAGTTCACATAAGGTCATTATGAGGTGAAAGTAAAACACAATATTAGATTCTACATTTATTTCAAATGGATTTTTGCGATTCATAGTAAGTTTATTTTCAATTTTAAATGTAAAATTAATTTATTATAAAATACATATTTGTAGCCACAGTGTTTTGATGCATGCTACTTGGTTTTGTTGTTATTATATTAACATCACCGGGTAGACATTCATTATACAACTGTTGTTTTATCCTCAATTCATTTGAAATTTTTAACAAAATAATGTAATTTAATAAAAAGTTTTTTATTATTTAGATGGTTATAATATTAATTAGTGGTAAAAAGTAAAAAAAATTATTATCGTAATTAAATTGATCGTTTTTATTTAGATAATGGTAAAACGCCATACTGTTTCTGTTTTAATGCGTTGGACATTTTACATATTAATATCACGTGATAGAAACATTTATAGAATAGAATTGATAAGATTACGAGTTTTATTTTAGCTTTTGCAAATACATGATTGACTTTGATTTAAATATTTTATGATAATTCAGATATATTTAGAGATATTAAGAAATATTACTATTTATAAATACTTTTTAGGAACATATAAATTGATAATTTTCCATTTCAATAATTCTCAGTGACGTTTAAATTTTGTCTATATTTTGTAAAAAAATGAATTGGAATTTGTTAGGTCATGTAATGAGTTGAAAAATTTTTAGTTTTATAATTATTCATTTATAATAACTTCAATATTCGAGGGGACTGTGTTATTTTACTATTCAATGCTTGATGAGATATTTTCTTTTGCAAAGTTATTAATTGATATGACATTTTCACGAACCTTTATCAATAAACAACTCATCATTTTGAAATTAGTTAATTGCATGATTTCTTTGGGATTATAATTACAGAGGGTTGCGGAAAAGATATGCTAAAACTATGCAAAGAACATTAAGATGTTAATTGGGAAAGATTTTCACTTATCTAAGTTTACAAGATGCGCGCAAATTTTTTTAGACATTTTTCAAAATATAAAACATTTCTATTAATACTCGCAAAATATAAAAAGAAAAATACTTATTAACTTGATAGTTTCAAAGTTTAGAACTTCCTGTTTTGTTGACTTCTTTTCCTTTTGTCTTATTAAAAATATTTTAAATAATATTTTATTCGGTTCATCTCATTGTTATAATAAAACTTCAAATATTTTTTGAAAAATAGTGAATTTGTCAATTGGTTCTGAACGTTAATAAATTTTATTTTTAACTGAATTATTTTGTATTGAGTTTTGTAACTAACACCACAGAGAATAATTCTCTTCTTAAAAGTAAAATAAAAAATAAACTATGAGTATAGATAAACTTACAGTTTCAGAAAAAGCGATCACTCATTGGTTTGTCTTCACGTTAAACAAATTGATTTCTGAAAGTGCAAATCGTGTTACAGTTGATGAGTTTGTGTTAGAAATCAGTCAACATATTCTATGAAGGGTTTTGGCTTTTTGATTTATAAAAAGGAATACGAGTTTGAGAATAATCGATTTGCCTAATAATAACCTTACAAATATATATAAATTGAGAGAAAATTTCTCGAAATGATATTGAAAAACTTAGCCTTAAAAATCAGATAATTGTGTGGTTAGTGGTTCCTAACCATGACCCCTTCACATACAATGTTTTTCTTGCCCGCCAATGTTTACCCGTTGATAACCAACGTTGGAACTGTAACCACTGGTTATGAGACCGCCAAAGGTGAGCTCTAACTGTATAACTGCTAAGGCCCGGCCTCATAGTGGATTCAACGCGCTACCGAAAGAAGTGGTGGGTTTCTGGGTGTTGATATTTTGAGACTATATTGTTCGGCCAGAGCACAAACGGCCTTGAAAATTGTTTAAATGAATCGGTAATACACACGCAGATACAACATGCAGATTTAAAATCGGACCTATAAAACATCAAATAACCCTGCTAAAATACGAGAAAGAAAACAATTAAATATAAAATTATGGTGGGTTGCAGGGTTTCGAATCTTGCTTATCCTCATGGTTGCCCTAGTAACGCCATACAAAATGATTCTAGCTGCCACTTGGCACCCGTTGCTAGGCAACGTTGGTAATGTGTTCAAGTGGTGGATTGCCCGCAAAAATTGAGTATTATCGCTAGTACTGTAATCGCTCGGACAACCCTCGGGTTCACGAGCTGTCGTTAGAAGACCTATGCTCGCTTAGCTCTGTCCCATGTGTAAGAAAATCCATGATCGAATGTGGAGAGATGGTTAGAAATCATGATGCAAGTGTTCCTATTAATACCTGTACGTACGTGCATTTAGGAAATAATTTAACTACAATTAATTTATTGAAATCGACATAATGAATATTTATCGCGAGTTAATGGGGTGGATTTGCTGCTCGGCGTCGAGCACGCTCTTTGCGTCCCGGCCGACGATTATTTGATTGAGTGGTGGACTGATCTGCTGGTTGATGATTCTTCTGCGCCATCTGGGACGGCGCGAAGACGAGCGGGTAGGTGACCGCTTCCCCCTCCCGACAAACCGCTAAGGCCACCTCTAATCCTCGGATTTGAGTCCGGAGACTTTGATTTAGCTTGCGCTCTTCTGCCCAACCCCTTTGAGCCGCGGTTAGGCGTTGGTAGACGGATTTTTGCCAGGCCGGGTCCGCCCAGGTAGATTTCACTTGCTGGACCTCCCTGGTCAGCTGTATGATTTGTCCATAAAGTGTTCGATTACTCTGCTGTGCTCGGGATAGTTCCCGTTGTAACAACTGAGTTGGATTCATAGCTATTAAAAACAAAATTAAATTTAGAGATTCATATTACGAGTATAAGCACACCATATTAATTGTCATTTAAACAAAATCCATATACAACGAAAAAGGACTTTACCTGACAAAAACAAGGTTATAGATTTTATTTGTTAAAGTTAATATAACGAACGATCACAAATCACTAATATTGATTCAAAATAATACATGATTGTCACTACTGTTAGGGGAATTTGCTCACCACCCACTCTTCAGGTGTGAAGCCGGAAATGGCCATCGTCGGCCTTTTAGTGCTGCGAGTGCTGCTTGGTGAGGTCTGTTGGGGGTGCCAGTATGAATTGGCAATTCGACCCGCCAGCAAATCTTCCTCTACATTTGTCAAATGCTGGCGAGCTCGGGCCACCTGTGAATCCAAATCTCGCTGCTGCGTCAACAGGTCTTCCAATTGCTGTCGGGCCTGTTGGCGTATTTCTTCTGACGGGCTCCATTGCGTGGATGTGCCCACTACCAAATTTTCTCGGTCGAGGAATTTCGACGGCGGAAACTCCGGGCATCGCTCTTGGCGGTGTTGGGCCCAAGCCCATCTCCAGCGATCTGCGAGGGAGAGTGTAGCATTGAGAGCTGAAATTAAACATCGTCAGTGAATATTCACTTACGGGGGAGCCTCAGAAATGCGATTATCGAGATTATTCTACTTGGAATTTCGGCTAATAGGATTTAACATGGGTTGTGATTTCAGGTGGTTGCGGAAGATACTTCCCTTGAAATATGTCGTAGGGTTTCATCATTGAGGTCTTGGATAAGGTGCTTCATGACTAAACCTATCATGGGTCAAGAAGAAGACATATTATGTTGTTTTGTTGTAAACACCCTTATAATTCCTATCCATTAGGTCCCCTTCTTCAATGTCAACAATCTCCTTGATCCATCGAGTACGTTTATTAGTGAGTGTGAAAAATATAGCTAGGAGCAACATTTTAGAGGTCTCGTTCTGTCGCTGATTTCATAGGCACCTGATAGTTCATTTAGTTACTGAAATAACCAGTATAATCTGAAAGTTATGCACCAAGATTGTCCGCGTTAGGAATTAACATTAGCCATCACTTTCCTCAATGAAGCTCCGAGTACTCAACTACAGGACTATTCGTTCTAAACCTAATTCGACGTCATATTATTAATCTTGTTACGGAGCCGTCCAAATTGGTGATACTGTGCACTCTGCCGCCTTACGAATGATGCATCGTGATGTAAATAGTTTATTGAAATTAATGCTAGTTGAAAACTACAAATTATCTAATAATGTTACCAAGAAGTTTTACAATCAAAATCGTTTATTTATTATTAAAAGCGATAATTATAAAATTCAAAAATGAATTACCACTATGCATGGCGACCAGTTCCGTCAGTCCCTCTCCTTCCAAGCGTGCTTCTGGCCCTTTAATTACTCCCTCTGATGGCGAATTATTTTCCATTGTTTTAGTCGATTTGCCGGATACTGAAATTATTGATTATTCGGAATAACTGATTTGGTTATCAATAACATAAATATTGTCTCTTTCCGCTCATCGAATAATTAATGATTAATTTTCGGTGATTGTCGAAAATTCGACATTCCGCGATCTGGTAAGTTTCGTACTTTATATCTTAGTTTTCAATGTAATTAATTCGTTTAGAATTTTGTCAAGCATTTCTATTGTATTTGTCAAGGGTGATCTTTAAGTACCGCAGTGCAACGGTCAAGTAAATGGTGGGTAGTTTAATTTGTGATTTGGTTTCGCACGAATTAACGTCATTATAGGGATTCAGAGGCTACTTTCTACTATCCTTTATTGCTTATCGATGGTGTTATTCGCTATTTACTGGATGATGGAGTATTTATTATGCAAGGTAGAATAGATTTTTGAATTTTCGAAGGTTTTCAGTTATTTTATTCCATCTTTACGGTATCTACGGAATATATTTCCTCATATTAGTTCTGATCATGAGATTATGGGTACAATTATCAATTTTAAGTAAATTTTTGTTTCGTCTTACTTTGAATTTAATTAATTAAAATTTAATCCCGTCGATGTAATTTATCTACGAATTTAATTTATTAATAAGACGAGCTTTACTTTATATCAACGATTCAGTTAATTCAGTTTTTTAATCGATGACTAGGAGTTAATTCAATTTTTCAAGTAACTAATTCATTTTATTTTAATATTAAACTCCGAATTAATTTATCAATTATTTTATCATCTAGTCAAAGAATTACCTTAGTTGTCGTCAAAGAGTTACCCGATTTTTAATCAATAAATTATTTTCCTTTTTAGTCCTGGGATTAGTACTCAATAAGCTACTCCATTTTTTAACCAATAATTACTTTATCTTTAATCAATGTATTAATTCAACTACTTGCTTTTACTCAATTGTTACTTCATCTTTATTAAAACTAATTTGATCAATGATTTACTTGTTATGACTTTACTGTTTATCAATAATTATAATAACTTAATCCCTTTACTTTTACTAAATTACAATAATTTGATGAATGAATTACTCCATAACTACTCTAATTGTGAGTTATAAATTACTTTAATTGTTACTTTATCTATAATCAATAGTTATTTTAACTTATAATTTAATTTAACCGAATCGTTGAGTTATTCATTTAATAATTTTCTACTAATTTAGTTCAAAATATGAAATCAATCTAACTATACCAATGCATTTTTATTTAATTCATTTCGAAATATTAATTCAACGTAGTTATATTAACGATTTCACTTTAATTGATTCCAGTACCCTTTCCCTTTAATGATTTTAGGTCGATTTTACAGAAAGGAGAAACGAGGAAGTAGCCAGAGACTTCTTCCTTATTTCTCGTTTCTTCTATAAGGATCATATTGATGTTACGACCCCTGCGTTCCGCACGCTGAGTCTTCACGAGTACATATCATTGGCGATTTTCCACGCTCTTACACAAATCTGTACTATGTAGATTTTGCTTTCTTGCATTATGTGTTGGCTGTGGGCCGGAAAAATTTCGACAAAATTGATTTTAGTTTATTTAAGTATATAAAAACAATGTATTAATATTAATAATATTTATTAAACAAATGAACATAAATTACCCTCCATTCCAATCCATAACATTGCATAAAATAAAATAAAATAAAATTCCTCTCTCCCCACGCCGACATCCAAGCAGAGCTCTACCGAGATTGCAAGGATATGAAGTGGAGAGAGGGTTCCAAAATAAACGTTTCTCACCTAAAAGTAAGATTTGAAAATAGTTTTTAAAAAGGTTTCAAAATAGTTTCAAAATGAAAATATGGTTTGTTTCGAAAAACGGTTTTTTTTTAATGTGAAAATGGATCAGTATTTATACCTATTTTCTGTCCCTAACCTCGCATGTTAAATTTGATGCAGTAAAACAAAATTCGACCTTGTTATTTTCTAGTGAATTCTATTCTTTAATTTAATATTTTTTCCAATTATTTTAATAATCTTTCATTTAGAATTTTTATTGAATTATTACTAATTCAAATTTTTTGATTTAAGTTTCATTTTCATGAACTTTTATTAATTTATCAAATTTTGTCGAATTTGTTGTGTTTTCTTGTTATGTTTGTGTTTGTATCGTGCGGATCTTGGTGCGTTTTGTTATTATTTTAATTTATTTTTATGTTTATTATTTTATTTTTAATTCTCTTTTTTCTCATATTTGATAGGGTTTAATTGGTGTTTAATAGGTTTATTTAAATCTGCATGTTATATTTGCATGTGTGTTACTGATCCATTAAAACATTCCTCAAGGCCGTTTACGTTCTGGCCCAACAATTATAAAACACAAAAATAAATTAAAACGAAATAAACATAAAAATAACACGAAAACCTAACAATTTGACCGAAATTTGACAATTTACCAAAAAATGCAAAATTCCATGAAAATGGAATAAAAATCAAATAATTCGAACTGGAAACAATTCAATTAAAAAATTCAAAAGAAAAATTGTCAAATTAAATTACAAAATAATAAAATTAAGAATAGAATATACTAGAAAATCACAAGGTCAAATTTTGTTTTACTAAATCAAAATTAACACGCAAGGTTAGGGTCGTATAATAGGTATATATAATTTTAATCAGTTTTTGAAAAACTTGAACCGTTTTAACCAGTTTAGAGAAACTTGAATTGTCTTAATCAGTTTTTATCTGTGGAAGCCCGAGACTTCAATGTGAGTGAGAGGATGTTTGAAAACTCTCTCCACGTCGCGTCCTTGCAACCTCGAATGAGCTCTGCTTGGGCGTCGGCATGGGGAGAGAATTGAGATAAACTATGAACGAAGATTATGTTATGCTATGAACGAAAATGATGATATATTATGCTGCAATAAATATTTAATGAAATGAATTTTTGCGCCAAAATTCTTCCGGCCCACAGCTGAAACATCTTACAAGTAATTAAAATCATACATACTGGTGGGTTACAGGGTTTCGTTATTTGTTTATCTCTATTGTTACCCCAGTAACGCCATACAAAATGTTATTCTGACTACCACTCGACACCCGTTGCTGGCAACGTTGGAAATGTGCTCGAGCGGGTGGATTGTCCGCAAAAAGTGAGTGCTATTGCTAATACTATAATTGCTCGGACAACCCTCGGGTCCAACGAGCCGTCGTTAGAAGACACATGCTCGATTTTTTGTAATTGGTCCCTTTATGTCATGTATTTATCATTAGAGTCTAATAAATAACAGGAATTCTATCATGATTTTCTGGACTATCTTACACATGAGTCAACACAATCAAACTACAAAATATATATTATCCATGAGTTACAATGCTTGCAAATTTGATTTGGATTGGGTTAGTAATCGAGCGGCACGGTGCCTAGCTCTTTCCTTGCGTCCTGGACGAGAGTGGGTATTTATGGTTGTTGTTGGGTTCGAGACCGAGGTTGGAGTAGCTGCCGACTCCCGATAGGCTAACTGAGCCGGTGCGAACACGAGCGGATAAGTAACAGCCGCTCCCTCTTGACTGGCCGACAGGGCAACCTCCAGCCCTCGTATCTGAGTACGTAAGCTTTGATTTATTTGTTTTTCTTCTGCCCATCCTTTCTGAGCAGCTGTGAGTCTCTGATATAGGGGTTTGATTTTTGCTGGATCTATCCAGGTGGCTCGGGTTTGGTGTACTTCTCGAGTCAGCTGGATAATCTGATCATACAGAGTCCTGTTATTTTGTCGTGCCACGTCCAGTTCTGTTCGCAGAATCTGTAGGGAATCCATGTCTGGAATTGATAACATCACAAGATAACTATTACCATAGAATTAATAAATACATCAGAATTAAACAAAATTTCCTCGACGAATTACTACAACATCAAAAGAACGAAATTAATTTCTAACCGAACAAAATCTTTATTTTAATAACAAAATCTAAACTAAAGTTAATTCAAAATATTAATATCACGTGTCCGTGAAGCCCCTCGCTACCCATTCCTCCGGGGAGCAGTTTGAGATAATCATCACCGGCCGCTTGGTATTTCGAATCCAGTGAGACCCGGTCATCTGCGAGTCCTTCCTGTTTACGACCGTCTCTCCACAGGTGTCTCCGTACAGGGGTCCGCGTGGCCGTGGGTGGTGATAGGTGGTGGCAATCCGGCCGGTTTCGATGTCATCCTCAATGTTTGCCAAACATTGACGGGCCCGGACCACTTGTAGGTCTACTTGTCGTTGATGATTGAGAAGATCATCGAGTAGGTGACACGCGTGTGCATAAATTTCTGCAGTTGGGTGCCACTCCTCCCAGAACGGTTCCGGTGCTTCGGGATTTCAGTTAGGATCTTCTGATCTGCCATTGGTTCGTTGGAATTCGAGTGGGGAAGACTCGCGACGTCTAGAGTGTCGGAAAAGCTTCCATGCTTCTCTCCATCGGTCGGCAAGTTGCATGGGAATGAGATCCGGATCTGAACTTCCTGAATGAAATCATAATTAATATAATTCCTTTTGAACGCTATATCGGTGATATATTTGTTTATACTATTCCGAACGAAATTTCGAATGGTTTTGCTATACCCTACATGAAGAATTCCCTACATTTGGTGATTTCCCATCTATAAGTGGTGAAAGCTAAAATCTAAAGATTATGCTATTAATTTAAATATAAGGGAGAAAAAATCCAATAATCTAAACATAAAGAATTATTATCCTAGAATTCAAATATGAAATTTAATAATAGAAATTTGACAGCGAGTTCAATACTAAATCGTTCACAAAATGCGGCGATATTATTATGATGTATACCCAAACAAAGCATTAATTTTAATACCGGAGAGCCATCATTACTTATACATTAATAAAAAAAAATCATTACCAAGGAGTTGTGGGTCAGAATCGGCTACCGATTTTTCGCCAGGTGGGCTGGTCGAAATAGTCTTCTTTCGGTAAATTCGTTGTCGATGCATCTTGTAATATTAATCCACTGATATCGGGTGAGGGTTTATATTCTGATGAGTGTGGTTATTTGTACTTTATGTAATGCTTTAATATAATTGTATTTTATTTAAGCTATCATGCAATATTCACCATTCGGCGGAAATGTTGACATTATTTAATTAGGTTTAAAATCTCTCAATCAATTTTGTATTTTGCATAATTTGGACGTGTAAGTAAACAAATCTCCGATTTTGTGAACCGAACGGATGTGTCACGTCCAAGTTCAATTAGTGCTATCATATCTAGACTGTAAAGCGATCGGCGATTTATGATGACTTAACTTTGGTCGCGTATCTCTGCGGGTTTAATAAGGTAATCAATTTGTAGTTTGTTATTCGTATGTTTCCGGTCGGTATTGATTATCATTTTAACGTATTTATTTTTCAGATCTAATCTTGCTGAATTGGTGTCGGATTTTTCGGGAAAAAATAGGATGGTTCAAGATATAGGACATGAGTCGGCTAGACGATGATATTGACCATCTGGGCGGTTTCCTTGTTAATAAGTGAGTTAGTTTTCTGGGAGATTTGCTTCGTCTTACTAATGAGGTTTTCTTTAGAAAAAATATGCTTATCAATCGGCAGTAAGGGGATTCTCAACGTCGGGTAATTTTGATTTTTTTTTAATTAACTTTAGTCATATTTCAGATTTATCGTGGGCAGGTGAGAAAACTCACCCTCTTCGGACGGCGCGATAATACTCGGTTGAAGGTCGCAATTCGGGTCCTCCATCGTTGGATTTAGAACTTTAACTCATTGGAATTACATACTATGAATTCATATGTTATTTTTGTATTTGTGATTTTCAATTTTTATATTCGATGGAGTTGTGAATTTTTTCTTCGTCAATTTGATTTTGAAGATTCCTCCTTTATGTAAATTCTAATCTTATCTTAGGGACGCTGGGACTATTAATTTGAATGTTATTGGCCAAGAGTAATTGAGCATTTAAGTTTCATCGGAGTTATTATGATTTTTGATTACCGTAAGTCTTTTGATTATTGCGGGCGATTTTTTGGGTTAGCTTCATAATTTTGATCACTAAGTAAAAATCTTTAATTAATAACCTGAAATTATAATTTATGCCCTACATAATAATAATATCAATTTGCACTTATAGTTAACAATAGAAATGTTTAAATAATAATGTAACTTTATAAGTAATGATAGGGATTTGTAAATAAACTATGAATTGTATACTTGAGCGCATGATTTTCTTAACTAATAATATGAATCTACAGCTAATAATTGATAGTTAATAATAAATTTAATTAATGACTCGAATTTAAAGATATGAATTGATAATTGAGGGTATGAACTTGTAGTAAAGGTTTATAAGTGATAATTTAAATTTATAATTAATAATATGAATATGAATTTACGATTAATAGTATGGGTTTACCGTTAGTAATATGAATTTACATTTAGTATTATGAATTTACCATTAATAAAAAGAATTTACAATTAATAATATGAATTTATAATCAATGATATGAATTTACAATAAGGGTAGTATAAATATGTAATGGATGACATAAATTAATAACATGAATTTATAACGAATAGCAACGATTTTAGTTTTATTTAATTGCCCGTCACCTTCCCTTAATTGACCTTAAGCGCATTTTATGTTCAAATTATATTTAAAGAGTGCCCACTGGACTACTCGGTGTGATGATTTTGAGCCGTGTGTGAAATATTTAGGTCGAATTTACAGAAATCGAGAAACGAGGAAGTAGCCAAAAGACCCCTTCCTTATTTCTCCTTTCTTCTATACGGAATAATATTGACGTTCCAACCCCTGCGTTCCGCACGCCGGGTCTTCACGGGCACAGATCATCGGCGATATTCCACGCACTTACACAATTCTGAATTATATGTTGATTTTGCTGTCTTGCGTTGTGTCTTGGCTGTGGGCGGAAAAATTTCGACAGATTAATTTTATTAAATGCATAAGACAATTTTAACATTATAAATATTTATTGAAGTATATTAAAAGTAAAATACAAAGTTACCATATCCATTCCAATAAAATTTTCATAAAAATACCTCTCCCCCCACGCCGACGTCCAAGCAGAGCTCTACCGAGGTTGCAAGGAGGTGACGTGGAGAGAGAGTTCCAAATAAAACTACTTATCACCTAAAAAATTCAAAATAACTCCAATCGGTTTGAAAAATGGTTTTAAATTAACTAAAATTTGATTTCTCAAAATTGGTTAAAACTGGTTTTAAAATGGTTAAATTTTATGCAAAAATGCATCGGTATTTATACCTATTTTCTGTCCCTAACCTCGCGTGTTAAATTTGATGTAGTAAAACAAAATTCGACCTTGTTATTTCTAGTGTATTCTATTCTTTAATTTTATATTTTTTCCAATTATTTTAATAATCTTTCATTTAGAATTTTTATTGAATTATTTCTAATTCAAATTTTTTTGATTTAAGTTTCATTTTCATGAACTTTTATTGATTTATTAATTCTCGGTCGAATTTGTTGGGTTTTCATGTTATATTTGTATTTGTATCGTGCGAATCTTGTTGCATTTTGTTATTATTTTAATTAATTTTTATGTTTATCATTTTATATTTAATTCTCTTTTTTTCTCATATTTGGTAGGGTTTAATTGGTGTTTTAATAGGTTTATTTTAAATTTGCTTGTTATGTTTGCATGTGTGTTACCGATCCATTTAAACATTTTCCAAGGCCGTTTGTGTTCTGGCCCAACAATACAATCGAATTGTGTAAGTGCGTGTATAATCGCCAATAATTCCTGCCCATGAAGGCTCCGGTGTGAGAACGCAGGAGCTGGAACGTCAATATCATTCCGTATAAGGGAAAATGGTGAAGGGGAAATAGTCTTTTGGCTTTTTCGCCGTCTCCCAATTCCCATAAACTCGACCTAAAATTATTTACAACAAAAGGCTCAAAATCACCACACCGAGTAGTCCAGTGGGCACTCATTAACTATAATATAAACACAAGTGCGTCTAAGATCAATTAAAGGGAAGGGTGACGGGATTTTCAATAGTAAAATTGTTGCTATGCTCAAAAACATAAAGAATTTTGCTAAAAGTTATTAAAGAACTTGTTAATAAAACTAAAATGCTATGATCAAAATATAAAGATTTTTGCTACAATTAGTAAAGGAGTTGTTAATAAAATTAAAACCTCCAGATGCCATGCTAAAATATAAAGATTGTTTTTAAAATTTCTAAAGTCATTAAAGGATTCTTAACAAAAACCCCGAAATGTTGTAATTAAAAATATAAAGAGGTGTAATGAAACTAAAATCCCGACGTGCTATAAGTCCTGAAGCTAAAATGCAAAGAATCTTAATGGGACTAATACTCAGATTAATCCAATCATTACAGTAAATAGATAAGGACAATAAACTCTTAAATTCTAATAACCCAAAGTAAAAGGGTAAAAGTTTTCTAAGGAAATTAACTCCCAAATTAATGACTTTGCAAGGAGAATACAAGAGTTCTAAAAGACCCAAAAATCCAAATGCGCAAGGGCTGGTCGGAGGAGAAACAAATCAACCAGAACCTGAGAACACAAATAAGGGGTCTGGAAGTGGCAGTGTCAGCCTGTCAAGAAGGTGCAGCAGTAACGTACCCCCTCGTCTTCGCCCCTGCTCAGCTAGCATATAGAGATACAATAACGGCTCCGAAGACCACCCCAAAGCCCAGCATCCATCGACCAGGGAGAAAGGAACGAGCCAAGCGTCGAGCTGCTCGAACATAGGCTAATATGTAATTGACATCCTCGAATACATATTTTTTTTGTTCGTTTAATTGCTTCTCTACTGTTTCGGTGGTCGCCTGAAATAGCATAACGTTGATAAATAACGAAAGTTCAGTAGTTAATTTATAGATTGTGAAAGACTAAACAGATAAGGATGTGACCAGAGTAAGTAAAGCACACGCAGGCCTTCTAACGGTAGTGTGTTGAACCCAGCTTGAGGTCGGGCCAGAGTAGTTCTTCTATGGCGCTCACCTTTGGCGACCTCAAAACCCATGGTTACATTACCAACGTTGCCTAGCAACGGGTAACCAC
The DNA here is from genome assembly GCA_022537955.1 of Schmidtea mediterranea. Lineage (NCBI taxonomy): Eukaryota > Metazoa > Platyhelminthes > Tricladida > Dugesiidae > Schmidtea > Schmidtea mediterranea. The sequence continues at coordinate 115,147,294 of CM039679.1, forward strand.
TGGACACAGTGAACATTTTACATCTGAGGTCGAGGTTGTCAAAACCATAAACCCAACATGTAAATTTGGGGGCTCAGCCGGGATTTGAAATGATTGTTTGCAAAGAACCCAAGGAAACCGAAATAAAATTTTGGAATTAATTAGAAATTGTTGAGACAACACCTTTAACAAATCCAGGAGAGATAATAGATGACAAATAAACAGATAATGGATAAACCAGAAACGAACTTAATGAACGGAACTTAATAAACCTAGGAGAAAAAGAACAGAAGAAAACGAACGATCAACTAACAAATCCAAGGAACCGTCATGAACTCCATTCGTAAAAATCGTCGTAATCATAAAATCATAGGGCACTAACTCAAAACACTTTACAGATCTGCACGGCAGTGATCAGATAAATTAATACACGCACATCGTCAAGTAATTAACGTGGTCGGATAGAACAATCCCTAGTAATAACTATCTGATAATACGATTCAAAGGTACGACGCCCCAAAACTAGAAAAGCAAATGAGACCAAAAGTAAGGCGAGAAAAACAAGTAACCAGAGAAATAATACACAAACGATAACCCAACTCATAAGCAAAACACGCAAACTAATGACATATAATTAAAGGGTACAAATTGGGATAAATAAAAATGGGGTAAGTAAAGGGATTAACGATAAACAATGAGAATAAACAAGACTTAAACGGGGGAAAACCAGTAAAACTAGAGGGAGTAAATAAACGATAACTGGATAAATTAGAATAAGTATAATAACTAAATTAATTAGTGTTTTATAGATGGAACCAGCAAAACAAATAATACCGAAACTGAAGGGCATTTTGGATACTGAGAACGATAACCTAGAGGAATTAATCAATAAACAAAAATTAATGAGATGAGTTAGAGAAGACATAGCAACGATTTAAAACCTTTACTCTGACGAACTTTGCATATTGATAAAATTGATTGATGAAGACAAATTTGTAACAACTGAAAGAATATATGAAATCCTGTTCATGAGATTGGAAATAGCCGAATTTGGCAAAGATTGGAATACGATGATGAAAAAGGTTGAAACCATTGAGGAAGAGATAATATCGATGATGAAAGATCAGACCAAAGCTTATCGAGAATGTTATGCGTGCCGAACAGAGGAAGCACGAGTAATGGTAATACCTTGCGGACACCTTAGTTATTGCCAAGGATGCGCACAAGAGTCGCACTGTATGCTATGCCAGCGAAAAATAAAAGAAAGAATAACGATATACTATCCATGAACTGAAATTGCGATAAATGTTATAAAATAAATATGCATTGTTCGTGAGTAACTAAGTGTTAAATAAAAGTAATTAAACGATGATAAATAAAAGAAATATTAACATTTGAAAGCCGAATTAGGGAAAAATTAAAACACATGCACAGAGACACAAAGCGGTGAAATTAAAAAGACCGCATGATTGGACGGGAAAATTTCGACAACCAAGCTTCATAATGTACGATGTTTGTTGTTTATCTGTATTATACTGAGTTAAGACGAGGAAAACAATAACCTGAGCTATCAAATGATAGTACGCTCACCCGAGGGAAACCTTGATCAACCCTACTGAGAAAGGAAATGGTAGGCCAAGTCGCAAATGTCAACAAGCAGCCGGCGAGAGATTCATTACCTCTTTTAGGAGGCTTGTTGATTCAATTACCACAAATTTTGATGTGGGGATGTGAAGAGATGAACCGAGAAGTGAGAGAAAATGCGCATGATTTAGAGAATTAAAAGTTTTGTAAAGGTACCTAGAGATATTTTTTCTCTAGCTGGTGGTGAGGCACCAGAGGACAGCTACGGACTGTCGAGTTCAGGATGTTATCAGCCAAGGGACTGGTAACGCTGAACCGATCGATACACAACCCGGATACCACACCGAGTATCGAGGCCCAAGCGGTAGGTGAGATGTGAACTAACCGGTAAATGATTCATATTCGAAAGACCTACTAAAGTCAGAATTTACACAGCCAAGGAGAGCTGGAATCTGACGGGAGCGGGCGGATAGTAGACGAAGAATTACCGCACCCATAGATCGCTTCTTTTTTTTCGCTATTCGGAAATCAAGTAAACCGTTTTTGGAACTTGGCTGAACGTCTAGGCATTTCCATTCTTTTATATTCTCCGAGGTAAACAACCCGGATCCCACACCGAGTACCGAATATCCGAGTGGCGGTGAGGTAAGCGTAACCGGACAAATGCGCTACCAACAGACAACCATGGATTGAGCGTCAGTGTGAGGCCTCAAACTTGTTCACCAAACAAGTCACCCAACAGATGCTGACGAAAACTCAACTCCGATTCGATATTAAAGGCCATAGAGTGCCAGATGAGATACGATTATGATTAGATATTAAAGGCTATAGAGTGCGAGATGAGATACGATTATGATTAGATATTAAAGGCCATAGTGCCAGATGAAATAAGATTAGACAGTAAAGGCCATAGAACGCCAGTTGAAATAAGATGCCGAAGGCCCAGAGAGCCAACGGAAACGATAAAGGGCATAGAGCGCCAGCGACTGAGGATTAAGTAAATGATTTTCTGTTAGTAAATCAGGGAAACAGGGAAAATAATTAATAGATGGAACGAGATTATGATTATAATGATTTTAATTGTTACGATATAGATAATTGATACGAGGTCGATGATAATTGTTATGAGGTATAGATAATTTAAAATGGACTTAAAATGATGGGGGGCGAGTCGAATGAAAATGATCACCACGGAAAATGCGAACAAGGGATAATAACGTATATAGTACAGTAAACGGAGGAGAAATTTGTATAGAGTATAAAATATTGGAAGTGTCATTTATTTTTAGATCAAACGTCAAAGCAGAGCAATAGCAAAGCAATCCAAAGCAATTCTAGAGCAAGCAAAGCAGAAAAGACAGCCAATAAATCAACAGCGATAATGATAAAACACAGTCAAGGAAACGGATAACCGTAACCATTGCGAATATAGCAGATAATATAAGAAGCAAAAAGAAAGGAGAAAAGAGTCTATTAGAAGACGAAGAAAAGAGAAAAGCAATAAGTAACAGAAGTATCCATACAGGAGCATCAACTGTAGCAATAACCGGATCAGAAAGCGAATTAAACGAATTTGAATTCAATAGCAGCCAAGGAAGCGGAATAATTAATACAGAGAACCACTTAGAGGCAATAGAATCAGAAAACGAAGAAGAAAGATTAAAGGATCTGGATAACAATTCAAACATGTAAACCAGCCCAGACCCAAACCCAATGCCAAATAATAACAATACGACAGTAGGAGAATTTAGAGAAAAGTTTAGAGGAGAGCCTTTCGATGCAATCTCAATAAATTGGATACATTTATAAAAGAATTTGAAGTGTACAAGACCATTTGTCATTGGTCGGATCAAAAAGTAAAAGAGCGACTACCCTATATTTGAAAGGGAGCGCACAAGATGTATTTGTGGAAGAAGAAAGAGACACAGCGAAATTAACAACATGGGCAGAGATTAAAGAATTCTTAGTGAAAATATTCGAATAGAGAAAAAAGGGAATAGGAAGATATTAGACTTCCTACACAGAAAACAAAGATGCGATGAATCTAATGCAGTATACGCCTGCGAACTAAAAAGTTGTGTAAAGAAGCCTTCGGAGACAAAGATGTACCCGAAGACAAAATGGTGGATGTCTTCATAAAAGGAATTAAAAGAGAGGATATACGAGCCAACCTCGGATGCTTGGCACCAGAAACGCTAGACAATGCGGTAGCAATCGCAAACAGATGTGAAGCCCATCTGGGATTGGGATACCAAGTAGCAGCAATGGCCACAGAACCAACAACTCCAATAACCAACACCAACAGTCAAAGCAACAATGCAAATCCGGCCATGAATCATTTCATCCCAAGAGCTCAACAGATGTTCAAGCTACCACCAACAAGGAATCCCAGGTAAGTTATAATAATAATTTCAGCAATAACCCGAATGCAAACGAGATATGTACCACATGCCAACGAATGGGAAATCGAACAGAAGACTGTTATCGGAATCATAACTGCCAGAAATGTGGTAGAAGAGGGCACACCGAGAAAATATGTGGACAACCGGACAGCAGAGCTTGTTATAATTGCAATCGGAGAGGGCATATCGCAAAGAACTGCAATATGAGGAGAGGACCAAATCAACAAAGAACGAATAACCCTACGGGAAAACCACAAATCAACGTAATGCAAGAAATAGACATGTTACGAGAGACATTACAACGAATGCCCATGGAATTGAAAGAGATGATGCAACAGATGCTCGCTAACATACAACAGCAACGAATTAATGTAATGAGAAGCCACGAAGAGATTCAGGAACGACGAACAAGAGAATATCAAGAACAACAACAAGCCGAATGGCGAAGATTGCAAACAGAAGAAGCCCAGGAAATCCAACAAAGATGGGAAAATAGAAAACAAATTCCTCGAAGAATTAATATGATGAGAATAGAAACCCCAGAAGAAAGCCACACTGCGGAGCAGTGTGTTGAGAACGAAGGGGGAGACGAGATGATAATCAAAGAAAGGATAAATAAATTAAACAAAATGGAAAAGATAGAAGCAATCAAAGAATTTGCAGAAGAGGAGAAACAAAGACGTCGACAACAAAAAGGAAACGACAACTGGGAAATTAGACGAACCTGAAACCCAAGAAATAAAACAAGCAGAAATAATGATAACGGATGAACCAAACAAAGAAACACTATCGTATGAAATGGAATTACTTACGAGAGAAGCACTAGTTCAAAAACTAGATAGCATACTCGAAAAAATGGAGCAAGAAGAAGCTCTAGAACAAGAAAAGGATCAATTAAGAGAGAAAGAAGAAACTCTAAAGCAAGAAAAGGACCAATTAAAAAAGAAAGAACTAATACTGAAACTGGACGAAGGATTAAAGAAAATAGAACAAGAACAAGCACTGGATCAGAAAATAGAATTATTGGCAAAGAAAGCCCTATCACGAAAAATGGAGAAAGAACGAGAACCAAGATTAGAACTACAAGGAGATGAACAGGAAGCATCAACGTCAAAAGAAAAAAGAAGAGAAGGTATCAGAACCGATAATAACAAAAAATCGAATCCAGAGGATACTACTACAAAAACTAGAAACAAGAATCAGAAGGGAAAAACCAAATTGGAGTGAGGAACAAATTAAGAACAGAATAAAAGAAATATGGTTTCAAACAAAAAGACCAACAAAGACTATGGAGGAAGAAGAACGACCGCATATCAATATGCTAAGACGAATACCAGACGACCAAACATACGAAGATGAAAGTGAAATAAGTAGTCTGGGAGGAGAAATATTCCAATCATGTGAAGAAAATAAACCAAATAAGGATGCACCAAAATAAGAAATAGAAGAAATGGAGACGAATGTACCAAAGAAGATGAAACAGAAATATTAAAAGAAATCAACGAGATAGTAGAAGAAGTGGATCGGAACCAGATGTTTATAAACCTCAAGGATACAACAACATATAGTAGAATAATGAAACTAATTGCGAAGGGATACCAACAAGATAATAGTACGTTTACAGCGTCATGGAATGATATAATAAAAAGATACCAAGAGAACTTGAAAGAATATGATAGAACAGAATATCAAGTGATTATCGACCTGCAGGAAATACCGAGACAGATAATAGCAACAAGAGGCGAAAGTACAAACAAATTATACGAATGGGTAATAGAAAAACTAGGACCCAGTTATAAAAATAGACCTCTATATTACAGGGAAGAAAAATAAAACGAGATATACATCTTGCAGATGCACTAATATGGCCAGACGGAATAAACGTAGTAACATTAGATAATGATGAAACCGAAGAAACGGCAACGGATATTATGGCAGAAAATTCAAATGATATACATCAAAGAAGTAAAACTAGGATTAGAAAAAGAAAGACAGAAAATAATGAGGCAGAACCAAATTAAAATGACGGAACCAGCCATAGATCAAGCAAGAAAGTATATTAACCGATTATCTTTAACTAGACCGATCTCAATAAAAATGTTTGTAGAAGCTGTACGAGACACAGATATCATGAGATTCGACAACGAAAGAACGGACGAACTAATAACCAAATACGGAGAACATCAAAGAGATATGAGAGGAGACGAACCGATAAAGATAAAGATAAAACTACCCAATGATGAAATAAAAGAAATAGTAGTGGACCCCGATTGTCAAATACATGAGTTATACCGACGAATAAACCAAGAAATCATTCAACCAATAATAGAAAACAGTGATGACGGAATGGTGGAAGACGTAGCAATAATGTACCTCAAACGACAAGTCGGACCACGAGAACGAACCCCAATATACGAATTAGATAAATGGGAAGATGGACAAACAATCAACATCATAGCAATGGACGAACCAGAGAAAAAAATATGACAAAAAAGGAACACCAAATCCGAGAATTCCAAGAGGAGATGAAGAGGAAAAATGGACCGAATATTAACGATATACCAAATATGGAGACAAGATGCTAATTAAATACAAAATTACAACCAATAGACAACTCACGATGTCGATCGACACCATGGAAAAGGGTGTATGACGAGAGCGAAAAGGAATGGAAATGGAAGATGGAAAAAACAGAACCAAAATGGAGGAAATACGTTCAAGGGGCAGCACCAGAAGAAGCCGCCAACGAAATAACCTAGGAACTATATGAAGATGGTCCATACAAAGATTTACCGGAAGAAATGATAAATGAAAACGAATGGCAACCAAAGGAAGACGAAGAAATAAACGATCAAGCTCGATTAGCCCCGTATACATGGAACATAAATGGATGGGCAGAAAAAGTAAAATCGGCTGAAGAAGTGAAAATCATCAGCCTAACAAGCCATCAATTATATACAGAAATGGGAGGATACCGTATGAAACTGAGAGTATACCCAAACGGAGACGGAGTAGCAAAAGGAAAATATCTATCAGTGTATTTACTACTAGCAAGGGGTAGATACGATGGAAAACAGGAATGGCCATATAATCGAAAAACTGTGATTTCAATAGCTAAACCCGGACATTGGGAAGAACGACATAGCGAAAAATTGGGAGTGGAACCAAGATCAGCGATAAACCAGAAACCAAAATCCACAGAAAACGTAGCAGGAGGAGTACCACAATTCCTACTGAAAAAATACGTGACAGGAGAAACATCACAATTTGTGAAAAACTACACGATATACGTTACGATCGAGGTAGAAACGGAAAAAGAGATGAAACTGCGAGTCCAACAGAAAGAAGCAAGACCGCGAATCAACGTACTCGAAAAAAGAATTCCCGGAACAAAATATTTACCCACAGATATGGACGACTCGGTGAAGGACGAATTGAAGAGATTAACGGGAACTCAAAAGTGCAGAGAGCTAGCTGCAATATTGAGAACAGGCGCAAAGAATCAAAGACGAACAGTAACGGACCTGGCGAAATAGATAATCGAATCATGTAATAGAATAGAAAACCTACGGAATACAGTAAAAGAGATAGAAGAATACAGAAGAGTTTATGTTTGGTACCCAGATCAATTCAGGGAAATCATCAGGAAATGGAAACATTCGGAATGGGCAGCTGAAACTATGGAAAAGTACAGCTTAAAAATATGACACCAGATTTCGAACCGATAGAAAAAGATTTCTACATCACAGCTAAAGTAAGTGAAGTACAAAAGAGAATACCATATAAATTGCCATTTCACTTACAACACGAAGGACGATCTCTAGACGACGACCTCGAAATCGAAGTCACGCCATTACAATTGGGAGTAATAAATGTACTAACAGTAACCAAAATAGCAGATAAAGAACTTAACAAGAAAGAAATCAAAACGAAAATCCCAACAGGTTGCCAGGAAAGTCTAAATACGCCGGAAATCCCACCTGCAGCGGATGAAGTAATTGTCATTACAACAGGAGACGAAGAAATACTAAATGATCTCAACGACATCGTGAATGAAGAAACAACCAGAAGAATCCCAGAATCCAGAGACCTATTCACCACAGATAACGAAAATGACATGACAACAGACGAACTAGACGAGCTCGTATGTGCACAAAGACAACCAGTCGAAATAATAGAACCAGACACTGAATAAGAAAAAAGAAAGAAAGAAAGAAGACGCCGAAACTCAACGGGAGACGAATATGATAACTGGATAAAGGAACAAGGAGGTACCACATCAAGGGACACAACAGACGAACAACCCAAACGAAAAGAAACAGGTACGGCAATGGAGAAGAAACCAAGAGGACGACCGAAGACAGACAAACCAGCACCAGAAAGGAAAACCAAAGAAAAAATGCAGATGGACCAACTAACAACGAAATTAAACAAACTCAGCCAAGTAATAAAGCAGTTACAAGGAAAATTAAAAGGCCAAGAACAAGGAGCAAAGTGGATCAATAGATTAATAGCCGATATGCTGGGACTAGCAAATCCCAAAATAAAAAGAAATTTGAAACTCAGTAATATCGGGACAGAAGCAAAAAGGCTTTGGGCAGCAATAAAGCCAATAATAAACAAGATTATGGATAACAAAGTGCGAACTACAACCAAAGATCCAGAAGAACTACTATTAATAATAAATCACCTAACAAAGCGATCAGAGGACCCAAACAGATATTTAGTAGGAATGGCCTACCTGATGTATAATACGATAGCGATATATAGAAAACGAACACCAAAGTACAACCCAAACGGATACGAATTCGCAATAACAGACATTATCAGAAAAGTGATCGAACCATTCATCTTAACTCAAGGCGGATGGCAGGTTTTTATAAATTTAGTAATCAGAGACGACCAAACGGACATGATGCAAACAAAGTTAAAGGAATTACTGACGGAATTCGAGACAACCATCAACTCAAGTGATCCAAGAACAGCCCGAAAGGGAATGAATGCAATCATTACTACAATACTCATATGGATGATGTGCATAAAAGGAGCAGAATCGTTCGTGGTATATGACTGCGAAAACATAAAGATTGGCGACAAGTATTCGTTGAAAGAAACGGAAGAATTCAAAGCTGCAAACCCCGGAAGATTGCAAACAACAGCCACAGCAGTATTATATAACGTATACCAAGAGGTAGACTTCATAAAAACGGAAATCAAAGAATGCAAAGTGACAAGAAAAATTGTAGCATTCCACTGTGGACATCACTCCCATTCAACAATCATAGAAGCCGGAACGGAAACAACTGTAGTCACAGTAACGCGGAGTGAATGTGAAGAAGGATTCAAGACAGGATGCATTCAAATAGCCGGACGAATTCAGGTAGCAGCAGAGGAAGGGAAAATAAAAACCACCAGAGTTTACGCCGCCGGAAGAATAACAGCTGGAGACGGATCATGTGAAGGAGGAGAGTACACTCTACTAAACCAATTAGTTAAAGGCGTAGTAGTGATAGAAAGTTACCAAGTAAAGTTGGAGAAATATCAAGGATATTTTGACCCAGACACGCAAGCAATGAAAAAATACCCTCAATGTCTGGCAACAGATAGATCATGTCAACGATAGTGTACCACGCCGATACCAGAACTTGCCGATTCACCTTACTAAAAAAGTGCAATATTTGACGAAGTACAAGGACAAGTGCACAGCGAAACAGAAACGAACACCCAGAGGAGTGCAATGGAAGAATTACGAAGAACCGGAAAGATCGGAAAACCAACAATCACCACTAATATCGGATCAGAAGTCACGCCAACAGTTGTAATATCAACTGATAGTACAATAGAAATAAGATTTATAAAAGGACAAATGGCGAGTAAGTGCGACGAAATGGTAATTGGTACAAATTACAAAGGAATATTCCTATCGCGAACAACAATACCAAGTGCAAAAGCACAAGTAGACCCAAAAGATGTAAAGTTGTATCTCTACATGAACAACAAAGTGGATTTCCTATACCACAGAGGCCTAGCATCAATGGAGAAAATATATTACGATCTAGTAAAAAACGACTGTATTTTGAACAGAGAAATACTAAAAACTAAGTTAGCTATGGTAATCACCAATCCGGATAACGCAATTCCATTACTACCACTCCAAGAAGGATATTTTGGAAGAATAGTAGGCGAAGTGATGTAAAGTATAAATGCGAAAAGACGATCGCAAAATTGCCAGAGAACTCAACAATCCCCAGAGACAAATGTATAAATGAACTAGAAATAATATACAAAGGGAAAATCAGATTTGCCCAACCAGTAACAAGGATGATAAATCCAGAAAAATTCGTGCCTAACATGTTCAGTTGCAGCAATGTATACAGACCATTTTTTGAAATAAGCGAATGTAGTTGGTTACAATTTCCAACTCGAGTAATAGTAGCCTCACCAAAAATATTTGGACTCACAGAATTGGCCAGCGAAGCAGAATTCAAACCAGTGGATATCTCACAAAGTGGAATATACCAAACAAAGGACCTAGAACGAGCTAGAGAACACTTATTATTCCCAGCACAAAGACAAGCAATACTATCGAATATCGTGATGATAACGGGAGGTAACAACTATGGGGAGAAACCAAGCTACGAACTACTATTATCACCAGATCATTTCCAACATGCCACAGCAAATATGATGAAAGCCACGTGGGAAGATTCTTAATATTCGGACAAATGATGGCAGGGATTCTAGGAATTATACTCATCATTCAAATTGTGAGAGTGATTCTAACACAGATGTTAGCATGCTTCGATATATATAAAAGAGAAAGGAAAATAAACTGGAAGATGGCTATAGGATTCTTACCTTTCTTAGCAAAGACAATGGTGTTACATGGACATTCAAAAGACATTCACAAGATAAAGAGACTAGTAGGAATTTTAACCAGAATGAATGGTACCGATGAAGAAGTCGGACAAAAATTCAAAGCGATAATGAGACTAGAAGCCGAGAGAACCAGAATAAAGCGACAGAAAACAAGAAACTGGAAACGATGGATAGACTTTAAAAACGACAGCAGTGACAACAGTGACAACGACGACAATCAAGGAGGAACACAGATGCTAACCCAAGGAAGGCTCCACAATGGTAAAACCAGAAGACAAAACATGGCGAACATTACAATCATCCACCACCGGTATACGAATACCTGAAGAAATCGATAAAACCAGTAGAGAGAAATACGCCAGTAGAAAAAAATACGCCAATATCAAGACCAGCAACGCTACGCAACCTATATCCAGCACCATATGAACCAAACTGGGCAGAACTAATACCAAGAACCAGCCGAAGGTCGAGAAGCGTAGATCAAGATGCAGAAATACGAACTATAGCTATGTTACAAACATTAGCCGGACCAACGCTAACGATACCAATAGACATAAATGGAGTGGAGATAAAGGCAATGATTGATACCGGAGCAAACATCTCAGCAATAAAGATGGACAAAATACCAGGAAGATTATGGCCATGTATCGAAGAAGCGAATATGGACGTGATAACCTGCAATAAAGAATCGGCAGCAGTTATCGGGAAAATCTGGTCAATAATCGAATATAAAAACGTGAAAATCAACACTTACTTAGCAGTCATCAGGAGACTAAGCGCAGATTGCATAATTAGAACAGATCTCATGCCAGAATTACTAAAAGAAATAATAATCGACCTAGGATCTATGGAACTAAGAGATAAAACGGGAAGAATATGCACGTTAAAGTCGGAAGTAAGATGCTCAGAAAAAATAGTAGTACCAGGACGTACACAAATGATCTGCTATGTGAAAGTAAACGAAGAAACCAGAGGCAAAATGATCTTCGAACCCAACCACAAATTCGAGAAAAAGAGAGAACTACCATTAGCCAGGGAAATAGTATATATATAAACGACAATAGCGAAATCCCAATCAACATCACCAATTTCGATGAGGACAAAGTAATTTACGAGAACGAAAGATTAGGGAAACTAACCCCAATGATGGAAATCGAACTCCCAACAACGAAAACCGAAGGAAATAAAGAGGAAGAATTATGGACAATTGACAGTCAGCTATTAAACGAAACGGAGAAGGAGCAACTACAAAAACTGCTAATGGAATTTAAAGACATATTCGCAGCATCCGACTTGGATCTCGGTACAAGCGATGTAACACAACACACGATACCTTTGATGGATGACACCCCAATAACGTTACGACCATATCGATTAGGGAAGCTCAGAAATCAGTCACAGAAAAGGAAGTCCAAAAGATGCTAGACGCAGGAGTAATCGAACCGAGTTGCTCACCATGGCAATTCCCAGTAGTCATGGTAAAGAAGAAAGATGGAACACAGAGATTCTGTATAGACTATCGACGATTCAATGCCTTGACAAAACGTGATACCTATCCGCTACCAGATATAAATGAGATGATGCAAACGTTACACGGAGCAGCTTATTTTACATCCCTAGATCTAAAAAGTGGTTATTGGCAAATAAAGGTCAAGGAAGAAGACCGAGAAAAAACTGCCTTTACGATAGGAAAAAATTTATACCAATTCAAGAAAATGCCTTTTGGATTAACCAACGCACCAGCTTCTTCCCAGAGATGTATGAACTTTGCAACACACGGCATCAAACAGTGTATGGTATATATTGATGATTTATTGATTTATTCTAGCACCTTCGAACAACACCTAAAATACATACGAAACGTGTTCATTCGACTATGACAATGGAAACTAAAACTGAAACCATCAAAATGTGATTGGGCCAAAGAAAAAGTCATTTTCTTAGGACATATCGTTTCGGCAAAAGGTAAAGAGCCAGACCAGAGGAACATTGAAAAGATAAAGAATTGCCCAGTACCGAAAACAGTTACACAAGTGCAAGAATTCTTAGGCCTATGCGGATATTATCGAAAGTTCATCAAGAATTACGCAACCATCGCTAAACCAATACAGGAATTAACAAAGAAAGATACCCTATTCACATGGGAAAAGGAGCAACAAACAGCCTTCGAAACCCTCAGAGATAAATTGATCTCGGCAACGATACTAGTACATCCAGACTTTAAGAAGCCGTTCTTATTAGCAACCGATGCAAGTGGATACGAATCTAAAGCAGTCCTAGGACAATGGGATGAAGAGAAAAGGGAACGAGTCATCAAATACTACAGTCGAACGTTCAAGAAACATGAAAAGAACTACTCAGTAACAGAAAGAGAGGCATTAGCAATAATCCAAGCCATCAAGCACTTCAAATACTTGTTATGGGTCATGAGATATATATCACAACAGATCACCAACCATTAGTATGGTTAGGCCAACACAAAGAAGCCTCTAGTAGATTAATGAGATGGGCAATGTGTTGGGCTCAGAGCCAAAATTAAAACAAAATTACAAAACCAATTTAAACAAAAAGGTGTAAATTGTATAAATTAAAACAAAATAATTATTGTCGTTTGGAAATTGTCAATATGGCTGCTGTAACATAAACACGCACCGCAAGAAGAGATCAAAAATAAAATAAAACATATTAATTAAAACAAAATAAAAATATAACAAAATTAAATAAAACAAATAATTAATTAAAATTCGGAAAAATGCCTACAGATGCAAAAAGAAACATACGAAAAATAAAATAAACTGCCAAAACCTTGCAAAATAAGGTTTAGAAAAAACACAGGCAGAAGAGGCGACCAGAAAACAAAATATTGGGGTTAAAAAATAATATTGTAATAAAATAATAATAAAAATAAAATCCAACAATAAAATATTAATATATCAAAAAATAAAGAAAAATATATAAAAAATTACAAAAATATTTCGAAATAAATAAAATAATTAAAAAGCCCTAAAAATGGCGAAAAATCGCCCATTGGTCGCACACAGGCACAAAAATACTATATATACGGCAATCATTTTCATAATTTTCAGACATTTTTTTTCAGTCAGGTGACTACTAGAAAAATTTTTAGACTTTCTTAGACGAACCGTGAGTCATTTTTAGACAAAGTGTTTATGCCAATTTATGCCAATTTTTCCAATTTGGTTGCATGACTGTGGATTGTAAGTATTGTTTTCTTGTATAAATATATATTTCGAAGTCTTGTTACTTTGATTTTATTCTGGATGGTCGTGGAATCTTTTGGTGCCACTGGCAAATCCCCCTAAAATCTTATTTATAATACGTATTTCAATAGCTATCGATGGGACAGACCATGTGCCGGCTGGTGGACTAAGTTCCCTAGTTGTGCTCGTGGGTCGCGCCTCATCGAAACCTCGGTCGTACGCAGTAGGGTCTGGCAATTGCACAGGACCTCCACGCAGTGCATCGTTGAACGCCTCGTAGCGGCTACTGAAAAGTGGCCGGAACGAGCAGAAATTAAAATCATGGGAAGTGCGACTTTAGTTAAGTGGGAATAAAGTTTTGTAGGGAAAATTTAAAAAATCGTCAGGAAATTAATTGGAAAATCGAGTCGGAAAGGATAGGATAGAGTAGGAATGTAAATTTGAAAGTAGTTTTCCAAAAGTTGAATGATATAACCTGGCAGAAGAGAGTAGCGTTTATTAAAGTGACCGCAGAAGGTTGTAATTACTTAAAAGCATGGGAAATGTACCGGGAATTAAGGAATTGTTAATCAAATTTTTAATATAGGGAAAGCTAAAGGTAAATTAGGAGAAATGTAGTCGATACCGTGATTAAACAAATGAAATAGGAAATTTACCGAAAAATAAGGGTGGAACGCTGCCCAAATTTTTGAAGGATACATTTATAAATAACGCGTAAAGATGACAAATAAGTATGGAAATTGTAGGAATAGACGAGTAAGGACCAGGATATAGAAAGAGAAAGACGCAAGACCATCTATTGGCAGTCCAGAACCCGAAAGTGAAAATATCATGAGGAGTAGTTCTAGAAATGAAGCTCACCTGCTCATGAATTTTCAACCTCTATGTACAGTACCAACATGGCAATCGCTATGGGTACATAGGAGGGATAGAATAATAATCTTGCTGGCGTTTAGGGGGTAGATGCACAAAAACCCTAGAAAAAAATAAATAAAAACCAACCCTATTCGCCAACAAATGCAAATACAAGAATATTTGCCATACATCAAATTTAAGTCAGGAAAAGCCAACGCCAATGCAGACTGCATGTCAAGATTCGTATTTGAATAGCTAATGGACCAAGACGTAAGACGAATCTGCATGATAATCGCTGAAGACATCGATTTTACGAAATTGAGAAATGAACAGAAAGAAGACGAAGAATTGAGGACAATAATCGAATTTATGAAAACTAATGATATGAAAATCTTCGATAACAACAATAAATTAAAAGAGCACATGGAAAAACACAGACATAGATACACTATGGAGAAGGGATGGTTATTACTAATGGATGGCGAAAAACGGCTCATGTGCTTACCAGAAAGTAGACGAAAGGAAGTGCTAATGCAATATCACGACGGGAAACTTGGAGGACACATGTCAGCAAAAAAGACGGAAGCAAGATTGCGCCAAAAATACTATTGGCCAAACATTGGAGAAGACGTAAAGAGATGGATAAAGAACTGCTTGACATGTGCAACCAGAAAAAATACAGGAAGCAAACTAAAAACACCACTAAAACAAATGACAATTCCACCGGAACCCATGACAATGATTGCAATGGATGTAGTAGGACCGCTACCGGAAACCAATGACGGGAACATCTATATACTGGTAGTAACGGATTACCTAACCAAATTCCCGGAAGCATTTGCAATACCAGATCAGAAAGCCAGGACAATAGCAAGAATACTAGTTGAAGAAATATGTTGCAGATACGGAACACCCAAACAGATTCTAACCGATCAAGGAACGAACTTCATGAGTGAAATTATTGAAGAAGTAACAAATTATTTTAGAATTGCAAAATTGAGAACGTCGCCATACCATCCACAAACAAATGGACAAACCGAGTGTTTCAATGGCATCTTAATAGAAATGATGTCGAACTACGTAAGTAAACACCAAAAAGATTGGGATACATA
The DNA here is from genome assembly GCA_022537955.1 of Schmidtea mediterranea. Classification (NCBI taxonomy): domain Eukaryota; kingdom Metazoa; phylum Platyhelminthes; order Tricladida; family Dugesiidae; genus Schmidtea; species Schmidtea mediterranea. Next base: position 115,163,326 of record CM039679.1, read on the forward strand.
CATAAATTTATGTCTTATGGAATATAGAATGTCAATACATTCGGCAACAAAAATGAGTCTTTCAAGTAAATGTACGGTAGAGAATGCAACATGCCGATAGACTTAGAATACAAACCACCGATATCACAATATATGGAGATTGATGATTATATAACAGGGTTCAAAGAACGAATGCAGGGGATCTGGAAAACGGCAGGTATGAACATCAGATTTAACCAGGAAAGCTACAAAGAGTTACACAATAAAAAACGGGACGTACGCGAACACAACTTCCAAGTTGGAGACTGGGTAATAATCGCAACACCAGAAATCATCCCAGGAGTCGCCAGAAAATTACAAAGAAGTAGTAAAGGGCCATACGAGATAATATATGTAAACGAGAATAACGCCCGAGTCAAATTGGTCAACAACCCACTCACCAGATCTATATATGTAAACGTGAGCAGATGTAAAACGATACCTAAAACAATAACAAAAGTACCAGAAAATCGAGGTATGAAAACTAGATCTCAAACCCAACAACTGAGTATAAACGGACTAACGCTAAGTCGTAAAATAGAAGAAGCACCAAATAACACACAAATTGCAGAGGAACATAAACCAGATGAACCAAAATTAATATTAAACTCCATAAAGGATAATGTAGACAAGATGGACGTAATAGTAAAAGCCATCAGAGAGATAATGCCAGAATGGGCTGAAGGAAAAGGATGGATGAGGATAATAAACAAAGCAGGAAAGATTGCGATGGATTACGCTAAAGGAGCTAGAAGCCCATCAGAAATGGATCTCATAAAAAGAAAGATACCCATAATATTTACCATAGCAGATGTAAAAGGAAACGTACCTCTACATTTTGCAGTACAACATAGAAACACGCAAAGAATACTAGACATAATCCAATTCATGCAGGAATGTGAACAAACCTCGAATATACAAAACGAAGAGGGACAAACACCACTAATGTTCGCAGCTGCAGCAGATGCCTCCACAACAGTTCTGAGGGAACTATTAAGAACCGGGTCATCCTTTAAAGAAAAGGATAACGGAGAAAATAACGTACTACATTATGCACTGAAATCAAGACAGGCAAGTACGGTGAAATTTATAACCAACAACGCAACAATAAGAGAAAGAGAAATAGTGGGAAAACGATTCAAACATTATGGGAAGCTATTGACGCCAAACAGGATAAAGCCGCAGCCAATCTAATGAAGTGGACCTATGAAAACTCATCACTCAGAGTATTCGACCTAAATTATATGGTAAGAAATAGAAACATCTTACTAAAGGAAACCATATATGCTTACTATCCATTCCCAAAGACGATAAAAGCAATGCTAAAATGGGAAAGACTGAAATTTACGAACCACCCATTAGAAGCAATGCGAATTGGAGACAGACAAGAACAGCTACTAACAATAATACATAAGTGGCATCGAAAACAAATAAGATTCCAAAGGAGCAAACAAGAGATAAAGGAAATGGACGATCTAAAAGCAAGGATAATAAAGGTCTATGAAGAAATAATCGAGACTATAAATGTCGAGGACGACATTTCGAAGGAAACCCGGGATGAACAAGGAAATAATAAAGGAGTAAGTGATAACGAAGACAAAGAGGATCAAGATATCAGACCAAATACAGACAACGAACAAGATATGAATAAACCTGCAGAACAAGAGAGAAGAGAACCACCCGATGACAAAAACAAGAACACTCCACAAGAAAAGGAAAATAGGAAAGAAACGGGAGACAACGACAACAACAACGAGAGAAAATAAAAACGAGGGACACCACTACATAGTAAAAATGTACAACAGCCAAGAGAAAATCAAAACCGACGGTCCCTACTACAAAAACTGATGATATTGATCACGTCCATCAAATTAACGGACGCTGAAAAAGATACTCTAAAGGAGCTGAAATCGTTTAGAGAGCGAACAATAGACGACAAAGGAATCCCAAGCGAAGGAACATGTCTTCACCTAAAGGAGAACACTAGTATAAGTTGCTATTTCGAACTAATAGGAAAACCAGGAAAAATAGAAATACAACCCGAAGACTCATCATCGTGCCATACCACCAAAAACATATGTAGAGATGCAGAAAAGGAAGAAAGCGTAAGAATCCAGGTAAACTCAGGGATAGGCAACATACAAATAACGAACATAGGAACAAAAAGAATTAAACAAGTATGCGTACAAAACCTAATCACCGATTGCTGGAAAATGAACCTGAGAACACAAATAAGGGGTTTGGAAGTGGAAATGTCAGCCTGTCAAGAAGGTGCAGCAGTGACATACCCCTTCGTCTTTGCCCGGGATAAAGAGATACAATAACGGCTCCGAAGACCACCCCAAAGCCCAGCATCCATCGACCAGGGAGAAAGGAACGAGCCAAGCTTTGAGCTGCTCGAACATAGGCTAATGTGTAATTGACATCCTCGAATACATATTTTTTTTGTTCGTTTAATTGCTTCTCTACTGTTTCGATGGTCGCCTGAAATAGCATAACGTTGATAAATAACGAAAGTTCAGTAGTTAATTTATAGATTGTGCAAGACTAAACAGATAAGGATGGGACAAGATTAAATAATGCACAGGCAGGCCTTCTAACGGTAGTGTGTTGAACCCAGCTTGAGGTCGGGCCAGAGTAGTTCCTCTATGGCGCTCACCTTTGGCGACCTCAAAACCATGGTTACATTACCAACGTTGCCTAGCAACGGGTAACCACTGGACACAGTGAACATTTTACACCTGGGGTCGAGGTTGTCAAAACCATAAACCCCACAATATGGTTGTTACCCAGACAACCCCATACAAATTTCTTTCGCTTACCACTCGGCACCCGTTGCTAAGCAACATTGGAACTGTGTTCGAGTGGGTAGATCGTCCGCAAAAAGTGAGCGCTATTGTTAATGCTATAATTGAACGAACGATCCCTGGGTCCAACGAGCTGCCGATAGAAGGCCTATGCTCGATTTCGATTCTTAGGTCCCATTATTCTCCTAACTCCTTCAAATGTTAACCTATACTCTCATGTCATTCGTTGTTATATCCATTCTCATAGTCCTTCTTATCGTCGTCCGTGTTGATGATTATTCTATGGCCCATACACCCTTTGTTATGTTAAATATTCACATACTAGCTCTCTTACCCTTATCCGTATTATAACTACAATGTTCTCTATTATTGATACTCGTATTGTCATTGTTACTATTATATGTATTACCTTTATTAATTGTTACTACTATTACATTTATTATTATTCTTATTACTATAATTACCATTATATTTATTACCATTATAATTATTATTATTACTACAATTATTTATATTACTATTATTATAATTATTATTATTATTATTAATATTATTATTATTATTATTATTATTATTATTATTATTATTATTATTATTATTATTATTATTACGATTATTACCCTTATTATTACTATTATTATAATTACCATTATCCTTACTATTATCATTATTATTATTAAGTTTTTTGTAGGGATCCGTCCTTATTCCTCAGCTTTATAAAAATATTTTACTTATATAAAAATTTAGCCGTAATCCATCCGTATTTTACAGTTTTCGACAAAGTATTTTTCTTGAGTCAGAAAATTTTTGCAGCGTACCTCCCTTATTTTACAGTTTTATAAATATATTATACTAATAATTGAACAACATTTCACGTTTACTTTACTATTTTCTATAAGTGTTTTAATTAACTCGGAAAATTTGAGCAGCGATCCGCCCTTATTTTATAGTTTCATGACGAATGTTTTAATGATTTCCGAAAATTTACGCAGCGTTCTGCCCATATTTCCCGTTTCAATTCAACATAATTTATTTAATTCTTAAAACATAATTTTACATGTTTTTAGTCGTGTTGGGCCAGAACACAAACGGCCTTGAGAAACGTTTAAATGAATCGGTAATACACACGCAAATACAATATGCAGATTTAAAATCAGACCCATAAAACACCAACTAACCATGCTAAAATATGAGAAAGAAAACAATTAAATATAAAATCAAGAAACATAAAAGTAAATTAAAATAATAACAAAGTGCAATAAGATCCGCACGAAATAATCATAAAAATAACACGACAACATAAAATTTGACAATTTACAAAAAAAATGGAAAAATCCATAAAAATGGAATAAAAATTAAATAATTTGAATTGGAAACAATTCAATTAAAAAATTAAAAAAGAAAATTGTCAAATTAAGTTACAAAAATAATAAAATTAAGAATAGAATGTACTAGAAAATCACAAGGTCAAATTTTGTTTTACTAAATCAAATTTAATACTCAAGGTTAGGGTCGCACAATTGGTATATAAACCGATTCATTTTCACATTATTTTTAATCAGTTTTTAATCTGAAAAATCAGTTTTTCTGGAAGCGGTCTTAACAAACCCAGTAGCAATATTTTCAATGTGAGTGCAGAAGTGTTTAGAAAACCTCCTCCACGTCGCACCCAGATAACCTCATGTGAGCTCTGCTTGAGGTGTCGGCGTGGGGAAAGGTTTGAATGTTATGTCAATTATGATGTTATGCTAATTATATTTCAACAGAAAATATTAAATAAGTTTTTACTCATGTCGAAATTTTTCCGGCCTACAGCCGCAACAACACCACAAGTTACTAAAATCTTATATATCCTACCGAACTGTGTAAGTGCGTGTATAATCGCCAATAGTTCGTGCCCGTGAAGGCTCCGGTGTGAGGACGCAGGAGCTGGAACGTCAATATCATTCCATATAAGGGAAATGGGTGAAGGGGGAATAGTCTTTTGGCTGTTCCGTCATCACTCAATTCCTATAAAATCGAACTAAATTCATATTTACAAGACGGCTAAAAATCATAACACTGAATAGTTCAGTGGACACTCATAAACTCTTAATATCGATACAATTTTGTCTTAAGGTCAATTACAGGGAGGTGACGGGGAATTTAATAATATCGTTGCTATTTTTTCTAAACTTATTAAATTATCATGACGTCTAATATCAAAATTATTAAACCTGACTTACGAGGTTTCTAAATTACATTAACTTATGGTGATTCATAAAGATTGCGAGACAAAAGCGTCAAACGAAAACGTAATAGAGCCCAGTTACAATGACCCTAGTCGTAGATTAACCAAACCTCATGACAGAAAATGCCAACAGAAAGGGCAAAAATTCGGTTCCATAAAAATTTAAGAAAAATCACCGATACTTCCCTTGTAAATAAATCTTTAAAAAATTCCTTAATATCAGGTCGACAAATTACGTTGAATTAAAACGCACGAACTTTTGACAATCTAAACTTAGTCCCAGTTCTTGAACCAATAAAATGAATGAAATTTTCCTAGCAATCGAGATCCAAAATTAAACCGACAGACCCGTAAATACGTCGCCCTCGCAACCATACAGTACCTGCAACTACTAATACTTGAATGCATAAGCCCAACATTAACATATCGTGAAAAGGAGAATCAAAATTATAAACGCCAAAATCCTATGAGAATTTCTAGTATACTGCCCTGATCATGTCAAAATTAACCCAGCGAATTAAAATGATCCAACGATTTCCCACAAAAAACCAAAACGAACCCCAACTTATACCACTAAAACTTCAATAACTTACAGCGCATCTGGATACGACAAATCATCAACAAGGAAGTTAAAAAATATTTTTATTTAAAACAATTGAAACTCCACATCATAGCGATAAGTACAACAGGGTCTTTGCTCAGGATAGATCGATGAAGGCCATACTGAACATGGAGAGGAGAATAGAGGCACCGTCGGAACGAATATAAATAACTTCTGAGCTAAAAAGAAAAGGAAACATCATTTAAGATCACGGGTAAAAGATAAATAACTCGACCTGAATCGACATATGCTTTCCCCACAGAATTTCCAAACGACTCGGTAAATGCGATCTGGAGGAAATAAGGATCTCTTATTTGACTGAAACGAATGAATGTTCGTATAGAAACTCCATAAAAACTCCACTGATGGATTGACAAATAAAAACCAAAAATCAGTCATAAGATATATGCACATAACCTAAGAAGGAAAGAATGAATTGACATTCACTGAAATGTTAATCAATAATTATGAAATTACAGTTAGCTTGCTCACACTACGAGTACATGTAGATGCGACATTCGATACCAGTGAGTGTGCAGTCAATTTTCCTACCCCAATGTGTGCACGACCATATATTATATAAGGAACATATTCACTCATCACAGCAGTTGATTTCCTGAATATGAATGATAATCTACCACCACGAAAGATACAGAATGAAATTAGGGACTCTCGACGACGAGATGGGTCGAGTAGAGAAGGGGAACCAAGACGACAAGATTCATGCCGCAAAGAACCACGAAACCCGGCGACAAATTCTACAGCCTCAGAAATGCCCATGCGCGAAGGTAATTATTATAAGCATTTGGCATAAATTTAATCAACTCTGTTTTGAGTCATAGTCCCATAAAAGGATACAAGAAATCGCACCCGACTCCTGACGATGACCTAGCCCCAGCTGACAACGAAGACAGAGATGCGTAAAAAGAGTGAAACAAAATTTATATGCTAAAAATATTAGAAATTTCATGGCATCGTCAAAACCAATTGTAAAGATATCCATTTTCCAAATTTCTAGCATGTCCGTAATCCACTCCGGAAATAGTTTTCATAACACTGTCGATTAAGCCTGCAATGAGATAAAAGTAATAACGATTTTCCCCCAAAAATGACTAACTGGTTCGTAAGACGATGAGAATCGGCAATTGTTTTGTTTCAAATATATCATTTATTGCGACGAAAATAGCTTAAATTTGGTTTGATATAGCTTCCAAATCGTGTTCATGGTAAAGGTTTACAATTCATTATATTAGTATTCTATTTCACGACACGAGTTTAATATCCATTTTTCATTAGTATTTTTATCTCACGATAAGAGTTTCATCTTCATTCTTATTAGTATTTTCCATTTCATGATAAAAATTTATGAATCATCTATTAACATATCTATTTCATGTTATAAGTTTATAATTCATTTCTTCCATTATTAAATCATTTTATAAATATATTTATTTCAAGGCAAAACTTTATAATTTATTTTATTAGTATATTTATTTTTATTAATATATTTATACCAGGATAAGGGTTTATAAGTCATTTTATCTATGTGTTCATTGGGACGAGCAGTTGTGGAAAATTATTTAATCGATGATAATGAGAGTAGTTTGGTAGAATTTGCTTCATGGTAGAGATAAAGGTACAGAAGTACAGTCCCAGAATGTCGAACTCCTTGTGATAACTATTTTGTGATAGCTTATGCGTGTTATCTTAGAACATTTATTCACCACGAATATTTTACTTTATGATGATTATTTCTAGTAGATATCACATCTACTACGATGACAAAGGTTTATAAGAATTCTTTCGGTGAACACATAACCTATTAGAATGATTATCTTCGTAAAGTAATAGAAATCCGCGATTATTTTGGTAGTAGTGCGGAGCCAGATGGAACGAGTTGAGAATTATCAGCGGGTCGCGCGACCTCTAGGACGCAGCCGAAGGATCAAAATGACACTACGATAACTAAGAGGATCACGAGATGTAAATCTAGTTGAATGTAATCCGTAGTTGAAATCCAACAGATTAGTTTGAGCAAGATAAATTCACTACCACGTCCTTACCACTAACCAAGACCAGGTCAGCAAATTTTCATCCCTAAGCGCGACGAACCATTATCAGTAGGACACAGCCCATCGACTTTAGTGCTAGAGGCGGGATGAACGAGTTATGTTAATAAATGTCTCATTTTTTAGAAAATTCTTGGATCGACGCGTCCCGGGTCACATTACGCTTTCCGGCACATTCGGTGGTTCGGTGTCGACAAGCCATGTGGGACGCGGGGTTCTCGATTTCACCGGTCCGAGAATCCCGGATGGGAAACTGATCTAATACGGATGACGTAGATCTCCCATTCGTCGCAATCAATCATGCCAGGAGGGCAACGCGGTAATCTATCCTCTCGTGTTTGCACCGGCGCAGCTGGCTTATCAAGAGGCCACAACTGCCACCAAAATCGCTACCAAACCACCCCGACATCGGCCAGGAAGATCCGAGCGTGCCAAGCGTCGTGCCGCTCAGCTGATGTAAAGAATAACGCCCATCATGCTGTCATTTAATAAAAATTTGAATAGATTCACATAGTTTGTTTGACTAGTATTAATGAGAACAGTTTTATTAAAAACTAATTTAGAAACCTTAATACGGCGAAGAATAAGTAAGATGGTAAGACTATTTGACGATAAGGGGCCAGGAGAGAAAAGCGCACGCAGACCTTCTAACAGTAGTGCGTTGAACCCAGTTTGAGGTCGGGCCAGATCAGTTCCTAGATGGCGCTCACATTTGGTGACCTCAAAAACCAATGGTTGCATTCCCAACGTTGCTTAGCGACCGGTAACCATTGGGGACGCAGTAAATATTTACATCTGGGGTCGAGGTTATCCAGACCATAAACCCCACAGTCGTTTCGATTACTCTTTTTCCGATGGCTATTCATTTTAACTGTTGCAACGATTTCGCAATTTTCCCCGCTACACTTTTCTTCTCTTGGTCCTTAAGATCTATATATGTTCATGTTATATTTAATGAGTGCCCACTGGACTACTCGGTGTTAATGATTTTGAGCCGAATGTTGTTAAAAAATGTTTGTCGATTTTATCGAAATTAAGTCCAATAAAGTTGAGCCAAAAGACCCACTTTCAAGCTACTCTCTTTCGCTGTTTACTTCAATGATTTGACGTTCGGGTTCCTGCGTTTTCACGCTGGAACCTTCACGGGCACGAACTATTGGCGGACTTACACCGCACTTACACAGTTCGATAGTTATGTGTAATTTTACTTCCTTGCTTTATGTTTTTGGCTGTGGGCCGAAAAAGGAATGAATGAAAATTACCAGATCAATTGGGTAAAAGCCTCGAATGCATGAAATAATCGTCGGAAGTTTGTAAGCATATAATAGAAATTCGTAGTAGCATAATTCATAATTCATCATATATTGAAAATTCGTAGTAGCATAGATCACAATTCATGGCATTTACAGCACTAATCTACCAATCAACAAGTTAGCAGTTATTCATGCAGATAGCTGCAACGCACTCTACTACGATCAGTCTCCAGGTGAGACTGAAAATCAATATTCCAATCCAGTTGAAAATAATACTGCAAAATAATTGTGTATTTGTGAAAACACATCAGTATATATACCTATAATTTGGCCTTAACCTTGCGTGTTAATTTTATTGCGATTAAACAAAATTCGACCTTGAAATTATTTGTGTTATCTAAATTAAATTTGTATTAATTTCTTAATTTAAATTGGTAATTTATTTTTAACATTTTTAATTAAATTTATTCAGCCAAAAATATTTTATTTTTATTCATTTAATTCATTAATTTTTACTTTTATATAAATGGTTATTTTACGGTCAAATTTTCTTGTTATTATGTTATTTTTTATGTACATTTCGTGCGGTTCTTGATGCATTTTGTATTTATTTTATTTTACTTTCATGTTTTTGATTTTATATTTATTTATATTCTCTGAGATTTTAAAGTGTTTAGTTGGTGTTGTATGTTATATTTTAAGTTATCTTGGTGCTGGGTTTTCGTGCTGTATTACTGATGCATTTAAACAATTCTCAAGGCTATTTGTGTTCTGGCCCAACAGAAGGTCTACGCGCGATTTGTTACCTGGTCCCTTCTGTATGAACTCAATAATTACTAGAATTCTGCTCGCATATTCTTTCGATTAACTGATTGATTTTTTCAGAAGATTACAAAAATTACAACACTAACAAGAAAATAATTAATTTTTATCATACAGGCTACATTTTAGGTCACATATTTCCGATCTGAACTGCTAGTGAATTTTGACTGTCGGTTTTACTCCGTTGCTTGTTGCGCGCGACGTTTTGCTCATGCCGCTTTTCCTGGACGCCACTGGAAACGTTTAGCAGCTACCGGTTTAGTGGTGATAATTGCATCCCGGTAGTCTATCTGAGCTGGCGCGAATACCAGGGGATAGGTCACTGCGTTGCAATCCTGGCAAGCCGACAGTGCCACTTCCAAACTTCTGTTCTGAGTCAACTGTTTCTCTTCCGCCCATCCTCGCTGAGCAGTGTTCAGTCGCTGATAGATTGCCTTCATTTTTCGGGTTCTACCCATGTTGCGCGAATTTTCTGGATCTCGCGACTCATTTGAAAGAGCTGACTGTGGAGCTCTGTGTTTTCCCTTCTAGAGTTTACTAAATCCTTACTCAAGATGGTGAGGGATTCCATGTCTACAAATAAATTATCAGTTAACAACTTTGTGGAATTTTACTATGGAAGTTTTGAATTAATTATTGATAGGATTTTTATTTTATTATCTATACTGGAGTTCGCCTACTCTAGACATCTATTGGGATTATACAAAAATGTTCTATTAAGATTACTGCAATTCAGTATTATTATATCAATTATTTGAGAATTAAATTTTTGTATATATTGGGCCAGAACAAGGTTTTGTTTAAATGAATTGGAAATAGCACGCAAACATAACACGCAGATTGAAAATCAAACCCTTAAAACATCAAATAACCACCTCAAAATATGAGAAAGAAATAATTAAAATATAAAATCAAAAAATAAAAATAAATTAAAATAATAACAAGATACACTAAGATCAGCACGAAATAAACATAGAAATAACAAGAAAACACAGGAATTTGACCAAAAATTGACAATTTATTTAAAAAAACAAGTGTTAATGAAAAGTGGAAGTAAAATTAAATAATTTTAATTGGAAATAATTCAATTAAAAATGAAAGAAATGAATTGCCAAATTAAATCATGAAAATAATAAAATTAGAGTTAGATTACACAGATAATCTCAAGGTCAAATTTTGTTTTACTATAGTAAATTTTACAAGCAAGGTTAGGGTCACAGAACAGATATATATACAATTCATTTTTACAGAAAAAAACTAGTTTTTAATTAAACACTATTTTACCAAGTTTTAACTCGCAAAACTCGTTTTTCAAACGCGACCAGTGGACGATTCAAAAACTTTTCCATACAGCGTATAAGCACCTTCAATGTAAGCACTACTTGACGCTTGAATAGGAAAGGTTATTTGTATGTTGATGTTATGCAAATTATGTTATGTCAACTATGTTATACCAGAATAGATATTTCAAGAAAATACATTTTTGTCGAAATTTTTCCGGCCCACAGCCGAAACAGCACCGCAAGACAGTAAAATCATACATCACTATCAAAATGTGTAAGTGCGGTTCATTCGCCAATATTTCGTGCTTGTGAAGGTTCCGGTGTGCGTAATGCAGGAACCCAAAAGTCAATATTTTCTGTCTATAGGGAAACTGGAAGATAAGGAGGTAGTCTTTTGGCTGCTCCTTCGTCATCATTTCCTATAAAATCGATCTAAAATTATTATTTCATATCGGCTTAAAATCATAAACACCGAGTAGTCCAGTGGGCACTCGTAATATTTTAATATCGACACAAATAACCTTAAGATCAAATAAGGGAAGGGAGTGTGGAAAGTGTCGTAAATTGTTGCTATGTCATAAACTCAATAAAATGGAGTTTAAAAAGCCAAATTAACTATTGTGAAAATAACAACGTACATAGTTTCAATGTTATTAAATTTGAAACGTTAATGATGGTAAGAGACCCATTGAGTATAGATAAAAATGAATAAATTAAGGTGTTGAACCAGGACGTTACATTGGTTAACAAATATAGTGTTAGGATCTGAACAAACGTATAACGGGAAATAAGGATGAATATCAGATAATTAAAATTATTGAGAGTACAAAGTTTGCAGTAAAATAAACGTAAATTATCAGCGATTTTAAATTGAAGATTTGAATACGAAGACTAGTATTTTAATAATCTCCGTGAAAATCACACGACCAAAAATATAAAATTCATGGGGAATCCCCGAAACTATTAAGATGGAACGCTGAGGGTCAAAATACAATAAATTGACGATAAGGTAAGCCGATAGATGAGTGATTACCCCATTAAAATTAAATCATAAAAGCAGACCTTAAATATTCCAGAAAAATGTTGCGTGATAAATATTATAAGTTCTAAGATAAAATCAAAGCACCAACCTAATAAATTGCGAACAATTCATAAAAGATGTAGGACTAAATATCGCTCGTTTTGTAGTTAAGTGAAATCAGTGATGTTAAATAATATAAAATTGGGTAAGATAAATAAACCAAACATATTAGATCGGAATATCCAGTTCGTAATAAGTGAATCACAATCAGACACGATAAATAGTGAAAGCCGGGCTAAGATAGGTAATACAACATGCTGAATTGATTACAAACATTCATAATAATAAATATGAACCAACGAATCATCACATTAATAGTACGCAGCACATAGTTTGAAATCATAGAATTGAATTGCCCCAGCCACACGTTTTGATTAGTAGATAAACATTTAAAGCTCAAATGATGAACATTTGAAGACGACAATTGCTGAAATACGGAGCACGGGCAATTGTGAAATTATTGAGAGAGAATATAGACTGTGGAATAGATAAATAATGCTAAAATAGCAAAGCTAAAATACTTACTAAACTATTCCGATCGTAAACTTAGAATGAATCAATTGAATGAAATAAATAAATCAACGAGATAGAATCAATAAATTCCCACGTTGAGTCAAACGACTACATGAAAACGTCGACAATCAACGACACACTGCCTAGTGGTAGAAGAATATCAATAAGTAGATGGCACAATTAGAATTGTTGTGCTCTACTAGCAGTAGAAAAAGTGACACACCGGTCACATCACAGTAAAATAAAATTACGGCCTCATCAGCACATACAGTTATTTCTTCAGTATACCAAACTACTAAGAATGTACACCAATGAACGGAAATCTTACACCACTCCGAGGAGAAATCCCGCCAAGAAATGGTGCGACGAAGAATTAGAGACAGTGACTATGGCGGAAAGAATATATGAACGTGAAGGTAAAAATTACATTTTTGTTATTGCTGTTAGCTAACTATTATTTTCTTTTTGTGGAAACTATGAGCAAGAACCGAATTAGGATCCGGTATGATTCCTCCTTTCTTTTCTTCAACTATGTACGAGCTATTCATTTGACCAGTAACTTGAATCGGATAGAAAATAATTATAGGAGAGCAGAAAATATGAAAACTGATTGTTTGGAATTAAAATCGAATTTTATTAAATTGATGTTCATTTATGCTATTTTTTCTTTTATCAAAGAGTTACCGTCGATTCGACTAATGATCAAATAAAATAGAACCTTAATAAAACGATGCATGGTGTCGAACATTTTTAAACTATGCCCTAATAATAGAGAAATTAGAGCATACAAGGATTTTCATTGGGAAACAACTCATTTCACCATCTAGTAAAGTCAACTGTAAAGTATGCGACGTGATTAGTTGACGCCCTTAACTAGTGTTGGGCCAGAACACAAACGGCCTTGTAAATGTTTAAATGAATCGGTAACACACATGCAAATATAACATGCAGATTTAAACTCAAACCTATTAAAACACCAATTAACCCTACCAAAATATGAGAGAAAAAACAGTTAAACATAAAATTATAAACACAAAAATAAATTAAACTAATAACAAAGCGCAACAAGATCCGCACGAAATAAATATAAACATAACACGAAAACCCAACGATTTTGACCGAAATTTGACAATTTATTAAAAAATGCAAAATTTCATGAAAATTAAATAAAAAATCAAATAATTTGAATTAGAAATAATTCAATTAAAAATCTAAAGAAAAAATTGTCAAATAAAATCTCAAAATAATAAAATTAAAGATTAGAATATACCAGAAAATTCCAAGGTCAAAATTTGTTTTACTAAATCAAAAAGAACACGAAAGGTTAGGGTCGTACAATAGGTATATATACCGATTCATTTTTACACAATTTTAATCAGTTTTTTAAACTTTGAATCGTTTTAAATCGTTTTAGAACCGTTTTTAAAAATCTATTTTACGATGTAAGTGCGAGTTTTTAATTGAAAACTCTCTCCACGTCGCATCCTCGCAATTTCAATGGAGCTCTGCTTGGGTGTCGGCGTGGGGAGAGTGATGTTTTTATGATATTTTGATTGTGTTTGGATCGGGTAACTTTTATGTTATTTTAATAAATTATTTATAATGCATAAATTGTTTTTTTTATTGTCGAAATTTTTGCGGCCCACAGCAAAAGACACACTACAAGTTATTGAAATCAGACATACTATTCGAATTCGTGTAAGTGCGTGGAATATCGCCAATGATTCGTGCCCGTAAAGACTCCGGCATGCGGAAGGCAGGGGTCGGAACGTCAATATTATTCCGTATAGGGGAAGAGAGGGATAAGGAAGTGGTCTTCTGGCTGTTTCCTCGTCTCTCAATTTCCATAAACTCGACCTAAACTATCTTACATACGGCTCAAAATCATCACACGAGTAGTCTAGTGGGCACTCATTAACTATAATATTGGTGGGCTTCTGGGTTTTGATATTTTGAAACTATATGGTTGTTACCCAGACAACCCCATACAAATATTTTTCGCTTACCACTCGGCACCCGTTGCTAAGCAACGTTGGAACTGTGTTCGAGTGGGTAGATCGTCCGCAAAAAGTGAGCGTTATTGCTAATGCTATAATTGACCGAACGATCTCTGGGTCCAACGAGCTGTCGATAGAAGACCTGTGCTCGTTTTCGATTCTTAAGTCCCATTATTCTCCTATCTCTTTCAAATGTTAACCTATACTCTCATATCATCTATCTTTATGTCCATTTGCTTAGTCCGTCTTATTATTGTCCATGCTGATGATTATTCTTTGGCCTGTACACCAACATTATATCTTTCACCCTTATCCCTATTGTAACTAAAATGTTTCCTATTATTATTACTAGCATTATTATTGTTGCCATCATATGTATTACCTTTATTAATTGTTGCTACTATTTCCTATATTATTATTTTTGTTACTATAACTACCATTATATTTATTGTTATTTTTACTATGATTATTATCTATTATTATTATCTACCATGATTATTTTTATTATTTCTATATTATTATTTTTTACTATTATTTTTTTTTTTTTTATTATTATTATTATACATTTATTATTATTATTATTATTATATTATTATTATTATTTTTTTTATTATTATTATTATTATAATTATTATTATTAATATTATTATTATTATAATTACCATTACCCTTATCATTATCGTTATTATTATTAAGATTTTGTAGGGATTTTTTATTGATATACAACATTAGCCGTAGTCCATCTATATTTTTCGGTTTTCGATAAAGTATTTTTGTAAATTCGAAAATTTTAGCAGCGTTCCGCCCTTATTTTACGGTTCATCCCTATTCTACAGTATTTTCATTGACTCGGAAAATTTGAGCAGCGTTCCATCCTTATTTTACACGTTCCATTTATACGTTACTATTTTTGTTAAGTATTTGAATTAGTTCGGAAAATTTGAGCAGCGTCCCGCCCATATTTTCCGCCTCAACTCAAATTAATTTATTTAATTCTTATTTAAAAACATTATTTTTCATGATTTTGGTCGTTCGGATTAATCTTTTTCCGATGGCTTTTCATTTTAACTGTTGCAACGATTTCGCAAATTTTCCCCGCTACCCATTCCCTCTTTTTGTTCTTAAGATCTATTTATGTTCATATTATATTTAATGAATGCCCACTGGACTACTCGGTGTTAGAGATCTTGAGCCGATTGTTGTTAAAAATTTATGTCAATTTTACAGGAAACGGATGGTGAAGGAGTAGCCAAGGGACTACTCATTTACCCTCCAATTTCCCCTATGTACGGATAATATTGTTGGGCTCAGAGCCAAAAGTAAAACAAAAATTACATAACCAATTTAAACAAAAAGGTGAAAATTGTATAAGTTAAAACAAAA
The DNA here is from genome assembly GCA_022537955.1 of Schmidtea mediterranea. Classification (NCBI taxonomy): domain Eukaryota; kingdom Metazoa; phylum Platyhelminthes; order Tricladida; family Dugesiidae; genus Schmidtea; species Schmidtea mediterranea. The sequence goes on from CM039679.1 coordinate 115,179,383, forward strand.
TAATTAATGTCGTTTGGAAATTGTCAATATGGCTGCTGTAACATAAGCACTCACCGCAAGAAGAGACCAAAAATAAAATAAAACATATTAATTAAAACAAATTAAAAATATAACAAAAATTAAATAAAACAAATAATTAATTAAAATTCGGAAAAATGCCTACAGATGCAAAAAGAAACATACGAAAAATAAAATAAACTGCCAAAACCTTGCAAAATAAGGTTTAGAAAAAACACAGGCAGAAGAGGCGACCAGAAAACAAAATATTGGGGTTAAGAAATAATATTGTAATAAAATAATAATAAAAATAAAATTCAACATTGTAATATTAATATATCAAAAAATAAGGAAAAATATATAAAAAATTACAAAAATATTTTGAAATAAATAAAATAATTAAAAAACCCTAAAAATGGCGAAAAATCGCCCATTGGTCGCACACAGGCACAAAAACACTATATATACGGCAGTCATTTTCATAATTTTTAACAAAATTTGAACCAAATTTTAGTCCGGCAGAAAATTTTTAGGAAATTTGTAGAAATTTTTAGACTAGCAGTGAATCATTCTTAGACAAAATTCTGTATGCCAATTTATGCCAATTTTTCCAATCTGGTTGTAAGTATTGTTTTCTTGTATAAATATATATTTCGAAGTCTTGTTACTTTGATTTTATTCTGGATGGTCGTGGAATCTTTTGGTACCACTGACAAATCCCCCTAAAATCTTATTTATAATAAGTATTTCAATAGATGGTCCATGGGACGGATCTCGGGCTAACTAGTGGGTGAAAACCCTTAGTTGGGCTCGCGGGTCATGCCTCGTGGACCCCTCGGCAGTCCGCAGTCGGTTCTGGTGATAATGCACAGGACCGCTACGCAGGGCGCCGTTGTATACTCGGGGCGGCTTCTGAAATATGTGGCCGGAACGAGTCGGAATAAAATTCGGGAAGTGCGACTTTAGTTAAGCGGGAATAAAGTTTTGTAGGGCAAATTTAAAACTTTGTCAGAAAATAAATCAGAAAATCAAATAGGAGAGGATAGGATAGGCTAGGAATGTAAATTTGAAAGTATTTTTTCCAAAAGTTGAATGATCTATTCTGACAAAAGAGAGAGGTGTTTTCTTAAAGTGACCGCAGAGGGTTGTAATTACTTAAAATCACGGGAAACGTAGCGGGAATTAGGGAATTGTTGATCAAAATTTTAATATAGAGAAAGATAAAGGTAAATTAGGAAAAATGTAGTCGACTCCGTGATTGAACAAATGAAATAGGAAATTTACCGAAAAATAAGGGAGGAACGCTGCCCAAATTTTTGCAGGATATTTTTATAAATAAGGCATAAAGATGACAAATAAGTATGGAAATTGTCGGAATAGACGAGTAAGGACCAGGATATAGAAAAAGAAAGACGTAAGACCTTCCATCGGCAGTCCAGAACCCGAATGTGAAAATATCATGAGGAGTAGTTCTAGTAATGGAGCTCACCTGCTCATGAATTTTCAACCTCTATGTACAGTACCAACATGGAAATCACCATGGGTACATAGGAGGGATAGAATAATAATCTTGCTGGCGTTTAGGGGGTAGATACACAAAAACCCTAAAAAAAATAAATAAAAAACCAACCCCATTCGCCAACAATATTGACGTTTCGGCTCCTGCGTTCCGCACGCCGGGGCCTTCACGGGCACGAACTATTGGCGATTTTACACGCACTTACACAGTTCGATAGTGTGTTTTATTTTATTAACTTGTGATTTGTCTTTGGCTGTGGGCCAGAAAAGGAATAACAAATAATATTTTACCATAGCATTTGGAATAAAAGTTTCGATGCACTAAGGCTATAGATAGAAAATATTTATTCAGCATATTACATCGGCCACATACATTTGAAATTCATTGTATCCATTCCATAAAATTTACTTCGAAAATCCCCATAAATTTAATTCGATAAATCATCCATAAATTCGATTTGAAAAATCATCCATAAATTCAATTGGAAAAACAAAATTATCCATAAATTTGATCTGAAAAATCATCCATAAATTCAATTAAAAAAAAATCACCCATAAATTCGATTCGAAAAATCATCCATAAATTCAATTTGGAAAAACAAAAATTATCCATAATCATTAATTTTTAATTTTATATAAATGGTCATTTTACGGTCGAATTTTCTTGTTATTATGTTATTTTTTATGTAAATTTCGTGCGGTTCTTGATGCATTTTGTATTTATTTTATTTTAATTTTTATGTTTTTGATTTTATATTTATTTATATTCTCTCAGATTTTAAAGTGTTTAGTTGATGTTGTATATTGTATTTTAAGTTATCTTGGTGCTGGGTTTTCGTGCTGTATTACTGATGCATTTAAACAATTCTCAAGGCTATTTGTGTGCTGGCCCAACAATATGAACACAGTGCGCCTAAGGTCAACCAGGGGAAAGGTAACGGGGAATTAGAAAAATGAAATCGTTGTTATGAATTCCAATCAACTATGGAACCAAACTATTACTAGGAATTTAATATAACCGTAAATTTAAAGCTGTTGACATGAATTTAAAGTAACCATGAATATTGAGCAATGGTCATGAGCTTATAGTAACTAAGCTAAGTTTAAAATAAACTATAGATCCACGTAGTCGTCAGGTAAAATGAAGTATAAACTCTAAGTTGTTGTTTCGTACTAACGTCAATGAAGTAATCATTGTGAACCTTTGTTATCTATAGGATTTTAATGCTGTATGGACAGCCCAAATCATTGAGTTAACCTAAAATTGCTGTAATATTAATAAAATTTCTAACGTCACACTGGGAGACAATATTAGTACTTGGATAAGCGTAGGTGAAAACAATTAATTTAAAGTGTTTGATACCCTAGTAATATTCAATATGATTACTCGAGGATAGAATAAATTAGCGCAACCACCAAAGCAAATAGGTTAACGTAATAAAAATCCAAGTTAGGGAAATTTGGAATAGGTAAAATTAAAACTTGCCCCAAATTAATTTTGATTTAACTGTTTTCGAAAATACACAAAAATCAACTTACAAAATTCCCGATTTCCCAGTATGAATTCCGAATAACATTAAAAACCTGATGTATTAGGAAATGCGACGCATGGATATTCTGATTTCAAGGAAAATTTGTCCCAATAATTTAAGTAATCATAAAATAAGAAAAGAGAAAACCTCCAAATTTATTTATCATAATCACAACCAACGAGTACTACATAGAGAAGTCATCACAAGAAATACACTAAAACCTTCCCATTGGTGTGAACGAAAATCCATAAACTAAATTGGTGAAAGTCATTAATAATTCCAGTCAGGAGGCACCGGCGTCATCCGGTTGAATCTGAGGGTCGAGCTAGCACGGGAAGCATTATGCCTCTGATAGACGAATAGTTGATTTTTCTAATCACATTTCCCAGAAAAACCTGACCATAAACACCGACTTACTGAAAGTTAAAAAAATAATTAATTAGAACCGAACAAAAAACCTCACTATCTAGATGTGGAATCCATGGCAAATCTGAAATGCGTCTATACAGAATAATCAATATTAATTCCTCAACGCACAGGGCGGAAACCCAACGAGCCGACTGCAGCTAGCATGCCGTTTTTTCACGCACCTAAGCACAGTGCAACCATGACATTTCGGGAAAAAAAAATCAATACTGTATCGGGTAAGAGCAATGAGTGTGAATGATACAACACACACATGCGCAGGCTACGCCCATCAATAGGTAGATTCCATAAAATAATGCCAACGCTTCCAATCGATTATAAGATTTTCAATAATTTTCAAAGAATGGATCAACAACAAGACTGCAATAATGAGGACGCCTCGACCAGGACATCTAATGAGGGAATGACGCGGAATCCCAATCCACAGATCGAGGGTAAAATTTATTTACGATTTTTAACTCTTAATTCCCGAATAATAATTTTCAAATAATTATATACAGGATTAAAAACTTAACAATTGATTTTTATAATTTCGATTTTTCAAGAGTTACAAATTTGGACAACTAATTTTTTGATGAACTTCGCTCGTCCACGCTTATTAGAATAACTATTTTAAAGGATTTTTTTTTGTTAATTTAAATTCTTAGAAATTGATTTTTAAAGAAGTAAAAGGCATCTCGATTTACGACAATTTGCTCTAGCTAGGTTCAGACAACGCAGGATTGTATAAAAGTCATCTTCAAATAACTAAAGTGCCATGACCCACAAAATTGAGCGGCTTAAATGTGGATCGGGAAATCCTATATGATAGTTGCGAAATACAAGAATGTTAGTTTGAAATCAAAAGGCATTGTGAAATATGCAGCCATTTCTTAAATCTTGTAGTGATATTTATAATTGACTTTTGTAACCATATCGTATATTAAATCATTTGAAATTAAAACAATAATTTACTTACGACATCTCATTTTTTTATTTAGTTTTCTTCTCCTTCATTCCATAATTAAAGAACGGTACGTTGAAGATTTGACCGTCGCTATTTAAGGTTACTAAGCAACCAAATATGCATAAGATTTAGTATAGTATAACAAAATTGATATTTTTCTTTTATAAACATTTCTTAAAACGTTGAAAGTGCAACGTTAATTTTATTGTAAGTGCGTTTATTCATTCTTATTTAATAACGTCGCGTAGAAAATTTTTGCTAGATAATTGCCGGCCAATATAGTGAAATAAATGTAATTGATGGAGTATGTTTTGCCACACGTGGATAATCTGCATGATAACATTTAGAAGTTCCAATTGCGTTTCTATATAGAGAATGTGGTTAATAGAAAGTTAGACCTATGTTGGGAAGTTAAGTTGTTTTTGTGAAGGACGACAATGATTTTTCGATATCATCTTAAGACAATAATAAGAATTTTAATCTTCCTTGACAATTATTGAATTTTTGATGACAAACCCATTTGATCATGATTTTTTTTCCAGCAAGATCAGGACCTTTTGTTCGTGTTCCCACGCACGTTGCCGACCAGTGGAGGCAAGCGTGGCAACGAATCTGGAGAGAAAGGTACAGTGACGTGCCTCAACCGGAGCCCCGACGGACCAACTGGCAATTGTTGGAAAATAACAGGAGACCGTTGTTGTCTAATGGACGAAATAGTGGTCAAAAGGGATGGGCGGATGAAAGGCAGCTAAATCAAAGCCTGCGGACACAGATACGTGGACTGGAGGTCGCCTTGTTGGCCTGCCACGAAGGGGCAGCAATAACTTACCCACTTGTCTTTGCCCCTGCCCAACTGGCCTACCGCGAGACGACGGCCACGGATCCAAAAGCTACCCCAAAGACAAACAGCTACCGACCTGGACAAAAAGAGCGGGCCAAACGTCGAGCCACTCGATTATTAAATAGTGCATAATTAACTTATAAAATGTATTGTTTGCTTTATAAAATATATATGTATTGTTATTTAAATGATATTTGAAGGATTCGATAAGTGTCAACTCACAGAGGTAGTATGAGGACATTACACCGCCTGAATGACAAGTTTGCGCGAGAACTATGAATGCAAATGATGACGTTAGCGATATAAGGGGACCAAAAATCAAAAGCGGGCACAAGTCTTCTATCGACAGCTCGTTGGACCCAGAGATCGTTCGGTCAATTACAGTATTAGTAATAGTGCTCACTTTTTGCGGACGATCTACCCACTCGAACACAGTTCCAACGTTGCTTAGCAACGGGTGCCAGTGGTAAGCAAGGAAATATTTATATGGCGTTACCGGGGAAACCTCAACATAATTTAAACAAACGTCAACACCCTGTAACCCACCACTAGTTCGATTTTTATCCAACGTCACATCGTCAAGCATAACCCATAATAAACGGACCAGTTCGAACAATTTAATAGGGAATTAATTGCAATATAAAGATTCATAGACTCTACCTCACTAACGCCGTAAAACTCGACTTATCGTCGCTCGATCACTGTAAACTCCTACCTTCTTACACATCAGACAAAATAATAATAAATTTTAAGTGCAATGCATCATCTAGATTTTTTGATGATTTAGAAAGTGTACAAACAGCCCTATGATAAAAAATTTATCTTCCAGACGAATCGTGGATTGACGCGTCCCGAGTCACCGTGCGTTTTCCAGCACGATCTGCTGCCAGATGCAACCAGGCGATGTGGGACGCGGGATTTACAATTTCTCCCGTGAGAGAGTCAAGAGCAGGCCATTAGGAGGATTATGAAGAAGCCGATCTCCCCTACGTCGCGATCAAAAGGGAGCCGGGTCGAAATCCAGCTCGTGAAAACCAGCAACGTGCCGAATACATCCTGGCTCGTCTCGAAGAACGACAGAGGCAGACCAATTGGCAGGTGGCGTTGGCGAGACGACACCTGGCCAGGATCAACGAAGACATTGCTGCGGGAAGGATTCCCAGCACAGATGGATATGCCACATCATATGGCGTATCATTCAAGCTAGATGACCCCAGATTAAGGGAGCCCACCAGGCCTATGGATGTGGTAATTCCTAAACGATTGTTACCGAAAGACCTACGGGAGGACAACAAGAGTCCTTCAATTTGTCAAGAACATTCCTATGCACGAAAACACCCGAGATTGGATTCGAATCCGTATCACCGGAGGCAATCGCGAAATTAAAACATCTAATTTTCGTTTTTGTGAAATAAATTGGTGAATTAAAAATTTTAGATCGTTAATTCTTGAATATCGATGTAATTTTGACCTCTCTAAATTGGAACGATAATAATGCTTAGATAGGACAACTAGTATAATAGTAGTAGTCAAATAACTAATAGGAATCTTCCTAACACATTAATGATTAGCAAATAGGAATATTTGAACGCCACCCAAAACTTCAAAGATTATCTTATAAAGAAATGGTAGTATTAGTTAATAAAGAGTTTAATTATAGATATGGACCCATTCAAAACTCTGAGTAGAGAGTTAGTACAATCACGGCGAGAGAATGCGGACCTGCACCGTCAACTACTCCAAATGACGCAGGAAATCCAGAAGATCAGATCTTCATGGATAGACCCAATAAAAGCAAAGTCGCTTTATCAAAGACTTTCCACCGCTCAGCGTGGATGGGCGGAAGAAAAACAACTGGGTCAGGCTCAGAAAAACCAGATTCGTAGCTTGAAAGTGGCGTTATCGGCTTGTCAGGAAGGCAATGCTGTAACGTACCTACTCGTATTTGCGCCGGCTCAGTTGGAATACAGAGAGGCAACTGACACAGCTAAGCCAGTGGCGAGAACTTCTCAACGATGCCCAGGTAAAGCGGAACGCGCTAAACGTCGCGCACTACAAACCAAGACGTCGCATTGATTTATTAGTGTACCAACAAATAAATATTTATGTTATTTCATTTGTTTTTTTATTTTCGTTTCATTAATCCGTCGTTTTGAAAATGAAACCGTTTAACTGAAGTTATGAACCAGGGTTAGGATAAGAAGTGATTTAAGGAAGTGTTAAGTTTATGTGAAAGGGACCGAAAAAAGAAAATCGCACACAGATCTTCTATCGGTAGTACGTTGAACCCATCAGGAGATCGGGCCTTAGCAGTTCATTCGTAGCGCTCACCTTTGGCGATCTCATAGCCAGTGGTTGCAGTACCAAGGTTGCATAGCAACGGATAACCATTGGAGGGCAAGAAAAGTTATATACATGGTGTCAAGGTTAAACACCACAAACCCCACATATACATTAGTAAATTTTACAACGAAATGCTTCTAAAAAAATTTATATTTTCACTACAAAGAGATTTGCTTCTACTATCTTCTCGGATGATTACCGTGACGCGAGCCTGATTGAAATCTAGATCGGTCTCGAGCATATGAATGTTCATGTAATTGCGGTGAACTCCTATCAAAATCCTGCATATTCCTGGGTAGTAACTGTCTTGGTACTACCGCATTCATTGGCGTTGTCATCTCTACCAAAGCTGGATCATCGAGCTCATAAGATACTCCGTAGTTTGGAGCATAACCATCTGTGCTGGGGATTCTTCCAGCTGCGATGTCCGTATTTATTCTGACTAGCCACCGCCTGGCCATGGTTACCTGCTAATTGATCTGTTGTTGGTGTATTTCCAGACGAGCGAGGGTGAAATCCGCTCGCTGCCTAGCTTCACGAGCTGAAAAAAAAAGAAAATTGCTTCTTTCCAATTTGAGAAACCCATTGTTTATAAAAGGTACGTGGATGATATTTTTCTTATATTTGAAAACCAGAAACATGTAGAACCGTTTTTGCATTTTATGAACAGTTTACATAAAAACATTGTATTCACATGTGAAACGGAGAGAAAGTCATCAATTGCGTTTTTAGATTTATTAATTCAACGCAAAGATAAACAGGATGAGACAGAGATTTATAGAAAACCAACTGATACTGGTCTTTATACTTCTCCAGAAAGTTTTTGTGAATTTAAGTATAAGAGAAAAATGGTGAAAGGATTGATTTATCGTTCATGGGCTTTATCTTCTACTTTTGCTAATTCGGTAAAAAGTGTTGATAAATTGTTTGAGTTGTTGATAAAGAATGGATATTCTAAATCATTTTTATTGTTGATGATAAAAGAAACTGTTGATAAATTGATTAAGAATCCTAAGGATCCATGTTGTGGAAAGTCTGAATGTAATTTGTCGGATGGGTGTGAATCTGGGTGATGGTAAAAATGGATATAAAAAAATTGAGTCTAAATATGTGTTAGTATTGCTGTACTCTGAAGGCTTTACAAATTATAAGAGGAAGTTGGGTAAAGTGATAGGAAATTTAGAGTATAAGATCGTCTCTAATTCGTGTAAGGTACGCAATATGTTTATTAATAAATCAAAAACTCCGGTTGGATTGTGTTCTGATCTCGTTTATCAATTTACATGTAATGGGTGTAATGCCACATACATTGCATAGACTTCCCGTCATCTCTGTACTCGAGTTCTAGAGCATTGTCGATTGAAGGGTTTGACCAATATTAGTAAACACAATAGAGGCTGTAAAAGTGATATAGGAATGTCTGATTTTAGAATTTTGTTGAGAAGTTTTAATAGTTATTGGGAACGAGTGATATGTGAAGCATTGCTGATAAGGTCATTGGATCCAAAGATTAATGTGCAGAGTGCTGTGACTACGAATGTTTTGAATGTTTTTAAATAGTTTACGTATGTTAAATCATGTTTGTTTTTTTAATATTATTAAAATAATTGAAAATTTTAAATTACATTCATTTTTAAAAATTAGAATATAAGTGAAAAAATTTAAAATTAATTTAAAATATATTTTTAAAAATATTTATTTATTAAAAAATTAAATTAATAAAAAATAATTTCTTTAAATTAAATGTTAATTCATAATATTTTTAGTCGGTTTTGAGTACCTGAAGATGATAGCTGTGCTATCGAAATATATCGTACGAAAGGTTTTTTATTGGCGTTATCTTTTAATAATCTTGTTTAATTGTATCATTGGGTCTGAGTTGTTGGGTTTTGCTTTCCGTTTACTACATATTGGTGTAGTAGGGAAAACATTGTGATTCGATTTGGTTCTCCGATTTACGGAATATTTCTTATTTATTGGCATGAAGTATATAAAGACACCGTAGTTGGCCTAAGACTGATAAAACATTAAACAACTCAGGTTGAAATAATAATTTATTGTCTAAGCCTGAAATTCATTGAAAGCATAACGGATTCGGCCATAGAACGCGACATTATATTTCATGTTTTCCTGGATAGTTCATTTCATAGGGTCGGAATTCCTATGACGGCTTTATTCCAGATGTCCTGTTAATATTCTAGTTAATTGCTTTGGCGATTTTCGGACTTTAGTGCTCGGGTTATAGCTGAAAATTTTGCGGCTTAGGTGCTCCTTATGAATGGGTGATTATAACTTTTCAGTAAAAATGAAACATAGCTCTACCTTTGTCTTCCTTTATTTCTCTCCAGTTGCTCCTCCTGGTCTCGCTTCGACGATCGAAGTTGTTGTCGTTCGGCTTTTCATTCTTCGGCTTCGAAGTCATCTGGATTATGTCCTGTTGATTTTTCATTAAAGTGACTGGAAAATGTGTTGATTTTTCATGTGATTGGTTATATATCCTACAGCGTAGGCGTGACCTTTAAGTGTTGACGAATCGATATATTTCCTCCCATTACGATCGATTGACATTCAGAATAATTTTCATCGTGAAAAAATCTGATAAGAAAATTCCGATATCTTATGTACACATTTTCTGTGCTGCCAGTCATCAATGGAGTGTTGCGACATCGTTGAATATGGCATCACCCAATCGATGACTTTGTCACAATTTATCTCATTGATCTCGGATGAATTTTTATTAATAAATTTCCGCTTCTCAGTTATAATTCTATCTATTAGTTTTTGACTAATGGTAAGCGTATTTTCTATAAACTATTTATTTATTTACACTTACTAGATTCTTAGATGATCGGATATCGTGGTTCTTCTCATTTTATAATTCGAATTGCTATCTTGTTGGTCTATAACCGTGGTAATGCTCGATTGATACGCGAAAACTCATGTCATTCTGCAGAGATTGGGGAAGAGGTTTATCCTCCGCGTGGAGGAACGGGAATATTTTGATTAATCGTATCGTTTCGATTCTTCATTAATTTGATGTCTTATTATACATTTTGTTATTATCAACTTGATCGTTAGTAAATTATAATGTTTTCATAATTTAACTCTTGGGATTTCCTTTTCACTATTTCAAAATTGAGGAGGTCCATCTTTACATTTGACAATGAATAGTTATGTTGACACAATTGTTTACTCTGGTGAGGTGGTCGTTATCAATATGCTATAATAGTTGCGCTATTTCTTTCATTATCGTCATAAATTTGATTTCAACTGGGGCTTTGGACTACTAAATTTCGTTTAAACTGCCTTAAAATTAAATTATCGGTATATTTACACATTGGTTGGTTATACTCGCCAGTCAATATTTTTGTTAGATAGTCCTTTTCATTTCACCCTTCTTCAAGGTTGGGTTCCCTTCAATAATCCGCGGGCTAAATTTTTGGTAATTTAATTGGTTACAAAACCTTTGGATCATTTACTGAAATTTTATTCAACTCATACTTTTACTTGAATTCTAATTACCTAATCAGGCCGTTAATTTAGTTATTCACTTTACATTAATTTCATCTTAATTAGATATTTATGCTTTATGAAAGGCCTTTGACTCAGATTATTATTATTCATTTTTGCTAACTGAATTTTTAGGGTTTGATATATTGATATTGGGATTTTAAGAATGCCCACTGGACTACTCGGTGTGAATAATTTTAAACGATAAGTAAGATTATTTATGGTCGTATTTTCGGGATATGGATAATTAAAGGGCAGCCAAAAGACTGCTCCTCTATCTACCATCTACCCCTATAAGTGGCATGAATTGACGTTTGGGTTCACGGGCACGAGATATTGGCGGATGAATTCGCACTTACACATCTCGATAGTTATGTCAAGTTTGCTAACTTGCGGTGTGTTTCGGCTGTGGGCCGGAAAAATTTCGACATAGTATGACATCTTTAGTAACTCATATATTTCACAAAACGTTATTTGTACATAGCATCTGACTCCCATCATTCGTAATAAATCATCTTCCCATACGTACGTTCAAGTAGAGCTTACATGAGATTGCTTGAAACGTAGTATGGAAAAATTGTCGATAGCTGAATTGTCCTGCGAGAAAATTTGACTTTGCTCACAAATTATTAGCATTAAAATTCTGTGAAAATGAATTGGTATATATACCTGTTCTTTGACCCTAACCTTGCGTGTTCTTTTTGATGCAGTTAAACAAATTTTGACCTTGATTTTAATTGTAATATCAAGTTCTTATTTTATCAATTTTCTATATTAAATGAATAATTCATTTTATTAATTTTGTAATAGAATATTTCTTATTGAAAATATCCCGTTTTATTCGTTCGCAGTTAATTTTTATGAATTATCCATTTTTCGGTCAAATTTTATGTTTTCTTGTTATTTTATGTTAATTTCATGCTGGTCTTGGTGCATTTTCGTTATTATTTTAATTTATTTTTATGTTTTTGATTTTATATTTTACTTGCATCTTTCTCATAGTTTAAGGTTGTTTATTCGTTGTTTCTGGATCCGATTTTAAATCTGCATGCTATTTCCAATTCATTCAAACAAAATCTAGTGCTGGCCCAACAAAATAAAAAATTTTGGTGCGCTCAACACAAGTAAGATTTTATTAAAAATGCTTTAAAATTTTATTGGAATTCAAAATTAATGATTCATCCGCTAAAAAAGAACAAGGATACCAGAAGACGACACTTATGGAAAACAAAAACATATTTATTAAATAAAACTGTAGTGAATATTTATGTTTAAGGATAATTGTAAATAATAGATAGTCTAAATTATATAATTTGTGTGTATGTTGAATTTGTATGACTGAAGATTATGTATGTATGTCTGAATGTCAAATGTGTGATTTATGTGTGCATGTGTGCATCTTCTTCAAGATACTTACAATATAATAATTTCTCCCTTGGAGTTACTCACTTGTTTTAGATGATAAATACTAGGTCTCCAAAGTCCTCTAACATGGCGACCATGGCAGGACTCACCATAATAAATAAATTGAATCCGTTTATTCAAACACCAAAGACCTTTACCGTTGGAGACAATCTAGAAATTTTTTTAGAAAAAATTAGAAGATTTTATGAATTAATTTAAATTCCAATACAATTGCAAAAAAAAGGTTCTTTAGAGCATTCATATCAATAGAAGCGGTTAAATTATATGAAGAAGTCGATGAAGAAAGACGTGTCGGGGCAGAAGCCACAATTTAAACAAAAAAATAAATTTTGCTAAAAATTCTCAAAATTGTAAAAATGGCTGATGAAAACCTACTGTTGGGCTATAAGCCATCATTAAAACAAAATAAAAATGACTATGAAAAAATCATGTTGAAAAATTATGAGAATGGCTATTATAACACAAGCACGCACCGCAAACAGAAATTAAAAATATAATAAAAACATTAAATAAAGCAAAATAAAAAATAACATAATTAATTAAAACAAATAATTAATAAATTTCGCACGCAATATACATAGAAAAATAAAGTAAAAATATAAAACCGCCAAAACCTTGCAAAAGAAGGTTTAGAAAATACATAGGCGGAAGAGGTGACCAAAAATTTAAATAACAAAGGGTAAAAAGAGAAACAATCAAAAAGAATGGTTAAACAATAAAAAATAAAGATTTACGAAATATTAAGAAAATAATATCAAAAAATAGAGAAAAATAAGGAGAAAAATAAAAGATTTAAAATAAAAATTAAAGCAATAAAACCCCCGAAAAATAGCCGAAAAAGGCCCAAAATACTCTGATTGGTCGCACACACGCACGAAAAATAGTATAAATACAATAGCCATTTTCATAATATAAAAAACCATTTTAACCATTTTTAATCTTTAAAACTTATAAAATTTTTGAAATTTGAAATTATTTTGAACTTTAGCTGTAAGTACTTTCGTTGATTTTTATGTTAAATATATTTTGAAGTTTCGATTTAATTGTTTTTTTGATCATGGATGGTCGCGATACTTTTTAGTATCCGCGACAGGTCCCGCTAATTTAAATTACTTATGCATATTTTAACTTTGTGGAAGATGGCTTGGCAGGATTCAATTTCCACCGTTAATTTGGGGAATGTTGATGTGCTGCCTAGTCGCCAACCACCCTTCGGTGTCTGCCTAGTCCGGTCAGGTCTCTTTACACTGATCGCGGGGTAGGACTCCGTCGTACATCACCGGGGCGGCCATTTCAATGTTGGCCGGAACGGTAAAAATTAATATTCGGGAAGATCGACATAGTAGGATTGTAAAACGTTTTTAAATCCTGTCAAATTTTATACAAATGGGAACGACTAGGGTTAAGCTAGAAGAAGCAAACGAATGAAATTGTGAAATTAAATTTTCTTTTGGTATAAATGATATTTTTATGAAAAATCTTCTATAATACACTATCAACCTAAATTTTTCAAATCAATATATAACCGGAGCATCAGGATTTTCCTTTTTCTACAACAGAATTTTCATACTAGATCCAATTTAACGTTAATAAAAATGAGAGTGCTTGAGGATTGTTCTGATTATTAATTTTAATATATTTATAAATAACTATTTTACTTAATTTAATATGATTATGACCCATTGATGAAAGAAACTCTTCGTCGTTTAGCTTTAACGATTTCCCCAGCACATTCTTCTCCAAAAAGTTTCCCAATAATCTCAGAAAATTTCTACAAATGCAGTCAGGATATAAAATTCCCAGAATATCTTCAAAATCAACTACTATGCCTATCCAGCTGGACCATAATTTATGCCAGCAGAAGTACAACAAACTGTTCGCGGAGTACGAACGCACTCTCGGCACGTGGTTCGCTCCCGAAGCGGTCAAAATCCTTCAGGATAAAATTCACCGGCTGTGTAGATGCCGAGAAGATTTAATTGCGGAAAATCGCGCGCAACGAATTATCATAAATGATCAAAACGCTGTCTTGGTAGCTTCGTTCACCGAAGTCGAACTTACGAAACGGTTAGCGGGTCGGTATTTGGCAGTGAAATTGAACCTGATTCCCGTGAACCATCTCCCAGAAGCAACTCAAGCTGGTTCAGCTCAAACACCCAGGACGAGCAAGAAACATCATCCCAGCAAGAATCGTCGCCGCCACGAACGACGTCGAGCCGAAGGTCTTACGCTACTAAGTAATGCAGCGCAAGTGCTCGAAGAAGCTGCCGCACTAGTCGCCGAACAGCACCCCGAATTCGTGAAGAAAGACGAAATCATCCCAAATCCGGAAAAGTCGAAACAAACCTCCCATTCAAACTCGTGCTGATGAAACGGACGAGATGCAAATATGCATGGACATCTCGCCCGTCACCAATCCCACAGATGCAATTGAGGAGAGATCGCAGCCTCTCGCGAGTTACTGGACGGACGATTTTGGGGACGAGCTCTGCCACTCGGTTCCCCAAGTCGGATCCAGCGAATTAAATTTTTGCTGAAAACGGAGATTCCCGTCAATATCGACGAATGAAAGCTGACTTTGTTGGAAACTGAATTTTATTTTGTCAATTAAAATAAAAATGAAAAAATCAATTTATGACTTGATTATATTTTATTTTATTTTTGTTGTCTTTCTTTTTGTAAACGTTGTAATTGTAAAATAGAATTTTTTAATTATGGTTAATTTTCTAATAAATTTGGATATTTCTATAAATAAATGAGAAAGGGATGTATGAAGTCTTGCCTGAGTATAAAGTAAGATTGGTGAAGTTTGATACATGCAAAAAGTATGATTGGAAAACTTTGTTTAACTTAAAATATTGAAAAATGAAACAATTATAATTATCGTAAAAGTAATTTTTAAGCCTTTATAAAGAGTATGTTGAGTAATGAAAGAATAAGTATAAATAAAAAGAAAATACAAATCTTAAGAGGACTTTATTTTCCTTTAAAAACAACCGGGAGGCCTTCTTGAACTTAAAAACAGCTGATTTAACAGCGATTACAATTATTTACATAAGAATTTAAATTTTCGCCGGTTATTTAAGGAAAAGATTTTCCAAATTAAAACAAAATTCGAGGTTACCATCATTGTTTCGTATTTTAATAATTAATTCGGAAATTTTAGATAATTTAAGGATCTAAATTTTCAAAAGTTACTAATCCAATCTTTCCTTTGGAAAATTTCCTATATTTCAGTAATAAAAATTAATTTATTAAATATTTAAAATTAATGTTAGTTAAATTTAACTGGTAAAAGATAAATAAGTAGCCAGGTCGCAAATGAGTATATTTCCGGCAGTAAAGGTGTACGAATACTTACCAATGAATTAAATGAGAATTTAAGGGAATTCTGATTCGGATGTAAACATGAAATCGATGGTAACAGATGGGAAAGCGTGTGCCAATATCGAGAGAAATAGATAAATGAAATAGACGTAAGTCCTTCTATCGGTCGTCAGGAACCCGAAAGCGAGATTATCACAAGGAGTAGTGTTGGAAACGGGGCTCACCTGCTTGTGGACTCTCGGCTACTGTATACAGTACCAACATGGGCTTGCTCATGGGTATACAGTGGTAATGTACAAATTGTGGGGCGTCTGGGGGAGATAGGAATTACCCTAGCAGAGACAAGAGTTGGTTGAGGGGATAGATAAAAATAATTGGAAGTAGGTTAAAACAAAACATTTATTCTACCCAGTACGCCAACAATACACACGCACCGCAAGCAAAATCATAAATCAAAAAAAAACATTAATTAAAACAAATTTAAAAAATAACACAATTATGTTGGGCTATAAGCCATCATTAAAACAAAACAAAATGACTAGGAAAAAAGTCATGTCGAAAAATTGTGAGAATAGCTATTTGTAACACAAGCACGCACAGCAAACAGAGATTAAAAATATAATGAAAACATTAAATAAAACAAAATAAAAAAATAACATAATTAATTAAAACAAATAATTAATAAATTTTGCACGAAAAATACATGGAAAAATAAAGTAAAAATATAAAACCGCCAAAACCTTACAAAATAAGGTTTAGAAAATACACAGGCGGAGGAGGCGACCAGAATAAGAATCAGCAAAAAATAAAAATGCAAATTTAATAAAATTAATACGAAAAAATTAAGAAAAATAAATAACAAAAGAGAAAAATATAAAATTAAATAAAAGCCATCAAAAAACCAGAAAAAATGGCCAAAAAAGATTCGAAATTAGCTGATTGGTCGCACACACGCACGAAAACAGTATAAATACAATAGCCATCGTCACAATTATTAACCTTTAAAAATTTTTATCTCAATTTTAAATTTTGAAATTCGCACTTTAGCAGTAGGTAAATTTTTGTTTATTGTGTTGTTATGTTGAATATATTTTTGATATGCACTTTAATTGTTTTCATTTTCATGGATGGCCGCGATGCTTTTTAGTATCTGCGACAGGTCCCCCTAAACTTAATTTTATATATTGATGTATTAATCGTGGAGAATGGCAAAGTAATATTCGATTCCGGCCGTTAAGTTGGCAGGACGTCGACGTGTTACTTAGTCACAAACTACCCTTCGGTGTCTACCTAGTCTGGTCAGGTCTCGTTACACTGATCACGGGGTAGGACACCGTCGTAATTCACCGAGGCGGCCATTTTCAATGTTGGTCGGAGCGGTACGAGTAAAATGCGGGTAGATCGCCATACCTAGGGGGTTGACATTTGTAAGATGTCTAAGTAGAGATTTAATATTTGTTTTTTTTTAAAATGCCTGTCGAGAAGTAAATTTTAACAAAGGGGACGACTAGGGTTAAGTATAGGAACAAATGCATAACACGATAAACCAAAACGAATTTAACAAAACGAAAAGATTGAAAATTATTTTACGTGAATCGCAATGACCGGAGCATCAATATTTTTCATTGTTTTTTCTTTACCGAATTATTGTCAGCAGATCAGCAATAGATATGTACACGAAAACCGGCATTGTAGAAATTAATATTAAATATGAGTTTGGTGTAGGAATGTGTGATGTGACTTTCTAATTAATTATTCTCTTTTATTATTCTTATTGTTAAATTAATAAAAATTTTCTTTTTACTGAATTATTCCCCCTCATGTTCGTTTATAATTTTTTCTTAAAGATCTTCGACAACATGCAGCCCGGATATAAAATCCCGAAATTAACGTCACCGAGATCGGAAAAATCTAACCCATCAATTCCCAATAACGATGACAAATCCCACCAGGAATGCCGAAGGAAATATAATCAGTTGGTCATAGAACACGAACGCACGCTCGGTACGTGGTTCGCCCCCGAGGCTGTGAAAGCCCTCCACAAACAAATTCACCGACTCACCAGGTGTCGCGAAGATCTCATTGCCGAAAACCGAGCGCAACGGATCGTGATCAACAACCAGAGCGCCGTCCTAACAGCCTCTTTCAACGAAACTGAACTGAAAAAACGTCTGGCCGGCCGTGATCTGGCGATCAAACTGAATATAATACCTGCAGAACACGTACTCGAAACGGCCGCAACTGGCCCTCCACAAATGCCGAAAATTAGCAAGAAACATAACCCCAGTAAAACCCGGCGTCGCCGTGAACGACGTCGGGCTGAGGGAGTCACCCTGCTAAAAAATGCAGCCCAGACTCTGGAAGAAGCGGCGATGCTAGTCGCCGAACAACAGGCACAACTAGCGAAAGATGCTGAAAACCTGCCGGAAACGATTGAATCCGGAGAAGTTGCTATCCAAATCGGTGCCGGTGAAACGGACGAAAATCACAAGCCCTCTACTTCAATCGGGTATTGGACGGACGAATTTGGGGACGAGCTCTGTCACTCGGTTCCCCAAGTCGGATTCAATGAACTAAGAATCTATAGAAAACGAAGATTTCCCGTCGACATCGACGAATAAAAGCCGATTCTTGTGGATAACTAAGTTTCGCGTCGACAAACTAATTAACAATTATTTATGACTGATTATATCCTATCTTTATTTTCGTTTATTTTTTTTTTGTTGTTGTAATTGTAAAATAGAATTTTTATTTGTTAAATTTCTTAAATAAGTTTCAATATGTTTGACACAGATGAGAAAAGGATGTATGGAGGTTTGCCTGAACATAAAATAAGATTGGAGAAGCTTGATGTATGTGAATAAGATGATTGGAAAGTCGTATTTAATTTGAAATATTGAAAATTGAAATAATTATGATTGTTGAAAAATTGATTTTAAACCTTTAAAAAAAAATATGTTGAGAAGCGAGAGAGTAGAGGTGAGTGAAAGGAAAATTGTAGATGTTAAAAGGATTTTATTTTTCCTTTGAAAGCAATCAGGAGATGTTACCAATCTTAAAAACAGCTGATTTAACAGCAAATTGCACTTAATTATATAATAATTTGAATTTTCGACAGTTACTTAAGGAAAAGATTTCCCGAATTAAAACAAAATTCGAGGTTACTGATATTGTTTCAAACTGTTAATAATTAATTCAGAGGTAAATCGGAAATTTTGGATAATTTAAGAATCAGAATTTTCCAAAAGCTATTAATCCAATTTTCCTTTGGAAAATATTCTATATTTTAGAAGTTAAAATTAATTTACTAATTATTTAAATTTAATGCTAATCAAATTTAACGGACCAAAGATAAATAAGTAGCCAGAGTGTAAATGAGTATATTCCTGGCAGTAAAGGTGCACGAATACTTACTAACGGGTAAAATGAGACCATAATGGAGATCTAATTCGGACGTATACATATAATCGATGATAACAGATGGGAAAGTGTGTGCCAATATCGAGGGAAATAGACAGGTGAAATAGACGTAAGTCCTTCTATCGGCCGTCAGGAACCCGAAAGCGAGATTATCACAGGGAGTAGTCTTGGAAACGGGACTCACCTGCTTGTGGACTCTCGGCTACTGTATACAGTACCAACATGGGCTTGCTCATGGGTATACAGTGGTTATGTACAAATTGTGGGGCGTCTGGGGAAGATGAGAATTACCCTAACAGAGGCAAGAGTTGACTGAAGGAATAGATAGCATTAAGTGAGAACAGGTTAAAACAAAAAATGAAGTTCTACCCAGTACGCCAACAATTAATTAAAACAAATATTAATAAATTTCCTAAAAAACGCTTACAGCTGCATACAGAAACATAATATAAACAAAAAACCTCCAAAACCTTACAAAATATGGTTTAGAAAATACATAGTTGAAAGTGGCGACCAAAATAAAAGATTTAAAGATCAAAAAGAGAATTTTCAGCCAGAACATTCAAAAAATAAAAATGTAAATTTAAAGAAAATAATATTAAAAAATAGAGAAAAATAAATAGGAAAAGATAAAAATATTAAAATAAATAAAAGCAATATAAAACCCCGAAAAAATGGCCGAAAAAGGTTTTTATACTAAGCACGAAATTAGTATAAAAACAACAGCCATTTTAATATAAAAAACTTTAAAAAATTTACCTTTTGACTTTTTATGCAAACTTTTAGAAACTTTTTGATCAAAAGTGCCGATATGATTTTATTTCTAATTGTATATTTAATAGGTTCTTTAATATAATTAACATGTTCTTTATTATAATTCATATGTTCATTCTTTATTAAAGCTTATTTATCATGGATGACCGCAATGTCTTTTGGTATCTCTTGGTAGGTTCTCCTAAATTATTTATATTCCTTTTATATATGTTAAGTCAGTGGAAAATGCTAAACCGGTATTCAATTCACTCAGTTGAGTTTGAGGGACGTGATGTGTCGATTTATCGTTTTCTACTACTTGATGTCTGCTGGGACAGGTCAGGCCTTGTTCGCACTGATCTTGAAAGTAGGACGTCGTTGGACTTCACAGCGTCGTTCATGAAAGGTGGACGAAGCGGTAACTGGGGTAAAATGATGGGAATATCGCTACGAGTTTAGGGGTATCTAAAATTCAAATGAATGTTTCAGTAAGAAAAGAATTTTTTTTCTTAAAACATATCTAATTTTAAATCTATTTAGAGGGTCGACTAGGGATATATATATGCGAGAAATGTAGATAGTGTTGGGCCAGAACACAAACGGCCTTGTAAATGTTTAAATGAATCGGTAACACACATGCAAATATAACATGCAGACTTAAACTCAAACCTATTAAAACACCAATTAACCCTATCAAAATGCGAGGAAGAAAACAATTAAATATAAAATTACAAACATAAAAATAAATTAAAATAATAACAAAAAGCAACAAGATCCGCACGATATAAATATAAACATAACACGAAAACCTAACAAATTTGACCGAAATTTGATAATTTAACAAAAAATGTGAAATTTCATGAAAATGAAATAAAAATCAAAGAATTTGAATTAGAAATAATTCAATAAAAATTTCAAAAGAAAAATTATCAAATAAAATTGCAAAATAATAAAAATTCAGATTAGAATACACTAGAAAATTCCAAGGTCGAATTATGTTTTACTAAATCAAAAAGAACACGCAAGGTTAAGGCCAAAAAATAGGTACATATACCAATTCATTTTTACACAATTTTAATCGTTAAATCAGTTTTTTTGAAACTCAAAAATCGGTTTTACTCTTTAAAAATCTATGTAAGTGAGAGTTTTATTTGAAGGCTCTCTCCACGTCGCATCCTCGCAACCTCGATAGAGCTCTGCTTGGGTGTCGGCGTGGGAGAGTGATGTTTTTATGATATTTTGTATATGTTTGGATCGGTAATTTTTTATATTATTTTAATAAATTATTCATAATGCATAAATTGTTTTCTTATTGTCGAAATTTTTCCGGCCCACAGCCAAAGACACATCACAAGTTATTAAAATCAAATATATTATTCGAATTCGTGTAAGTGCGTGGAATATCGCCAATGATTCGTGCCCATGAAGACCCAGGCGTGCGGAACGCAGGGGTCGGAACGTCAATATTATTCCGTATAGAAGAAGGGAGGGATAAGGGAGTATTCTTTTGGTTATCTCCTCGTCTCTCGATTTCTTTAAACTCGACCTAAACTGAATTTACATACGGCTCAAAATCCTCACACGAGTAGTCCAGTGTGCACTCATTAAATATAATATAAACACAAATGCGCCTAAGGCTAAATGAAGGGGAAGGTGACGGGAAAATTAAAATAAATTCGTTGCTATGATCAAAATATGACGAAGTACGAGCAATAAATTTATTAAGTAAACGCTAAACCGAATATGAGGATTTTAATGAAAACCCATTATTAAGGAAATGACATGTAGTGGTAGGTATTAAATTACTGACGCTCTCCCAATAAAATTTAGAACTTTATACCGATATAATTAAGTCCACCAAACTTATAAACAGTAGTGAATTATTTAATACTCGAAATGCCAAAAACTCCAGATATAAAATGACTCGTCTATAGGGTTTTGAAAATATAAATAAAAAAAGAAAAACTTAAGATATCAAATCGGATAAGAAAAAATTTATTAAAATCAACAGTCGATTCGAATAGGCAAACTTACTATTAATCGAGATCCAACAGACAAGACAAAGAGGGGAACAATATCGACGGCCGATATGAGGATACTAATCGAGTCCCCTTCGTTGATAGAATAATTCGCCACCATCTCAAACAGTTTTTTTTGTTGTGCCCTTCGTCCATAACCCAGTCTATAAAGCACGAGACGATCAAATCGAAAATTCGAGCTCGGAGAATCAAATAGAAAAGCAAGTCAACAAATAAATAACTGAGAAAACTTTACTATAAACTAAAGTATTTTCCATTTCCACAAATAACACCAATCTTCACATTGACCTTACGAGGAAACCATGATAATTAAATGAATAACCAGAGTTCCCGTCTAAGGATCGAATCAACATTAACCAATTACCAAATTTGAATATAAAACCTGATCAAATCCTTCAGTGAATAAATAACAAAGATTTCGTCTAGAATTTAGTTAATAATATTATAGAATTTAAATTTAAAAAACCTGATTAAATTTTTCCCAATAGAAGCCAACGGGTAAACAACTAAAATCTCGTCAAAAACTCGACTAAAAATACCGAATGGTTAGACCCAAAGTTCTGGTGAAATTTGTCCTCAATAGGATTGGTAGGTAAATCGTCAAAATCCCTAAAATTTAGATTGATATTAATTGATTAAACATATGACATAACTTACAAGGTAATATATTTGATTTCCGTGATTGATCAACCATCTGATTAATAATATTTCCACGAAACTAGGAATTTAGGAATCAAAGGTCATTGGCACATTCATACAAAACATTGAAAACTAGACATTTCCAGGAAATATCAAAACGATATCCAGTGCGTCACCACTAGGAGTGAATTGAAAATCTTTTCTGAGGGTGTGTGACTACAAATTCATATCTCCGCCTGCACACACTCCACGAATGAATACGCCATGAACCGCTAATCTAATAAATCAATAAGACAAATATTACACAGATAGAAATACCTACCGGATGCCACGTAAATCAATGTAACCATCCGTTACTGATAACGTAATATCAAGGGACAGAATTCGGGATGAATTTAATAGAATGTAAAATTCAATCCATACTTATGATTGGGATAATCTAACTGGATGAATTAACACCAAACGGCGATCAAGCCCGAATCTACAAGGAAAAGTAAATCAGATAAAATCAGTACAGAACGGAAAACTTACTACAGATGAATCAACAGGCACCATCACTTACCCCCGGTAACTCGCCCCAACGTAATAAGCATGCAAAAATTTGAATGTCACGCACATAGAATCCCTCATACGCGGTGATTCCAACCGCAATAAAAATAATCGATACGGCACACATATGTTACGAGGGCATACCTGCAGCACATACCTACTGTATCGGTAGAGCCTCTCTGGTAAGAGAACTACACACACACGCGTTTTTTTTGTTTCTCGATTGACACTCAGGTTACTTAAGGACGATGTCAGGGCGAGAATAATAGAAATTTTTCGAAAAATTGATATTAAAATACATCACCATTTAAATCATATTAACGGAACCCCGACGACTAAGATGCCAGATAACGACATGGACCTGAATCCGAAAGCTCATAATCCAGGTAAATTTCGTTCCCTACAAATTAATTGAATTCAACCCTTTCACTACTTCGATAACTGAACTCCCACCCGTAAATTCATTTATTAAGTGATTTCACTAGCGATGACTTTATTAAGTAATTTTATCACGCACTAGCTAAATTTAAATTTTCTTTTCTTAGTTTTATTTATTATTTGGAGTAGTCAAAATTTAATTCATGTTCTATTTTGTAGATAATTTTACCTATTATTGCTCGACCCATAAGCTCCCAGTTAAATGATTTTACGATTAGCAGTTTCCAGACGATAAAAGAACTTCGGATTTTAACTCCGCTCGTCAGGTATGATCGGGACCTCTCCTTACGCTACAACGAGCAGTGTTTCTAAATAATGCGGGGTCGTGAACTATTTAAGGACCATACGATGAAGAGCTTAAATATTTCCCCAAGATTTTATATAATAACCACCGAATTAGATTGCAGTCAGGTACCGTATTCAAACGTTAAGAATCATTAAAAATTATGAAATCATTATTATACCTGGTTATAGGAAGAGAATTCAATTCCCGATAATAATACCCACATATTGATGTTTCGATGACGGTTGATATTTTGAAATCCCTCGTTTCAGTCTGTCGGCGTAAGCAAAGATTCATTTTTTTTTCATGCAACCGGGAAAATACAAAAGGAAACTATTTGTTGGCATTAGGAAGGACGATCACTACAGCATCGAATCAATACCGTTCGCATTCATTACCTAAGTAACCCAAACAATAGGAATTAAATTTTCCTTTTCAAATAAGTTTTAAAAATGAGTGCACCGAGAAACTCAAAAAAGTCATTATTTGGAAGTTTTTGTAGGGTAAATTAGGATGGTAGAACTGTCCAATGGTGTACCAGTGTGGATAAACCGTTGTAGGGAGCCTTTCTACTCCTTGAAATAAAAATCTATTAACTAAAATAATGGAAGGATTAGAAAATTAAAGTAGTTATAATGCAAAAAACTTTTAAATAGTTCTCGTTCAGATTTATCCATAGCCCTCGTTCGTGTACCTACCCAAGTCGCCGATCAGTGGCGACGGGACTGGCGACGAGTGTGGCGGATCAAGTACCCCGAGATGCTCCCACCAAGCGAGACCCGCTGGACCGCCTCACATTCAGTGGAGAATGATTCCCCTCGTTACCCATGGACGGACGAGCCTATGGCCGGAGCCCGGCCCAAGAAATCCGGGATTATGTCCGATATCTCCTCACTCGCCTCGAGGACCACCAGAGGCAGGTGGACCTTCACGTGGTCAGAGCCAGACAGTACCTGGCGAACGTAGAAGACGACATTGCGGCCGGTAGGATTGCAGACTCCTACGATTGTATGCCGCCACCCCGCTCCAAACCGACCAGGAACACGAAACGGCCGGTATTTGTTTTTCGGGAACACTTGGATGCTCCATGGACCTCAGGAGGACCCCAATAGACTAACTTTGATAATTGCACTATAAATGCATGTTAAATAAACGATTTACTGTTACCCAAGATCGTTTTTCTTTTGTGTTTTATTATTTTATAACGTTATTGTTTGTTTAATGAAACCTAATGATTCAAAACTGTTAGTCAAGAAATTAATTTTCCGGTATTACAGAGATGGAACCCCTGCAAATATTACAGACGGAACTAGCACGCGCACGGAAAATTAACAAAACTCTTCACGATCAGATTATTCAGCTGACAACGGAAATGCAACAGACGAAGGCCGTCTGGATGGAGCCCAGAAAAGTAAAATTACTTTACCAGAGGCTCACCGCTGCCTAAAAGAGATGGGCGGATGAAAAGCAACTTAACCAAAGCCTGAGGACTCAGGTGAAGGGGTTAGAAGTGGCACTATCAGCCTGCCAGGAGGGAGCTGCAGTAACTTACCCCATCGTCTTTGCTCCTGCCCAATTAGCCTATCGAGAGGCGGCAACCACTCCAAAAAACGACCCCAACAACGAATAGCTATCGTCCAGGACGAAAGGAGAGGGCTAAACGTCGAGCCGCTCGGTTGTTGAGTAAT
Source organism: Schmidtea mediterranea (assembly GCA_022537955.1). NCBI lineage: Eukaryota > Metazoa > Platyhelminthes > Tricladida > Dugesiidae > Schmidtea > Schmidtea mediterranea. Next base: position 115,205,057 of record CM039679.1, read on the forward strand.
GCATGATTGACTTATACACTGTGTTTATGTTATAAAATATATATCTCCTGTTATTTAAACGATATTTTCAAGGATTTGATAAGTGTCAACTCACAGAGGTAGTATGAAGACATGGCACCGCCTGAGAGACGCTTGCGCGAGAATTATGAGTATGAACGATGGTATTAACAATAGAATGGGACCAAAAATCAAAAGCGAGCACAAGTCTTCTATCGACAGCTCGTTGGACCCAGAGATCGTCTGGGCAATTACAGCCTTAGCAATAGCGCTAACTTTTTGCGGACGGTCTACCCACTCGAACACAGTTCCAACGTTGCATAGCAACGGGTGCCGAGTGGCAGCAAGAAAATATTTATATGGCATTACCAGGGTAACCACAACACCCGGTAACCCACCAATAGAAACGGTCTGGATTTATTTAAATTTTTTTTGTTTTGCGTTATTTTATTGTGTCAATAATAAACGATCATGAGGCCGAGCATTTATCCTTATCGGTTATCTAATGCAGTAGGTATCGAGGAAATATTTCGACCCTAAAAAAATTAATTTAGCAAGTGTGGGTGCAGTAATTAAATATAATTTTAACATCTATGCCAGTACGGATAGGCGAATATAGTAATTATCGCAACAGTAACTTCATAATTACCGGAAATTGATGTAATTCTATACTAAAGTCTAAAAATGCCTCGATCTAGCAGTATACTAATTCTATGCCAGACAAGTACTAACATATGAAATACTTAACTTATCCTTGGACAATTTTGTCGTCAATCACAAATTGCGGACGCACATGACATTTTTTGAGTGGCATAAACGAACGACCTCACCGCTACTCAGATTCCCAGTGGTTTGGATATCTATAAGAAAGATTAGCTACTTAGCATTTACATCTCTTAATAAGATATCGATACACAGATAACAAAATACCGCACAGGCACTTCAAATTAAGCGTCACTGATCGAAAGAAATTTTGTTTGAGTGTGCGTGTGTGTGGAATGGTGCGGACATTTAATTGCGTCCTGCAAATAAATAATATAAATTAATTTCTTTTTATTTATTATTTTCCTTTCCTTTTAGTAAAAATACTTCAAATATTCTTTGAAATTTTCCACTAAAATAGAATCAGTTTTCTGTAAAACCATGCAAAATTATAGGATTCCCAAGTTAACAAAAATAAAAGAAATTCAGAATCGGTCATCTTCAAAATCCGAAGAGTTGATACACCTGGCGTGTATCACAAAATACAAACAACTAACGAGATGCCGAGATGATTTGATCAGTGAAAATCGTGCCCAGAAAATAATAATAAACGACTAAAGCAAGGTGTTAGTAGCGTCCTTTACTGATATAGAGTTAAAAAAGCGATTATCTGGCCGAAACCTTGCATTGGAATTAAATTTGGTACCAGTCAATCACGTTCCCGATAAAGACCAGCTCATCTCGACAAGACACAGAGGACCAACAAAAAGCACCACCCCAGCACGAACAGGGAACTCCGTGAACTTAGTCGGGCTGAAGGAGCGGTAATCTTCACCGAAGGTCCTAGAAAAGGCCGCCGGGCACGTGGCCAAGATGCACCCGGAGTTTGTTCGAACCGAATCGCCAACTTCCAAAATCCATGCTGACCCGAAGGATGAACTGAAGTTAAATTTTGATCTCCACCTATCAGTTGTAGAGAGAAATAAACAGCAGCGAATGCCACGAAAACGCAGGAAATCTCTGACCTGTCTAGGTACTGGGAAATTGATTTCGGGGATGAAATAATCCACACCGTGCCACAGGTGGGTGGACGTAGATTTAAGAAGCCTCAGCGGCGCAAATTACCCGTCGATATGGACGAGGAAGATAGATCGATGATTATCGATTTAAGTACGAATAAAGTTCCAACAATAACCGCCAAGCCGAGAAAACCCTAACATCTTGGGTTAATCGATGCCCAACAACTGGAAAATTCGGTGGAAAATAATGAGGTTTTTTTTAGTTTAATTTTCTTTCTGGTTATCAAGTTTCATTGTAAAATAAATTGTTGATTTGATTATTGAGTTATAATTAATGATCTATTATTAAAGATGATTTTCAAATTTAATTAATGTTAATTAAATTTTTATAATTAATATAATTGGTTTACGATGAAGCCAAGTGGGACAAAATTGTTTCGTGTAGATAGGACCTATCAATAAGATAGAAGTGGCGTAGATGAGAGTTATGACGGGGAACCAGTTTTCATTATAAGTGTAGGGGAAAATTAAACCAAAAATACTATTATTATATCGGTAAAGGCGGATCACTCCCTCGCAAATAGGGATAGGATGTTTGTGATTTTTAGCAGTCAGAAGTATAACTACCGCGAAAGTGCTCAGAAAAAGCGCCAAAGGTTAAATTAAGGAAAATAAAAATTTGATTTAACAGCAAATTATATTATTTGGATAAATTATTATATTAACGCCGGTTACGTAAATTACGAAAATTGATAAATTAAAACAATTTTTCGAGGTCATAAATACAACCCCATTTTCGTAATAACGCGGATAAAATTAACTTAAATTTTAATGATTAAAAGGAGCAAAATCTAAAAACTTTGATAGTTGAGATTCCCCAAACATAAAATGTTCTCATTTCAAGAAGGCAGGCCATTTTAAATTCTAATGGTTCGATCTAAGAGGAACTCAGAGCTACAGATGTAACTACCCGACAAGCTAGGCTTAATTTGTGCAATGAAGCCCAGGTACATTTTGACCTCTCTTGGTCTGTCAATAATAAAGCATAAACTTCATATTGTCCTCTCTTGTTGAAAATTTTTATTGTGTTTTTAACTATATTAGATCTCAGCCATTTCAAGATATTTTCAATGAAATTTAGGCTCCTGAATGATCATCATCAATAAAAGGATTTATCAGACGATTTCGGACAATTATGTGATAAAAATTTGTATATTATAGAAAACTAAACTTGTACGTTTTCATTTACTTATTTTCTTATGTTTTTTGATTATTTTATTATTAGTTGCTTTTATAAATTAAGGTTTGAGATCATGTTCACAATAGTTAAAAGTAACTTGAATAATATTTCTTTAGAAACAAAATAACATTTATTACATATACACAGAATGATACTCATCAATAATTATAACACAACTTTCACACCTATTAGAGTTTTTAAAACATGATGAACACATAATGATATGTCCACATGGCAAATATAAAATATTGACTTTATTAATTAAACAACTTGAACATGTAAGATATTGTTTTTGTACTTCATCCAGTTTATCCTTGATTTTTATTTCGATTTTATCTGCATTATCAATGTAGGATTGAGTAACATCTCGATATTTGCCAAACCTGAAATCCATGTATATCCAGAATATATTAAGCATATTAATTTCTGTAGGATTTATATTATTTAGAAATAATATACAACTAGATAATTTCATTAGTGACTTTTTGAAACCGAATAATTCTACGAGAATTTGAATATTGTGATGTTTAAAAGACTTATTTATTTTTGATTGTAATAAATAATCATAGGTTTCTGTCAACAGTCTATCGATTAATAAAAGTGTCTGATTTCATTTAATACTGAATTCTGGTATCTTAATTTAGAAGATTAATACAATTAATAAAAATAAAATAAAACATCTGTATGATTTAAAGGTGATTCTGGAATATCTAATGTCATTTTATGAGAGTAAATATTATTTAACACTAGATATATATATATATATATAATATATATATATATATATATTTTTATATATATATGTTTTCAATGTCTTTGTCACACATCAATAATATTATTAAACATTGCACGCACATGACTTATAATATCAATAGAAGTGCGTGAGTAACAAACACATGAGCCATATGAGTTTATTAATAAAAACTTGTAATAATAATAATAATATTAATAATAATAAAAAAAAATTATAATAATAAAACATGTAAAAATAATAATAACATTAATTATAATATTAATAAAAAACTTGTAACAATAATAATAATAATAATATTAATAAAACTTGTAATAATAATAATTATAATAATTTCATTTTAATAAAAGTTTTTGTTGTATATGACTTTGTTTTTATTATATAATAATAGTTAATAATAATAATAATAGTATTAAAAATTAAAATTAATAAATATAATAATGTTGGGCCAGAACACAAATGGCCTTGAGAATTGTTTAAATGCATCAGTAATACAGCACAAAAACCCAGCACGAAGATAACTTAAAATACAATATACAACATCAACTAAACACTTTAAAATATAAATAAATATAAAATCAAAAAACATAAAAGTAAAATAAAATAAATACAAAATGCATCAAGAACCGAACGAAATTTACATAAAAAATAACATAATAACAAGAAAATTTGACCGTAAAATGACCATTTATATAAAAGTAAAAATTAATGAATTAAATGAATAAAAATAAAATATTTTTTGGCTGAATAAATTTAATTAAAAATGTTAAAAATAAATTACCAATTTAAATTAAGAAATTAATACAAATTTAATTTAGATAACACAAATAATTTCAAGGTCGAATTTTGTTTAATCGCAATAAAATTAACACGCAAGGTTAAGGCCAAATTATAGGTATATATACTGATGTGTTTTGACAAATTTTCAGTCTTATTTTTCGGAGAAAAAAAAGTTTTCATTCTTACTTTGCAGTCTTAGTTTTTCAGAAAATTAGTTGGCATGTATAACTAGCTGAGAGCCGTGCATTCAGGCAATTAACACTGGTAAGTGTTTTGCCTGAACACGACCACTCTCGGCTAGTGTATGATTATTGAATTGATTTCATGATTTGAATTTATCGAATGTGCACAATGATTTTACGACTGGAATTTATGGAACGTGCACAATGATTTTTCGAATGAAATTTATGAAAAAATGCACAATGATTTTTCAACTTGAATTTATGGAATGTGCACAATGATTTTTCGAATTGTATTTATGAAATACTCACAACGCTTTTATGTATTGGCAATTGTCGTATTTGACCGAACGAATTTAACGTGGACGATGTAATATGCTGAATAAATATTTTCAACCAACAACCTTGGTGCATCGAAGCTTTTATTTCAACTACTATGGTAATTTTTATTTATTTCCTTTTCGGCCCACAGCCAAACATATTGCAAGACAGTAAAATAAAACACACTATCGACCTGTGTAAGTGTGTGTATAATCGCCAACATTCGTGCCCGTGAAGGTTCCGGCGTGAGAACGCAGGAACTTGAACGTCAAATCATTGAAGTAAACAGCGAAAGAGAGTAGCTTGAGAGTGGTTCTTTTGACTAAAATTTCTTGCACTTAATTTCGATAAAATCGACATAAACATTTTAACAACATTCGGCTCAAAATCACTAACACCGAGTAGTCCAGTGGGCACTCATTAAATATAACATGAATATACATAGATCTTAAGGACAAAGAGAGGGAAAGGGTAGCGGGGAAAATTGCGAAATCGTTGCAACAGTTAAAATGAATAGCCATCGGAAAAAGATTAATCCGAACGACTAAAATCATGGAATATAATGTTTTAAATAATATTTAAGAATTAAATAGATTATGTTGAATTGAGACGAAAAATATGGGCGGAACACTGCTCAAATTTTCCGAATTAATAAAAATACTTATAGAAAATAGTAAAGTAAAAGTGAAATGTTGTTCGATTGTTAGTATAATATTCTTTTGAAACCACAAAATAAGGACGGATCGCTGCTCAAATTTTCCGAACTAATTAAAGTACTTATCGAAAGTAGTAAAGTGAAAGTGGAATGCTGTTCAATTGTTGGTAGGATAATCGGATAAAACCGTAAAATAAGGACGGAACACTGCTCAAATTTTTCAATTAAATAAAATACTTCAGCTAATATTGTAAGGAAAAGGTGGAGCACGGCTCAATTGTTGGTAGGATAATCTGATAAAACCGTAAAATAAGGGCGGAATGCTGCTAAATTTTTTTTAATTAACGAAAATACTTTGTCGAAAACTGTAAAATAAGGATGGGTTACGGCTAATGTTGTATATCAATAAAATATTTTTATAACGCTGAGGAATAAGGACGGATCCCTACAAAAACTTAATAATAATAATAATAATAATAATAATAATAATAATAATAATAATAATAATAATAATAATAATAATAATAATAATAATAATAATAATAACTATAATAATAAATATAATGGTAATTATAGTAATAAGAATAATAATAAATGTAATAGTAGTAACAATTATTAAAGGAAATACATATAACAGTAACAATGACAATGCTAGTATCAATAATAGAGAACATTGTAGGTATAATAGGGATAAGGGTAAGAGAGATACGGTGCAGATACTTTCATAACAAAGGGTTCACAGGCCATAGCAAAATCATCAATACGGACAACGATAAGAAGGACCGAGTGAATGGACATAAAGATAAATGATATGAGAGTATAGGTTAAAATTTGAATGAGATAGGAGAATAATGGGACCTAAAAATCGAAATCGAGCACAGACTTTCTATCGGCAGCTCGTTGGACCCATAGATCGTTTGGTCAATTATAGCATTAGCAATAGCGCTCACTTTTTGCGGACGATCTACCCACTCGAACACAGTTCCAACGTTGCTTAGAAACGGTGCCGAGTGGTAAGCGAAAGATATTTGTATTGGGTTGACTTGGTAACAACCATATATTTTCAAAATATCAACACCCAGAAACCCAACAATAATAAAACTTTTAATTATAATAAAATATTAATAAAAATTAAAAAAAATATTAATGGTTAAAACACTACTTATAAAAATAAGTAATAGAATAAAAATAAAAATTAAAAAATATTAATAATTAAAACACTACTTATAAAAAATAAGTAGTAATTTTAAATTTAAAAATAATATGACCTTGAGAAATGTTAAATGAGCTTGAAAAATATGACGAGTCACCCAATGACCTTGAATGAGTCATGGTCTTTGGCTCAGAAAAGTTTGTACTTTTGGACTTAGAAAAATTTTCTACCGGTAGGGGAAAGGGTTAGGGTGTTGGATGTGAAATATGTTGGATGTGTCACATCCCATATATATAGCCATATATATAATTCATTTTAGGTCGATTTTTCTGGCGTTGGGTGAAAGAAAAACAAGCCAAAAGACCTGTTCATCGATCTCCCTCCACAAATGTAAACTACCCTTTTACGTTTAGATTCGCTGTTTACCACTGGCGAACCCTCACGGTCATAGTTCCGTTGCAAATGGACTGCGCTTACGCGGATCTGTTAATTGTGTGCATTTACTATCTTCTAAGATGTATTGGCTGTGGGCCGGAAAAATTTCGACATTGTTTTTAGTTATGATTTGGTAGAATAATATACCAGCTCGAATACATATAATTCATCAACAACACTAGTTACACTTATAAGCATATTTATTCCTCAATAATTCCTCACTTCGTTTATCATGAGTCCTTGCACAAAGTCGATTCTGCAAAGAAAATTTCTCTCACACAAGCTTCCTGTATCACACAAAAGCGCTTCTGTTTAAGAAAATCTTGTTTTGCTAGTAAAAAACGGTAAGAGTTTTTCACCAGGAAAAAGTGATTAAAATTATGTAAAAATGAATTGGTATAAATACCTATTCTGTGACTCTAACCTTGCGTGTTCTTTTTGATGCGTTAAAACAAAATATGACCTTGATTTTAATTGTAATATTTAATTCTAATTTTGCCATTTTCTTAGATAATTTATTTTTATTATTTTTTAATTGAATATTTCTACTTGGAAATATTTTATTTTAACCAGTTTTATTCAATAAAATGCTGGTTTAATAAATTAATCTATTTTCAGTCAAATTCTCATTTTATCGTGTTGTTTCTATGCTAATTTTGTGTGATTCTTGGTGCATTTGTATATAATTTTATTTACTTTTATGTTTTTTCGATTTTGTATATAATTATATTCTTCCTCGTATTTTAGGGCGTTTTACTTGGTGTTAATTGGTGTTGAGCCAGAACACAAACGGCCTTGAAAATTGTTTGAATGCATCAGTTATACAGCACGAAAACCCAGCACCAAGATAACTTAAAATGCAATATACAACATCAACTAAACACTTTAAAATTTGAGAGAATATAAATAAATATAAAAGAAAAAAACATAAAAGAAAAAAAAATAAATACAAATAGCATCAAGAACCCCACAAAGATTTACATAAAAAATAACATGATAACAAGAAAATTTGACCGTAAAATGACCATTTATGTAAAAGTAAAAATTAAATGAATTAAAAGAGTAAAAATAAAATATTTTTTGTTGAATAAATTTAATTAAAAATGTTAAAAATAAATTACCAATTTAAATTAAGAAATTAATAAAAATTTAATTTAGATAACACAAATAATTTCAAGGTCAAATTTGTTTAATCGCAATAAAAATAACACGCAAGGTTAAGGTCAAATTATAGGTATATATACTGACGTGTTTTGACAAATTTTTAATCTTACTTTTCGATCTTATGTTTCAGTCTTATGTGTACAATCTTGTTTTTTCAATATTGATTTTCAGTTTCACTTTGAGACTTGTGTTGGCGTACTGGGTAGAATTAGTTTTGTTTTAATCTACACTCACTTATCGGAATCTACTTCCTCAACCACTCTTGCCTTTTCTAGGGTAATTCCTTTCTCACCCAGACGTCCCACAATTTTGACCTTACCACTGTATACCCATGGGCAAGCCATGTTGGTACTGTATACAGCAGCTGAGAGTCCACAAGCAGGTGAGCCCCGTTTCCAAGACTACTTCTTGTGATAATCTCGCTTTCGGGTTCCTGACGGACGATAGAAGGACTTACGTCTACCTAACTATTTCAACTCTCTCGACATCCATGCGCCCTCTTGCATCATTTACTGTCGATCTTATATATACGTCCTGCATACCCTTTTCTCATGGTCCCTTCAATATATAGTTAAATACTTGGTATGGATTATTGTTTGACGCATGCTTACCGGACGCATGGTTACTTATTTATTTTTAGTCAATTTAATTTGAACAACATCAATTTTAGATATTTAATCAAGAAACTTAACTATTATAATTTAGGAATTTTCGAAGGGAAATTTTTATTAATGAACTTTGAATCCTCTAATTTTCTATTTTCCTATTTTAATTTCCTGATTTACTGAAAATAATGTTAAATTACTAACCTAGAAACTTGTTTTAAATTCGAAAAACTTTCATCCAAGTAATGCGCGAACATTCAAATATTTATATAAATTATTTAAATTGCTGTTAGGTCAGCTGGTTTTAAGCTTAATAAACTTTTCTTGCTAATTTAAGGAAAAACAAAGTCATTCTAAGGTCCATATTACAACTTTTATTTACTATTATCTTTCTTTTGTTAAGAAACATTCATTATAACCGGCCAACATAGGTTTTTTCAACAACTAAAATTACTCCATTTCCATTTTTTAGCTCAAATAAAACCTCCTAAGCATACTTCATACATACATATGGCTTTATCAACATCGTACCATGCCTATTTCAAACTACAGACATTCATTCATGATTCAGTTAATTAGGAAAATCAAAAACTACTAAAAATAATGAGAATTACAAAATTCTACTTTTATTAAAATATACAAAATTTACAAAAAGGAGATACAATAAAATATAATTACAATATATAGTAATAATCCAGTTTCTGTTTTTGTCGGCTCTACTCGTCGATATCGACGGGGAATTTTCGCTTGTTCCGGACGGGTTGGACTTGTGTTGTTCCGACTTGAGTAACGGAGTGACATAATTCATCCCCGAAATCGTCCACCCAGTAACTCGCCAGAGTCTGCGATCTCTCCTCACTTGCAGCTGTGGGATTGGTGACGGGCGAGATGTCCATGCACATTTGCATCTCGTCGGTTCATCAGCACGGGTTTGCAGGGGGGTTTGTTTCGACTTTTCCGGATTTGGGATGATTTCGTCTTTCTTCACGAATTCGGGATGCTGTTCGGCGACTAGTGCGGCAGCTTCTTCGAACACTTGCGCCGCATTACTTAGTAGCGTAAGACCTTCGGCTCGACGTCGTTCGCGGCGGTGACGATTCTTGCTGGGATGATGTTTCTTGCTGGTCCTGGGTGTTTGAGCTGGACCAGCTTGATTTGCTTCCAGAAGACGATTCGCGGGAATCAAATTTAATTTCACCGCCAGATCACGACCCGCTAGCCGTTTCGTCAGATCGACTTCGGTGAACGAAGCTACCAGGACGGCACTTTGATCATTTATGATAATCCGTTGCACGCGATGCATCTAGACAGCCGTTGTATTTTGTCTTGGAGTATTTTTACTGCTTCAGGAGCGAACCATGTGCCGAGAGTGCGCTCGTGCTCCGCGAACAGTTTGTTGTACTTCTGCTGGCATAAATTATGGTCCAGCTGGATGGCATAGCATTTGATTTTGAAGATATTCTGGGAATTTTATATGCTGGCTGCATTTTTAGAAAATTTTTTTGAGATGATTGGAAAACTTTTGGAGAAAATATGCTGGGGAAATCGTTAAAGCTAAACGACGAGGAGTTTCTTTTTATCAATGTGTCATAATCATAATAAATTAAATATAATAGTTATTTATAAATATATTAAAATTAAAATCAGAACAATCCTCAAGCATTCTCATTTTCATTTATTCATAATTTTCTATTGATTACTACAACGTATTATTAGCGTTAAATTGGATCAAGTACGAAAAGTCTGTTGTAGAAAAAGGAAAATCCTCATGCTCCAGTCATTTATTGGTTTAAAAATTTAGGTTAAGTGTGTATTATAGAACATTCTTCATAAAAATATTATTTATACAAAAAAATTTTTAATTTCACTAATTCATTTGTTTTTTTCTGATAGCTTAACCCTAGTCGTTCCCATTCGTGTAAACATTCGACAGAATTTAAAAACGTTTTACAATCCTACTTAAACATTCATTCGAATGCCGTTCCCCTAACTATGTCGATCTTCCCGAATATTAATTTTTACCGTTCCGACCAACATTGAAATGGCTGCCCCGGTGAAGTACGACGGAGTCCTACACCGCGATCAGTGTAACGAGACCTGACCGGACTAGCAGACACCGAAGAGTGGTTGGCGACAAGGCAGCACATCAACATTCCCAAAATTAACTGTGGAAATTGAATACTACCAAGCCATCTTCCACGAAATTAAGATATGCATAAATAATTTAAATTAGGGGGACCTGTCTCAGATACTAAAAATATCGTGACCATCCATGATCAAAAAAACAATTAAATCGAAAACTATCAAACGTCACATTAAAATATATTAAAAAAAATTACAAGGCTTACTATTGATTTCAAATCGCGAAGTGCAAAATTTAAAAAATTTTGAAAATTTATGAAAATGGCTATTGTATTTATACTGTTTTCGTGCGTGTGTGCGACCAATCAGAGTATTTTGGGCCTTTTTCGGCTATTTTTCGGGGGTTTTATTGCTTTAATTTTATTTTAAATCTTTTATTTTTCTCCTTATTTTTCTCTATTTTTTGATATTATTTTCTCAATATTTCGTAAATTTTTACTTTTTATTGTTTAACCATTCTTTTTGATTGTTTCTCTTTTTACCCTTTGTTATTTAAATTTTTGGTCGCCGCTTCCGCCTATGTATTTTCTAAACCTTCTTTTGCAAGGTTTTGGCGGTTTTATATTTTTACTTTATTTTTCTATGTATATTGCGTGCGAAATTTGTTAATTATTTGTTTTAATTAATTATGTTATTTTTTATTTTGCTTTATTTAATGTTTTTATTATATTTTTAATTTCTGTTTGCGGTGCGTGCTTGTGTTATAATAGCCATTCTCATAATTTTTCAACATGATTTTTTCATAGTCATTTTATTTTGTTTTAATGATGGCTTATAGCCCAACACTTGTTTTGAGCAATTTTATTTTAGTGTTGTGCGCTGCAGCTAAACGCATGGGTGACTGTGAACTGAATAATTGATAACTAATGGTATGAATTGAAATGTTATGAATTATGTTATTTCAAATTACCAATATATACTGACGATTTTATGAATAAATATTTTATTGCATCGAACCTTCTACCCAATTGGTATGGTAACATTTATTTATTTATTCATCTTTTCTGGCCCACAGCCACACAATATACAAGAGATTGAAATAATACATAACTAGTGACGCTGTTTAAGTGTTGTCTCTCCGCCTATAGCGTGTGCCCAAGAGGGTTCCGTCGTGCGCAACGACGTGCTCGAACGTCAAATCATTGAACCTAAATAGCGAAAGAGAGTAGCTTGAGAGTGGGTCCTTTGACTCAACTTTCTTGCACTCAATTTCGATAAAATCGACATAAAAGTTTAAACAACAATCGGCTCAAAATCACTAACATTAACTATAATATGAACATAAATAGATCATAAGGACAAAGAGAGGTAAAGGGTAGCGGGGAAAATAGCGAAATCGTTGCAACAGTTAAAATGAATAGCCATCGGAAAAAGATTAATCCGGACGACTAAAATCATGGAAAATAATGTATTTAAATAATATATAAGAATTAAATAAATTATGTCGAATTGAGACGAAAATATGGGCAGAACGCTGCGCAAATTTTCGGAAATAATTAAAACATTTATCGTTAAACTGTAAAATAAGGGCCGAACGCTGCTCAAATTTTCCGAATTAATTAAAATACTTATCGAAAATAGTAAAGTGAAAGTGGAATGCTGTTCAATTGTTAGTATAATATCCTTACCAAACTGTAAAATAAGGGCGGTACGCTGCTAAAAATTTTCGACTCAAGGAAAATACTTTGTCGAAAACTGTGAAATAAGGATGGATTGTGGCTAAATTTGTATATAAGCAAAGTATATTTTTTTAAGCCGAGGAATAAGGACGAATCCCTACGCAAAAATTTGATAATAATAATAATAATGGTAAGGATAATGATAATTATAATAATAATAACAATAATAATAATAATGACAATAATAATGAGGATAATAATAATAATAATAATAATAATAATAATAATAATAATAATAATAATAATAATAATAATAATAATAATAATAATAATAATAATAATAATAATAATAATGATCATGGTACTTATAATGATAATATTATTATAATAATAATAGTAATAATAATAATAGTAGTAATAATAATAAATATAATGGTAATTATAGTAATAAGAATAATAATAAATGTAATAGTAATAACAATTAATAAAGGTAATACATGTAATAGTAACAATGATAATGATATTAATAATAATAAGGAACATGGGGGTTATAATAGGGATAAGGGTAAGAGAGATACGGTGCGGATACTTACATAACAAAGGGTTCACAGGCCATAGCAAAATAATCAATACGGACAACGATAAGAAGGACTAAGGGAATAGATGTAATGATAAATGATATAACTGTATAGGTTAACATTTTAATGAGATAGGAGAATAATAAGACCTAAAAATCGAAATCGAGCACAGGCCTTCTATCGGCTGCTCGTTGGACACATGGATCGTTCTGTCAATTATAGCATTAGCAATAGCGCTCACTTTTGCGGACGATCCACCCATTCGAACACAGTTCCAACATTACTTAGCAACGGGTACCGAGTGGTAAGCGAAAGATATTTGTATGGGGTTGTCTGGGTAACAACCATATAGTCGCGAATATCAACACCCAGAAACCCACCATAGGTCTCATTTTAAATCTGCTTTGCTGTGTTTGCATGCTATTTCCGATTCATTTAAACAAACTCAGTCTTGGCCAAACAATAGTAGCTTTTATAAATTTTAGTATTTGTAATCTAATCATAACAAAATGAATTAAATTAAACGATACATAATTCATATTTAACATTTTAGTGCTCGAAATGGTCCGATTCTTGAAGACAGAAATGACTGCGTCGCGATTAGAAAATAAAAGTTTACACCATAAGGTCATACAAAGAAAACAAGCGCTACAGCGAGACCAATCCACTTGGTTTGAAGAAACTTGTGTCGAATAAACAAAATATACCAACAACTGACAGAAACTAAGACCACAATCAGAGAAACTAAGTCTGAAGAATCCATGTTATTGCCGATTGTAGATAATTAGAATGCTTAGCGAACGGAATAATAATGATATAAATTAAAATGAGCAAATGATTATGGACAAAGAAGATAAGTCGAGCACTGTTCTTCTATCGACAGCTCACTGAACCAGGACTGATTCAGGGCCTTAGTAATATCATAGAATATTTTAATTTTCAATTTAAACTTTTTCCTTAAATTTTTACATTTTTACATTTAATATCTATAAAAACAAAACTTATTTATAATTTAAACATTATTTATACATTTCATTCCAAATTTATTTTTAAATCATTCATTGTTTAACTATATCTATTAGTTCTTTAAAATTTAATATTTCAAGGTTTTCAAATTGGATGAATTTTAATTTACAAATTTTATAATATTTAAAAATATTATGAATTTTTTGGGGTTATTTATATGTTTTTTTCAATTAATCGTTGCTATTCAATTGCAAATACTCGGAGACTATGGTTTATGTCTTCCTGAAAAAGGTAAAATTAACAATCCTGATTATTAATACCAAGCTGATTTGTTCTTAGACAGAGTAAATATCAGTAGAAATATTTTTGAAGGAATCGATTCTATTTTTATAGAGTCAACGAGAAGATCTTCGCATAGAATTGTATCACATATTATATCGATTTTAATAAGAGAACGCCTGGGTTATAAAACATCTATACGGGATGCAGATTGGGATAATGTCACGGCAGCCATTAGTAGATTGGCATGTAATAAAAAGTAATATGATGTAGATATAAATAAATAGATTAAACAATAATAGAATGGAAAATATTGAAATATGATCGGAATTTAGTTAATATAGCCAGTTGGATTTAATATTACTTATGTATTCATAACTAATACAGTTGGTTCAGAAAACACAAATCTCTATACATTTATCCGACTCAACTCAATTATATTTTATCTATATATTTTAACGCATAACATGCTAAAATATATTAAAAGAATCTTTCAATCACTAATCAAATTAATTATTTGTTGAACTAGTTCATGGTATCACTATACACAGCAAGTCACGACTTAAGCAGTGACATAAGAGTGCCCCATTGCACAGATTATAAAGGGACATTAAATTGGACCTAAATGGACACTATTGCACCTTGAATAATAAATCAAAAAGCTAACCTATAATAAATGTGTGTGCGTCATAACCAAAATTGATTTTATGAATATTTACAATTAAAACCATTTATATCACAGAATTTATATTATCCATAAATCAATATTAGCACTGAGTAGTTTAGTATGCCCCAGCAGATACTGATGAAAACGCAAGAAGCTGGTTTGTTGACACGTTTACGTCATAAAAATCAATTGTCGATAAAATTTACGAGCTAGCTCATGTGAAACAAGAACAAAATGTGCAACTTTTGAATTAAGAGTGAATAAGATGTTAGATGAAGTTTTACATTGTGGTATCTTAAGAGAAAATGCTTTTGGATAGAATCGTGTAATCGAATGATCGTTTAAAAGAAAATTTGTTGTCGAAGTCAGATATGTTCAGAGAAGAAATGAGAATAGCAGCCAAAAACTTTGAATATCGAGATTTATCAAGAATCATGCAAATTGTGAATGAATTTCAAGCTGTGGAAAAACGAACATATTCCAATGTTATGCAAAGTAAAACCCTACAATGGTTAGTTAATTCGCCAAAGAAATTGCTTACGCAAAACAACATGTATTTTAATTCTTCATACCAAAACAAACCACTGCAGGAGAAAAGACAACTTCATGCAAGGTATAGATACGATATTGCAGTTGGATTAATTTTTAAAAAATTCACAACATAGATTCCTCATTATTGGAAGTGCAGCGCAATGATCAGGAGAGAGAGAAAAATTTGCATTGCATGTTTTAAATTTTGAAAAGAAATCATTTTTTGGTCAAATTATTTCTGAATTTCGAAATATCTTTATGGCATCCAAATTTGATTTAGGACATACGAAAATAATTCAACATGAAATAAAACAGTTGGATCACCAATTTTGCAGAACCCGCATAGAGAACCGATTTGTTTAGAAATCAAAATTGATGTATAAGTGGGAAACTTATTGAAAGCAAAAATTATCAGAAAGATTCAAATTCTCCATTGATAATAGTTGGGACGAAAGATGGTTCTATTCGTATGTGTCTAGGCTTAATGCAGTGAGAGATAAATATTCATTTCCAATGTCAGAAATGCAATTATTATTAGATTGTCTCTAAATATAAAAAATATTCTCATGAATTGTATTTAGGATAGAAATATTATCAGAAAAATCTCAGATTAAAACAGCTTTTAGCACAAAAGAAGACAATTCTGTTTTAATAGTTCACTGTTCGGACTGTCAACAGCTCCTGCCACATTTCAACTATTGATGCACCAAATATTAGAATGATTAATTTTTAATGGTGGTGTGGTATATGCTCAAAATCAAAACATAGTAGAATCATTTTTTAAGTATTTAGTCGCATCAAAAAGGCTGGATTGAAGATTACTCCTGAAAAGTGTCAATTCTATAAGAGTGAATTTTTAATGGTGGTGTGGTTTATCTAGACAATATATCAATATATGCTCAAAATCAAGACATAGTAGAATCATTTTTTAAGTATTTAGTCGCATCAAAAAGGCTGGATTGAAGATTACTCCTGAAAAGTGTCAATTCTATAAGAGTAAATTAAATGTTGTTGGATAAACTATCAATAATAAAGGTGCAGTAATTGAACCTGTAAGCGGGGTCAAAGGTTAATTCTTACAATATTATGTATACATTATGAAAACAGGGGGTTGTATATGTATTGGGAAATTTGTTTTTTAATCATTGTACTTGAAATGAAACTTTTTGAATGAAATTTATAATATCTTCGATATCTTTAGCAATCTAAAAATCCTAAATTTATTTAAGATCTTGCGAAAGCAGTAAACCAGAATCACATATCAATATGGAAATTTGGATGCCTGCAGGATTTACAAATTCTGAATGGGTGAATCGTGATTTAATCATTGATTGTGGGCCCCTAGGACCAATTGCTAAAACTGGAATATTTTATTTTAACCACGAAAACAAAAACGTAAGCTGAATATCTTAAAAATTTAAATGTTTTGAAAATAATTCTATACCTAATTTAGTTTATGAAAAAAATAATTTTTATAATATCTATGATGAGATGCATTTATAAATGAAATTTTTATTACATGCCGTTCACTTGTATGATTTATGTTGAAATTCTTATTTACAAGGAGACATATGTTTATGTTTCCACAAGTTTTGAATACAAAGGTGACAATATTCGGATTCTACATACAAAATTGCATATGGTTAGTCTGCTAACGAAAAATATCTTTCATTTAATACTTATTACACAGTAAGTAAATTATAGTCGTCATTATGTGGCTTTTATTGTTAATAATCCAAACTTACTTTTAAAACTTTTATATGACATAACATTTGCAATCGTAGAACATTGGTTTTATTTCCGAAGGCCTGCATATTATCTAAATGAGCTACATTCAAGATTTTAAAATATTAAATACTACCTCCGTTCCACAATATTTGTCACATTTGGATATTTTTGGTCCGATTATTGAAAATGTATGCTATTTGACTAATTTTGTTAAAAATTTACTAAATTTGTACTGTTTTAATTATTTTCTAAAAGGGTTAGGGTAGTATTTAATTAAAAAATTAAAGAAATAAAGTACTAGTAGTATTACTCACAACATAATACTAGTAGTATTATTGTGTGCATTGTTTAAAATTTGTCAAATTTCCAAAAATTGAAAAATCACGTGGTGTTTACATACAGCAAGACAATGCCAAGTCTCAAATCGGTCTAACACAAGCGAAGCTTTAGCTATAAAAGTTTTATCAAATGGGACAAGTATTATGGAATAAAATTTATGCATCAAATGTCACAACTATTGTGGAACAGAGGTAGTATCATTTTAGTGTAAAATTACACCAGCAAAAATTAACAATATTTAATTTTCAACCTTTTTGCCCCAAAATTATTATAAACTATGGATTACATTAGGCTATTAAAAACTACGAAACAGTGAAGGCTATAAATATCTATAAAATACTATAAACTTAAAAATGGAAATTTTTACATGACAGCAAGTGGTAATTGGTAAGCATGTAATCGAAGCACAAAATATTGAAGCATTTTTTAAATGGTGAATATTTACAGTTATCTCATTACAAATATCTCAAGTAAATTTGAAATAGGTATCGCGAAAATTGTAAAAATATTACCGTTCCATATTTAACAACCCTGATTTTATCCAGTAGTATCGAATCATTTTTCTAAAAATGGAAGCAGCAACAAAAGATGCAAAGATTGCAATTTTAAAATATCATTTTGCCTTTGATTTTTTTTCCTCAATAGTGAGCCGATTATCCAACTTTTTTCAAAATACTTGAGCTTTAAATTAAACTAAACATCTAAAGATTGTACATATGGAGTGCAGCCCAAAAGTATAACTTCTAAATCAATACTTTCGTTATTCAAATTGAAAGTTTGGGGTGAATATTTCCAGTCTTAGAATCTATAATATATAGAATCTTTTTTTTCGTTTTGGATTTCCGGTTGAACACAATTTCAAATGTAAGTTTGAACTACATATATTTAAACAATAAAAGCCACATAATAAAGGCCATAATTCACAGGCTGTGTAATAAGCATTAAATGAAAGATTGTTTTTCGTTACCAAACCTGTGATATTTTGTACGTAGTATCCGAATATTGTCACTTTTAAGCCAAAACTCAAAGCCTGTATATATATTAAAAGCAAACGCTTTTTGACTGTAAGGATAACTTCGAGTTACTGTCTTGTATTACACAGTTACAAAAACGAAGTATGAATGATGTTATGGTTTCGTTTGATGTTTGCAGTTTGTTTGCGAATGTACCATTGATTGATACAATTGACTTCTGTCGTGGGATGAAAATGTTTCTGAACATCATTTTTTGGATAGAAGGGAATTTCGTAAACCTCTTGAAGTTGCTATTTAAATGTCAATTTTCTTTTCAATAATGAATGGTATCAACAAATAGATGGAGTCGCTATGGGTTCCCCTTAAGCACCAACGATGTCATCAATATTTTTGGCTAGTTTGGAAAAGAAAATTGCTTCATTCCAATTTGAGAAACCCATTGTTTATAAAAGGTATGTGGATGATATTTTTCTTCTATTTTAATATCAGAAACATGTAGAGCTGTTTTTGCATTTTATGAACAGTTTACATAAGAACATTGTATTTACACGTGAAACGGATAGAAAGTCATCGATTGCGTTTTTGGATTTACTAATTCAACGCAAAGATAAACCTTATGAGACAGAGATTTATAGAAAACCAACTGATACTGGTTTTTATACCTCCTCAGAAAGCTTTTGTGAATTTAAGTATAAGAGAAATATGGAGAATAAATTGATTTATCGTTCATGGTCTTTATCTTCTACTTTTGCTAATTCAGTAAAAAGTGTTGATAAATTGGTTCAGTTGTTGATAAAAAATGGGTATTCTAAATCATTTTTATTATTGATTATAAAAGAGACTGTTGATAAATTGATTAAAAATCCTAAGGATCCATGTTTGGGAAAGTCTGAGTGTAATTTGATAAATGAGTGTGAATTGAGTGTTGATCTAAATAATAGTAACAATGTATATAAAAGAATGAGCTTAAATTTGTGTTAGTATTGCCGTACTCTAATTATAAGAGGAAGTTAAGTAAACGGATGGGAAACTTAGAGTGTAAGATCGTTGATTGACCAATATGTTTATTAATAAATCAGAAACTCCGGTTGGATTGTGTTCTGATCTTGTTTATCAATTCGCATGTAATGGGTGTAATGCCACATACATTGCATAGACTTCCCGTCATCTCTGTACTCGAGTTCTAAATCATTGTCGATTGAAGGGTTTGCCCAATATTAGTGAGCACAATAGAGGTTGTAAAAGGGAAATAGGAATGCCTGATTTTAGAATTTTGTTGAAAAGTTTTAATAATTATTGGGAACGCGTGATATGTGAAGCATTGCTGATAAGGTCATTGGATTCAAAGATTAACGTACAAAGTGCAATGACTACGAATGTTTTTAAATAGTTTGAGTATGTTAAATCATGTTTGTGTATTGTTTTTTAAAAAAACTTTTTTTAATATTATTAAAATAATTGAATTTTTAAATTACATTATTTTTTAAAAAATTATAATATAGATAAAAAATTATAATATTTATGTAAAAAATTTTTAAAAAAATTAGTTAAAAGTATTTAAATATTTTTTAAGTCTTTATTAATTAGAAAATTAAATAATATAAAAAAAATAATCTGTTTAAATTATAAGTTAATCTGTAATATTTTTAGTTGATTTTTTGTGCCAGAAGATGTCAGTCAAATTGTCGAAATATATCGTATGAAGAGTTTTTTATTGGCGTTTTCTTTTAATTAAATCGTTGCCAAATTTATTTAATTATATATATTTATGAAAATTACAAACAACAACAAAAACCTAACTGTAAAAACCTAGTTTATAAAACTCGCTCTAAATCTCACTCTTTTACATAATCTCAAAATTAAAAATAATTTAATTTATATTTTTTTATACTAGGTGACCAAAATGAAAATTTTCAAAAAAGTTAATTATAGTACCTTTGATCGATCTGAAATTTTGAATAAATACATTGTTCTCGACGACGAATCTATCTGCCAAATTTCAGCTTCGATCACGGGAATTCGATGAAGTTAATAAAAAGAGAGTAAAAAAGAACAAATTAATGTTTTCTTAAGATTCATTATTGAGTTGATTTTTTGAAGTTTGGATAAAACTTTTTTCTTCAGATTAATGTAAATAAATAAATTTATTAATTTAAATTGATTGATTGATTTATTATAAGTATAAAACGGTGATTCCTTGGTAGCAGCATAAATTAAAATATCAGATAACTAAATAATAAAATAAGCCCTTGCTACAAAGCAATTCTTTAATTCACTTTAATTCTAATTAAAGTGAGCGTACTTTAATCAAGAAATTCAGATTTCTATTCAAATATCGAAACTATTACCAGACGTTTGTGTTCACTAAAACAATTACAAGCATCTCAATAATTAATCATATGTTTGAAAGTGATTTTTAATGGCTCGTCAGAGCAAATGTAAGAAACTCGATCCTTTCCGGGATCGAAACCAGAAACTTCGTGACCTAGAGGTAAATGGATTGACTACAAAGTGAGAGAAAGAAATAGTATCAGTTATGTTTAAAATTTTTACTGAATATGATGCAGGGGATGTCTAATGAAATTCTTTTTTGTTTTAATGGTAGTGCAACTAGGGTTGGCTATGTTTGAACCGGTATATTTCAATAGTTTTAGTTGAGAGTTCCTCTATTCTTTGTAGAGGCCTTTTATTTTTAAAATAAAATGTTTATTTAGCATATTAGCATTATTATTATTAACCCAACAAAATTAAAGAAAATGAAACATTTTTCTTGGAAAATTTATTTTAATAACTATAAACTTTTAATATTCACGCTAATTGGATTTAGTATCCCCTTGATGATTGGCGTAGGCTTCAAGAAACTACTCGACAAAACTTTCCCAAAACTTATCATGACAAATCGGTATTTAGGCATTTTATGATTTTCGGTAATTGCAATGATTCAACCTCTTCATTGTGCAGAACTCAATTCGCAATTGATTCAAGTAAGTATTTTTAATTGATTGCAGTAATTTTCTCACCGTTTCCAGACTTCGATCAATCTTTTTTATCAATTTATAAATTCCTAAAAATATTTAACTTTAAAATTATTATTTATTTTACAAATAACGTTTTTCAATACTTTTCTTCTATATTTTTCATAATTTCCAGTAATGAATCATTATTTTCAATATTTCTAAAAGTTTTAAATTCGAATTTTATTAAATAAATTCTTATTTACGTTACTTCTCTTTGCCCTCTCTTACTCATGAAAAAGTGGAATGCGATAGACCACTTGAAATATTCTCAAATTGCATATTTTCATAATTTAAAATGCCCATAATAAATGATTGTGTCAATAATTTTTGTCCTCTCGTGTTATTTTTTTATTATAGGATTGTTGTGTGTAGTGTGTGTATGTATTTTATTTTTGTTATTAAAATAGTTTTTTTTTCTATGGAAAATTCATTTAATTAACAAAAATGCCATAGTTCTTCGCCATTTCAAGTAGATATAAATTTTTTCTATACATAAATTAATTCTTTTTTTATAGAAGAGCTTTGTTTTTTTATAAGGTAATATTTATTGTTGATTTCATAGTATGAATTTTTATATAACAAAAGTAACCAATATTGCGTTGTGGACAAATCTACATATCAATGAAATATATTTTAATATTAAGAATGTTTTAAATGTGAACAAACTGTACACAGCGGATTAATAATTCTTTTCTCAGCAAAAGAATATAGGAGCAATTAGGAGACTAAAAATTTACAATAGAAATTATACAAAAACTAACTGAATCTAACTAAATCTCTAACTGTGTTATATACATTACATGCCGTTTTGAGTTAATAGATGAGATAATTCATATAAGAATATGAATAAAATGCACTTTAGACAGGTTCATTTAAAATAAAGACATCTATTTTTTTCTTAACATTTGACATGCTTTCATTTACAATTTTATATATCTTCTTTTAGTTTTTGACTATAAATTCATGTTTTTTTATTTAACACAAATGTTTGGGATTGTCTTCAAATTGTAATTTAAATTATAAATTCTACTAGATTATCAATTTTTTTTAGAAAAACTTCTGAAAATATCCAAAGTTTCGTAGAATATTTCCATGATTCAAAAAGTAATAAAAATTATAATTATGATCCTATATCCTAATATATATTGTAAAAGTTATGATACTTCATAAAAATTCAAATATTGCGCATTGCGTAATATTATATAGTGAGTGATTATTAAAGTCATACTATTTAAAGAGTTACACAAAATATTATGCAACTATAATTTTTAAGATAGATTCGAGCATTCTAATTTTAGTATCAGTATTGTTGTGGTTTTTGTCGGTGAATTTAAATAGGAATTATTGTCGATCTGACTCCAAGCGTGCTTTAAACAACAGTAACGAACTCCAAACGATATAAACTTTATTGATTAATACACTTTATCTCCACTTTAAAATGACACAACGAATTATCAATCGATCACACTTAGTGCTTATTGCGACCCTTCGGAAGAATAGAACTTTTCGGATCAATTAGCTTTACAATCAACTGACTACTGCGGTGGGTTTCTGAGATCGTTAACTCTGATTTAGTTGCTTCGCTTTGCTTTGACCTTGCTTAATTTCTGTTTCAAATTTCTCTTTAATTTCTTTTTTGTCTTTCTTTATCTTCTGCAATCCTTTGTCTCCTGCAAATTTCTTGTCTCTCACAATTTTTTTCTTTCGTAGTTTTGGCCTTTCGCAAGTTTTTCTCTTAAATTTTTTGTGTTGATTTTAATTGCGCTTCCTTTTTATACTCCATCATTCAATAACACTTACTGATGTCGAATAGAATTTCTGATATCTTTTAATCGCTAATTCATTTTGGGCCACCATGATCACTGACGGCTGTCCAGATAAATCATTTTTTGGAGATGCCCTTTCCCAGATTTTATCTTGAAAGGGCTTTCGAGATGATGTGCGAATTTTGTTTTCCAAAATTTGCACTTGTTAATTATAAATGACCTTCTTTGATTTAATTGTCTGTTTTTATTGATTTTCTCTTATTCCTTTCTCGTTGTTCAACATTTCGTTTTCATTCTCTTTTTATGAGGCTCCAGAACCACATCTTACTCACTTCTCATTGTTTCCCCCAATCATTTTACATTATTTTATTCCATTATTTAGGTATCCTCAACAGTTTTGTAAGATATTGCTGAAAATGTTTAATCAAGAATGGAAACCCAAGTTAATTTCGGTTAAAATTTTCCCGGTTTTATATTCCTTTTCGGTTAAATCGGTTTGCAAAATAACGGTTAACCGTTAAAAACCGATTTTTTAAAATTACTTTGTTAGCGTAAAAGAAGTTTAGTTTTACGGACATCAGAAGAGCACATTCTGCAATTATAATAACGTGAATGATTTTTAAAATTTCAGTTTCAAACTGCATAAGCATACTAGCTGCATAGTAATTACAAAAATATAATGCCAAAATATATTTTAAACAGAACTTAACATTTACCAATATTTAACCCAACTGTTAATGTAGTATTATAAAAAAAGTGAAACTATAATGAATATGATAAATAATTGAAAAAGCGACCTTTATAATGGGTCGCTATTATAAAAGCCAATTTTAGAGAGGTCGCTCTTATCGAAGATTTTGTGTATATACAATTAGCATTTTTTACACAACTATAAATATAGCATAAAAATAAAGAATACACTATGTGATCAGACAGGAAATGAGATAACACCTGAGTTAACTGAACAATTAGGAGATGATATTTTGCATTTTTTTTGTTTTCCATAGTGCTGCTTGAGGCTTTTGTTTTTAAAATTGGAGTAGTCATCTTGATGTTTACTTCTTACGTGACGTTCTAAATTTGCAATGTGCTTTTGAACTGTGTAACTACCCAACCTAATAATATATTAATCTTGGTATTCTTATACATATACATTTTTTTATATTTTGTATTTTTTCTCTTTTCTCAGTTGTTTTTTTTATAAATAACCACAAAATTGTCATATCTCGTCTTTTATTAGAAGTTTCTTTAATGAAATTGTTTATTGGGATAACCATATTTATGAAGGGTATGACATAAGCTTTAGGAAATACTTATTCGTATGATGAAAGGAAGAAAAATAAATTTAGTAGAACACATTTTCAATTAGAAAATTAAGTAATTTTAACCAGTTTTTTTAGAATTTCGGGTAAAGGTAACCGGTTTATGAATATTTTTTTCGGTTTCGGTCAAGGTTAGTGAAATATTTAGAAAAATTACAGTTAACGGGTTTTGAAAACCGGTTTCCATTACTGTTTTTAATAAAGGACAATTTTTAGTTATAAAATAAACTTTATTATCATTAATTTGTTAAATTTATTATTTAAATTTAGTATATTGCTTTTGATTATAATTTTATAAATTAGAACTGCCCAATCGCCATGCCCATGTTCTGAATAATTTATATAAAAATTGGAGTATTGGATCTGTGTTATCCGATGAATTTACCAAGTTCTACTTCACCTGGTACCCTAATGCTATTACAACTCAATATAAAATGTCTCGAATTTTATTTCCTGACTGCAAATACACTGATTCAAACTTCCCTGACTCCTATTGTGACGACTCGATTAACCAGCTAGCAAAGATCGTGTGGTTTGGAATCAAAACTAAAGCACCACTAATATACAATTTGGTAGATTCATTTCAGTTAACTCAGGAAGATTTAGTTGGATTTTTGAAAGAGGTTTTAAAGGATTTTTATTTGAAAATTTAATCAAATCGAACCAGGTTAATATTTCATCTGGCAATATAGAACAAGAATATTTTAAAATAGCTTGTAATTGGGTACTCAACTATAAAGCTGCCTGGAAACCATTTACGGTTGGTTGGAATACCACAAAAGAGCTATACATAATTATTCTTTTGCCTAACACGGACTCTAATATTTCACAGGATGAAAAAAATGGTAGACTTTAATTGTGTATATTGTTCTTCTTCTTCTTCTTCTTCTTCTTCTTCTTCTTCTTCTTCTTCTTCTTCTTATTATTATTATTATTATTATTATTATTATTATTATTATTATTATTATTATTATTATTATTATTATTATTATTATTATTATTATTATTATTATTATTAATAATATTAATTGTTATTATTATTATTAATTAGCGTTAAAATCGGCATTGCGATATTTGAACAACAATTTTTCATATTTTGGTAGCCGTCAGTATAAGGTACTAGTAAAATACACTAACGTTACTTGTGAGCAATCCGATATTATCCAAGAATATCTAAAACTAGTTAGCCCTGCATCTGAAGAAGAGCATCATCATGAAGTGGGAATTATATGTAATTATTTCTTATGAAAAGTTATTTTACTTTTACTCATTTAGCTGGCTTGTCTACTTATTGTATGAATGAAATCTATAAGTTAACGAATGCACAAAGAAAAATCATGGTGAGTTTTCGACATGAAATATATCCGATATTAGCTCGACATGGTAAAAATCAGATTTTGAATATTTCATATATCTATCAAACAATGCCATCAAAAGAAGCATATTAGTAAGTTTTTTTAATGTTCAATATTTGCTTATTTATTTTTTAAAATTCGTTTTCTACATTTCCATTGGGTATAAATATGAGTTCAAAATTTTTTATAAATTAATTTTTGTATATTAATTAGGCTTAATATTTAATGATCAGTAAAAAAGTGTAAATAGTCAGGAAATATATACTAAAATTGTCAGTAAATAAATGAATAGGAAAATCAGCAATTTTTATATAATAGATCAGTTAAATATTTTATTTGATTAGTAAATTAAAAATTTATTATCGGTATTTTACTTGAAAATTATCAGTAGAAATATGTTGGGTTTTTATATAGAAAGTCGGTGCTTAGGTCTGACTCCTTGGTGTCCTTTAATCGATTTAATTAACCCAACACAATAAGATTTATTTCCAATTTATATATCACAGCTTTATTCACAACTTTCACAAAAATCGATTCAATTCACAATACTCTACACAATTACTCTGCACGATTTCACAAAATTCAATGCATAGGGATACGTCTTCCAAAGGGAGATGTCTCTGTCTGGTACGCATTTTGTTTGACTGGTTGATTTATCTTTAAATTTAGTACCTCCCTTATTCCGCTCTCTGAAATATTCTCTTCGGCCAACTGGCAATTTTGTTGATCTGCCTTTTCTTTTTATACTCATCTCGGAACTTAAGTCACCCACAAACTAAATTGGTTTTGGCATTTTTACATCTCTGTTCAAAACCAAATTAGTTATTTCTGGGCTCGCGGGGTTTCCATTTGTTTACAATAATTATTTTTGGTGGCGGGTTTCTCTTTTATCCCGGGTTTTCTTCGTCAACCAATTTCGTTTTCCGTAATTAGAAAATTTGTTGACGTTCCGGGTTTCTCACATTATTCGGGTTTTCTGTTGGCTCGAACTTCCCATTAGCTCGGGTTTCCCATTAGCCAATTAATTTTTAATTAATTTCTATTTTTATTAAATATTTCCTTCTGGGGACCAACAATCGATTTAATTTTATTATATTTTGATTCGTCTCGTCATTTGGCATCCGCCCATACTCGTTTCCCCCGATAAATATTTATTTTAAAATTTAAATTGATTTTGCCTTTTTAATTATTATTTTCGAATATCAATGTTTTTATTGATTTTCCATTTTTACTTTTGTGCATTTTGTTAACCCCAAGATATCTCCTCCCTTTAATTTAGATTCGTCCTCGAATCTAAATATTTCTGCTAGACATACATACAAATATACATACACATCATATTTTTTTATTTGACGTCCAACGGACACTTCTATAATAAAAACGATAATGATACTAATAATAATGATATTAACAATACTGATAAGTGATAATAATATCACTAATTTTAATTACGACGTATAATAATAATAATAATAATAATAATAATAATAATATAATAATAATAATAATAATAATAATAATAATAATAATAGCAATCATAGAATAAATATTGTACAACTAAAAAAGCTATAGCTCGCATGGTTTTTGTCATTGTTTCTCTTTGTATATTCCATGATGTTAATTTTTTTAGCTCCATCCATAATTGATTTTCCCCATTCAGGATTTCTATCTATTCCCTTGATAATGTGTATGTAACACTCCTCCCTTCTGGATATCTGCCTCTCTTCCGATAATTTAAATTCGACTTGTCGATGAACTTTAAGAATTTTGATCTTCATTTTCCTATCGTCAATTCTTAGATAGTTTTGGATCTGTAGATTATCATTGATTTGGAATCTTTGACCTGCGTGATTTCTCTGTAGTTTGGAGTAGCTGTCATATACCAATCTTGTCCACTGAATTTGTTCCATTTTATGCTAAAATTATTTACAATTAAAGTTAGGTTAATTTTAGATTTTGAATCCAGGGTTAAGATGAAGCACCCGAAGGGTACTTTCTCACCTACTAGCTATATAAATAATAATAATAATAATAATAATAATAATAATAATAATAATAATAATAATAATAATAATAATAATAATAATAATAATAATAATAATAATAATAATAATAATAATAATAATAATAATAATAATAATAATAATAATCGCGACACATATTGTTATAATAATGATCGTCACGAATAGTGTTATGCACGCAAATTCATTATCATTTAGTGTTAATGATATAGTTTTATTGTTCAAAATAGACACATTGGTATACGAAAAGTTGGTTTCATTGGCCGATTGTGGGGTTCGAATAACTTTCAATACCGTGATGCGGAGTTTGAGCAAGTTTGTCTTCCACAAATATTAGTTTCCATAAGTCAGAAAATAGATAACGTCGATAATATTTGATTTTTACAAAGACTAGTTTCGAGGTTAATGTCGATGACAAACGCCGAAAAGTTAATATCTGAGATTTATTCTCGCCTTCTAGCACTGATTGATTTTTCCCAAAGTAATATATAACAGCTCTTTGATTTATATTCGCATGTCTCGTAACTTTTATGGATTGATTGAAATAATCGAAAGTCACTCGATTTATTTCATTTATTACTCGTATCGTTTGTTGATCGGAATGAATCTTGACCCACTGATTATCGCTATCCGTTCCGTTTTCATATACGGATTTTTCGTAATAATGAATTAGGACAGTATGTCTGAAACAATTTTAAATCAATATACTTTATAAATGGCTTCCTGCTATTTAATGTATCTATAGCATGGTGTTGGAAAACCGTTTTTACTTGTTGGGATTCCTGAGGTTCCCAATACACATTAATCTCGTTAAGCACTGGTTCAATTGATACTCGGTTCCATAATTTTTTGGCCAAATATTGATACGTATAATATTTTGTATTTTCGTATTATTACTTTTTGAATCCAATTCTGTAATTAACCAGGGATATTCATAATTCATTCTCAAGTGACGAGCTACATGGCTATTTTTATTGTAACGTAATTTTATTGGAGGTTCAAAAAAATTCAATAGACCACTTATTTCGACTTCATCTCCCATTCCACAATGATAAATCCATACAATTTGAGTATATGTTGAGTATATACTAATTTTCTCTAACAATGGCACGGTTTTAATTGCATAAGATGGAAGCATTCGCTTTGCATTCGTACACAAAACATTCATAATCATTATTGTAATAATCAATAAAACTTTATTGATGTAACTTAATGGAGCTGGGTTTTTCGTAAATTTTTGTTTAATTGCTGTCCCATCTTCATCTTTGTTTAGTTTCAACCTTAACGGATATCGTGCTACATCTTCAGCTGGTACTTTTTTACACCTATTTACATGAACAACAATCGTTCCAGCTTTTTTGTTGTTTTGCGGACGCAATTTAAGATTAGTCTCTGTTGTATCACATACTAGATATGGTCTTTTAAATGGTTTCTTTAGTTTTACTGATAACCCTTTTGTAGGCTCCGGTTTATTTAAATACACAAAATCTCCAACTTTAATATCATGTGCATGCGTGCGCTTATCATAGCATTCTTTATAAGCTTCTTGGTGATGTTTTATTTTAAGTCCAGCTTTGATCCACACTGATTGCAGTCGTTCTTGCATAATTACTTTATAATCAGTTACGTTCATATATTGAGAAATAGATGGCTGAAATTCATGATCAATTGGCATATTGTTCCGCAGTAAATACATGAGATAAAAAGGTGTTTCACCCGTACTTTCGTTTACTGCATTGCAGTACGCAAATAAGCAAGGTTTGATAAACAAATCCTTGTCCTTCTGCTTCCGGTTTACATATGATGATATCATATTAATTAATGTACCGTTTAATCTCTCCATAGACCGCCTGTTTGCTGGTGATAAGGTGATGTGCTTAGTTTCAATAAACTAAATAGTTCCGTTATTGACTTGAATAAATCACTTTGAAAATTCGTCCCTTGGACTGTGAGCAGTTTCTTTGGTGCTCCGTACCTAAAAATAATGTTTTCCACGAATATTCTTGCCGCTGTTTCTGCTTTCTGATTTTGCATAGCATAAGCCTCAGGTCATTTAGTTAAGTAATCACAAAACGCTATGATATATTTGTTTCCGCTAGTAGTTTCTGGTAGTGGACCGACAATGTCCATTGCTGTCATTTCCATTGGTGCTTCTGGAACGGACATATGTTTTAAAGGAACCTTTATCTTCAGTTCTGTGTTACTTCTAGTTAAACATACTGCACAAGTATGACACCATTGTCTAACATCTTTTTCCATAGTATCCCAATAATACTTTCGTTTCAATCTTGATAGTGTTTTTCGAACTGATAAATTCCCTCCTAATGCTCCATCATGATACAACAACAGTAATGTTTTGTAGGAACGATAATTAATAAATTTTCATTTTTTACATATTTTAATAAACCATTATGGATAACGTATTTATGTTTTTCTTCGACAAAATGCTTCCAGTCACTTTCTTTCTTGATTGTAACCGCATGTTGACGTAATTGATTTAGTTCATCATCATCTTCTTGATCATTTTGTAAGTTTTCGATATTCTTTGCCATTTTAATAGCCATAAATATTGTATCATCGTAATTGATTTTACTTGAAACAGTATTATCTTCCTCGGGTATTCTTGACATAGCGTCTGCATTCGCATTCGACTTTCCTGTACGGTACTTTATTTCGAAGTCATATTCTTGCAACGCGATTGACCATGTGATTAACTTACTAGCCGAATCTCTGTGCTTCATTAACCATTGTAACGGATTATGATCCGTAAAGACGACAAATTTTCATCCAACTAAGTATTGTCGGAAATCAGTTATCCCATAAACTAAAGCTAACGTCTCTTTTTCAATTGTTGAATAATTCTTTTCATGAGGTTTTAATGATCGACTGACATAAGCACTAGCATGATCTTTTTCACCTTCAACTTGCTGTCTCAATACAGCACCTATTTCAAAATTTGTTCCATTCGCACTTTGACGGCTTTATTTTTAAGTTTGTCTCTAATAATCTCTTGAATACCTTTTCCACATCTTTCAAATGTTCGTGAATATTATTATGTCGTCGATGTATACTAATGCGTGCGGGATGTCACGCAAAACAAAGTTTATATCCCTCTGAAATGTAGCAGGTGCTCCAGTCAACCTGAACGGTTACACATTAAACTCATACAGGTCTTTACCGTCTGAAAATGCGGTTTTCCTCCTGTCTTCATCTTTAACTTTAAATTGGTTATACCCTTTATTGAGATCGATTACTGTAAAAAATTGCACCTCCTCCATTTGATCAAAAATTTCTTGTGGGAATGGTATAGGATAGGTATCTTAAGTCACCATCTTTCTTTTTCACTACCACTATAGATGATGAAAATCGTAATGAGCTATCTCGAATTATTTTGGATTCCTTCATTGGTTTGATTTGCCGGTCACTTTCTTCTTGATGTATATATGGAATTCTATACCACCGTAGCTTGATTGGGGTTTCGTCTATTAACGGTATCTCGTGCTCAATTATTTGAGTAAGTCCCAAATCATACTCATGCTTTGCAAATATATTTTTATATATTTTTAATAATACCGTGAATTCTTGTTTTTGCTCTATTGTTAAATCATCACTTATAACTTGAGGTTTTTTATAAATTTTAATATTTAAAGGAAACTTCTGAACTTCTTCGGATTTAATTTTTGTTAATTTTCCCAATTTCGTTTTTGGTTTCATTTGAATGGACTTCGTACTGCAATTAGCTATTCTTACTGGTACTGATTTGTTTTTGACTTTTACTATTTCATCATACATAGGTACATCGTACTTTTCGATTAGTTTTTTGTTTAGTTCAAAAATACAATCCTCCTCTGATGCATTCATTACATTAGCATAATTTATTACTTCACTGTTCGGTGGCACTTCTAATGTTTGATTTAGAAATAAAGGAAACTTCTGAACTTCTTCGGATTATTTTTGTTAATTTTCCCAATTTCGTTTTTGGTTTCATTTGAATGGACTTCGTACTGCAATTAGCTATTCTTACTGGTACTGATTTGTTTTTGACTTTTACTATTTCATCATACATAGGTACATCGTACTTTTCGATTAGTTTTTTGTTTAGTTCAAAAATACAATCCTCCTCTGATGCATTCATTACATTAGCATAATATATTACTTCACTGTTCGGTGGCACTTCTAATGTTTGATTTAGAAATAATTCTCCGGCTCTATGCACAATTTCTCCTGTCTGGCCTTTTAACAAATTTCCGGTTTTCAAATCAAGAGAAATCCCTTGCAGTTGCTCCATAATGTCCATGCCAATAAGAGATTTTACTGGACTTTTTCACATCACTGATACCCAAAGATTAACTTCGCTTTTAATTTTCCTATAATATTTAACATATTACGTGACATTGATTTAATGACATGATCTGGTGGCTTTAACTTGGCTTTCTCCTGTCGGGTTAAGAATTTTTCTGACACTATCGTATGACTTGACCTTGAATCTAACAAAGCTTCAATTTTCCTTTTATTGAACTGTATGGTTGTTTGAGGTTGTTTGCTCCAACCACTATTGTCATTAATGCATAACTACATAGAAGACCAAGTATGTTCTTTCTTTCAATTTCAGCGCTCGTTGGTTCCATCTTTTCTAATTCAACTGCGATATTATCGACTGATTTCATTTCTTTCAGTTTCTCGACTGGATATACCGGTGCTGTTGGCACAAACGTCGGGGTGTACCACCGAGTTAGAGTATCAATTCCGCTCAATTTAGGGATTGGTTCATACAAGAACCTGAACTCTGGTTCTGTTGTATTTTTCACTATCTCTCCGAAAATATCTTTGCTCGGGCCTGTCACCGTGCTATCGTCATTATGAGCACTATTTTTGTTTTCCGATTGACATAAAGATTCCTCGCTTTTTTGATCATTTTTCAACTGTGATTTTACTTTTGCCATTTCTTTCTATTGATGATTTTTAATAAAGAACCTAGCCACAAAAGGAATACACTCAATAATCAATTTCCATGACAATGCGGAAATGACATATTTTCGATGGGCTGACAATACCTGTGATACTATTACCGTTATTGTTACTACAATTACATATATTCCAATTAAACCGGCATATGCCTGTCTCAAGAACATAAATTTGCCCCAAACCTTTTCCATTGTTTTATAGATAGCTTGTTTGAAATGAATAATTATAATGCATATTTTAAATAATTATGATCACCACGATAGGATCTGTGCCAAATACATTTGCTAATTAACATGACCCATTACCTTTTCCTCTATGAGATCATTTTCCTTTATTTGTTAGAGTTTAATATCGTTCATTTAGCACTTTTATTTCTTACTCAGAATTATGCTCACAACGAGCTGATTGCAGAACAAATTTTATATGATATCACTTTCCAGGTTCAAATAAACAAATAAAAGCAAGCATCCTTGTTTTTATTTTTAAATAATACCTTGTAAGGGTTTGATTAATGTTGAGGTCTCAAAATATTATTTGAAATCCCAACGTGGACTGGCCACTGATATAAATAACAACGATAAGTCTTGTATAAATATTTATTGAATAAAAAAATTTATTTTTATAATCAATGTAATCTTGTGTACAATATCCAAAAAAACTGATTTCTTGTTATGCATATTGTTAGAATGTATATTTTGAATGTTACAAAAATACCTGCGCGTTCGTTTCCCTATTTGTTACCCGTTTCTGTCTGTTATATTTTATGATCTCTAAATATTGCCTTTAAAAAGATCTTTGTCTTATTAGGAAGGATTTTTTGGCAACTAAAGTAAATTTTTGTGCGCTATGTATATAATTTCTTCTACACCGGAAATTACCTTATAAATTATTTTATTTTTTATTATTAATCTTCTTTATTAGATTATTAGTTATTGTAATTGATCATATGGGGTGTTGGGAAATGGTTTGGATTGTTAGAGTTTTTGTCATTTGGGAGGTTGGGAATTGTTTTAATCTGCCTCTTAAGATAGCTCTTCTGTGTATACATTGACCCTATAGTTTTTCAGTTCTGTTCTGTAATATTTGTTCCATACAAATGTGGTGATGGGCCTGCCCTCACCATCCAACATTATTAACTTTTTTATTACATAAATTAAAGCTTATTTTAAGTGAAATTTCTGGCGGGCTATATCTAGTGGCGTAACTTCAAATTCTGTCCCTCGCAGTTGCGGGCATATAAGTATGCTACTGGCTATATCAAACTTCTATAAATCTACACAATTGTTACAAAAAGACAAATGTTGAAATTTTCTTGATTCTCATCGTTAAAAACAACGCTGTAATCAATTTTTGTAATTTTGGTGGCTTTTGAATGTTTATTAATAATCTTGATCCTTCCCCAAAGAAAACAATTATGAGTAAGGTATTGTAACATGCTTATATCGTTTATGATAATTATTATAATTAAATAAATTTTATTTTACAATAATTTCATTGTAATGGTGATTATGTCATTAGTTTTATTTTGGAAAAATTAATCACGACTTATGATTGGAAATATGTGACAATCATTACAGACACTGATGACTATAGGAGTGGTCTAAATGCCAGTTTTATTCACAAGGAACGGGTCTATCAAAATAAGAAAATAGACAAAGCCCTTTTTGATCAGGTAGAATTTAACATCCTGCTAAATCAGTGGTTCTTAACTTTTTTAGTGATCGTTAGCCTCTTAAATCTAGAAAATGTTCTCGCACCCCCTTGAAAAATGTGTTTATATGTCTTTATTAAATAAAATACATCTATTTGAAGAAAATGTTTTTTTAAGAAACATACAAATAAATATATATGCAAAACAATATCTAAATTTTAATTTCTTCGTTAAACTATACCGTTATTGTTCGTATTCAGAGAATGCATACATGTGCACATATCAGTCAATTTTTTACTGTAATGCTTTTCCTCGTATGTGTGATGCGTTGAGGTGAAAGGTAGAGGTTTCAAAAGTCGACGTATTGTTCGCTCGTTTTTTCGAAAGTGATAGTTTCCAACAAAAATTATAAACTTTTCTCGCAACTCTGAAAATGATTTCGCCCATCTATAGGGGTGTCAAGACCCCAAGTTAAGAACCACTATGCTAAGCAGTGTAAATTATTATCGATTTGCACGTTTATTGATTTATTACGATCGATTTGCATGTTTATTGATTTATTGCGATTGATTTGTTTTAATTATTGAATCAATAATATTGATTAAAACATTTTCAGCAACCTAATTGTTAAAAAACATTTTGTAATCATTAAAATCTCTAAATAATGCAAACCATTGTTTTCTTTTTTCCTTCATTCTGTTTTCTGTTGATATTTCATTAATTTTCACAATGAAAATATATCAAAAACTTATTTTTCTGTGTAGCACAAAATTTAGGCACTGCATTTATCAAGTGATTTTTGCTACACAGTGAAATAATTTTTTATATATATATTCATAATGGAAATAAATAAAATAAAAATGGTTGAAAAATTAAGCGCTGAGGCGGTTTTCAGTAAATGATAATTTATATACAATCAAAACAATAAAGCAAAAACGGGTTTTAAAAATGAAATGTTTTAATTAAATTAATTTAAATATCAATAAAAGAGAGAAAAAATATTTATAATGAGAATAAAGGTTTTTTATAAAAAAGTAATGATTATCTTTTGTAGTTTCTTCGGCAAAATATAGAGAAATTAAGTGCGAGAATTTTCCTGTTGGATTTTAATGAAGCTGATATTTTCCAAATATTATGCACAGCGGGGAAATTAAAAATGACACTAGAAAATGGATTTGTTTGGATCATAAATCGATATTTTGTAAATCAGTCAATAATAAACAGTTTTTTATGGTGCAAATCTGAAATCGAATCAATTACTTCAAATTATTTATATCTCAGTCCATATATCAAACCCGCTGTCGAGTGCAGTGACTTTTATTCAAATAATTTATTTCGAGCTGTGAAATTTCTAGGAAAGATGGTCTATTTTGCCCTTAAAAAAAATCCAAGTTTTTTTGAGTTCAATTCGGATATTCTGATGAATTATTCTCGCAATGTAGAATCCAGGGAATATTTTTGTTCAGGAAAATTGATATCCCATTCTCCTATCAAGATGAACGAAAATTCATTTTTCTGGAAAGTTTGGAGTCTTTATAAAATTAATGGAAGTAAAACTACAACACTTTTTGAATTTACACTTTCTGAAAAATTTCATATTTTGGACACTTACGAATATAAGTTAAAGTATGTTATATTATTATTATTATTATTATTATTATTATTATTATTATTATTATTATTATTATTATTATTATTATTATTATTATTAATAATAATAATAATAATAATAATAATGGGCTAAAGATATAGGAAAAGTAATTCAAATAAATTTCCATTAGAAAAGGTTTTTTACGTCAGAAAATAGGACAAAAGATTCAGAAAAAAACGAAAATGATACACCAATTTGAAGATATCCAATCAGAACGAGAAACAATAATCCAAAGCTCAAGTTCGATTAAAGGAGCGGCGGGATTTCAGATATATAATTAATATCTTTTATTATTTCAATATTGATTTAAATAATATTGAAATAAAGTTGTTTTAATATGGTGATATAATAAATAGTTTTTGAATTTAATAAAGTTCTCTTACATAATTTATCATCAAAAATATGACATCTATATATCAATTAAATCTTCAATTTTCTTTTACCATATATAGTATCTCTTTTAATTTTCAATTTGTACCTTCTTATTTTCTCATTTCATCATACATGCTCTCTTTTCTTTCTTTCTTATAATTTTCTCTTTCATACGCTAAATAACATCTTTAAATAGGATGGTACTTTTGATTACATTTATTTTGATTTCTTTTATTTCTAAAGACATTTCTAGTTTACATTTTTATTTACACAGCATAGTACAGTTTCTGTTTTCGAATGCAGTGTAAAAATAATTAATTTAAAGTGATTATCATTTTAAATTTAACAACATTGTGAAAATCATGCGACAATAAAGATGTTGCACCAGTTAGATTCCTAGGTTGATATGTAACATTAATTTGTATTATTTAAAAAAGCTTTATGTAAAATGAAATAAAAAAAATTCAAAAATTCGCATTTTTTTTTCCACCATTGGCTTCATATCTTTTACAGCTCACCTCTAGTTTTTATTATGATATTTACAAAAAAATGGATCTTTATCCCTGGGCTCGTTAAATATTTTATTTATGAATTTTCGTCGTTTATATTAATAAGACTGAACAAAACTGCCAAAAATTCATACTAAATGAATGAAAATAATAATCTTTTTTAATGTTGTATTTATTCTGATAAAATTTCAAAAATTTATTTTATGCGACACATATTTTGAGCTTTGCCATTATGAATTGTTATTTAATTAAATTTAAAATAATTGGTTTATAAAAAAATTTTGTTGTATAGAATTAATTTTTGACCTCTTGTTAGAATGAAACTAAATTAAATATCAAAAGAAAACAGATCAAATGTGACCAAAAAATAAAATATTTTACATTTAGCTTGAAAACAATGAAGGCACATAATTAAAATATATACAATTCTAGAAAGGTTGACAATAAATGAGTATTAAATTATCATCCAAATAAAATTCAATTTTCATAGTTTATGTTTGAAAATTCTTCTTTACTCCGTGAAATTTCTTTTCATTCCAACATTTGGAAACTTAGAGTTCTACACAGTGATATTCTAGCTGTGCTTTTTCACTAGCCCGTCATTAATTTGCTCTTTATATTTTGGTATACATATTTTATAGAAAATAATAAATAAAATTTATAATATATAAACAAAATATAAATGGAAATAAGAGAATTTACAATTATGAATTTATAAAAGAAATTATTATTTTTTTAATATTTTAAGGAAAATCCAATCTTGGAATCCCCCGAAAGACGCCAGTTTAAATGAAGATTGTTGGGTTGGATCATTGACGAAAATTCTACACGTAAACTGTGTTATTGCTGAAATGCTAGTTCTGATGACCATCTCATTTTTTATACTTTTGGTCTTCATATTTATCATTTTGATTTTCTACAAGTATAAGACCAGGAAAATATACTATCCTATGAAAACAGTTTTTCATGAGTTAGTTCAAGATTTGTTGGATATTGATGTGAGTAACTTATTATTTTATCAATATATAATTTAAAAAATTAGGTATTTAAAAATATTTTTTATCCAATATTTCAAATTACACTAAGGCCTCGCTTTGCGTCGACTTTTTTCGAAACGTATCTACGACGCACAGCGAGGTCTTATTAGTGTATAGCAGAGCTTCTTAAACTTTTGTAATACACGACCCCATTTATGATTGCGAGTTTCTTGACGACCCCATACAAATATAAAAGAAAAATAAATTTATATTTTTTAAAAATTCCTATAACATCTTCTAATTCATAGTAAATGTTATTCAAGTTATTACAATACTCTTAATAGAAATGCATGTACAAACAATCTTTCCGAATTAGAAGATTTTATTATATATTTATCTACGATAATTGTTATTTTATCTTTATAACAATAATTTTACAAGTTAAAAAACATTTTCTGTTAAATTGTATTTTTATCTCTCGCGACCCCAGAATTTTGCTACGCGACCCCGGTTAACCGTTATTTTACAAACCGGTTTAACCGATATCATTCTAGAGAAAAAAACCTGTTAAACTTTAACCGAAATTAATTTCGGTTTCCATCCCTGCTTTGAATACTTGAGTGTTTTCTCATACTACTTTAAAACCAGTTCTATGAAGTTAAAGAAAATGACAGTTTTTTATAGTTTACATACTATAATTTAATTTCCAAAAGAATATTAAAAAAATTGAGAAAATATCAAATAAACAAAACTAAAAATGAAATGATTAACAATTGAAGCCATGTTGTATTACGATTTTTGCTATAAAAGCTAAGAAACATGTGATGTCATTGTGGAAGAAACAAAAGAATTGGATATTCACCGACGTACCAAATCTCAATTGTGGAAGCAACCACCACTATCTTTACAAAATATTTTCTAATTTTTGAAAATTAGGTAATTATGGAAGAAAAAAAGATTATTCTAAAAATTGAAATCTTAGCAATTTCTTCAAAGTTTTATGATCTTTGTAACTAATTATCCGTGAAAGATGTTAAAATAGTAAATCTGATTAGGTCATCAACGTGGATTAGATAATCATTAACCACATCCATGTCAAAACACTTGGTTAATGTTCCGAGCTATAGTTAATGTTCTATGACTGAATACTCGTGGTTTTAAACAAATTTCTCAAAGAAAAATACTACAGATTATCACTACAAACAAAAATATGCATTTAAAAGAATAAAGTGTGTAATGATGTACATTACAATTAAAAACAAGAACAATCAAATTGAAATTCAGAGATATTGTCTGTCAAAGTTACTTATTAGAAAAATGGGGCATTGAAAATTTATTAACCAAACAGTTTTTAATCAAAAAATTATATATTGCATACCGCCCGACTTAATTATAGAAATTAAAATAACATGCCAACTCACTGCTAATTGCTTTATATGTGTCTACCACACGCGAATGTTAATTAATTGCTACAGTAAATGGTTAAATTTCATGTTAAAAATAAATTTTATTTATTTAAATATTCCAATTTCCGTTGGTTTTGAAAATTTTCGTTACTTTATATACTTTTCCACCACTTTCTACACTAAAGAAATTATAATAAAGATAGCTGAAAGAAATGAGAAATGTTTCGACAGTTTTAATAATAGGTTATCTTTGTTTTCTCTTTGAAAACTGATCAATTTTACAGAGGTTTATTCATTCAGATTGATAGTTCCAAACTTATTCTAAATCATATTATCGGAAGAGGTGCATTTGGAATGGTGTATGGGGGTGAAGCTCTTAATGCGCACGGAATGCTTGAAGCTGTTGCTGCTAAAACTATTAGCGAAAGCTCAAATTGGATTGAGAAAATTGACTTTTTCACAGAAGCCAAAGTCATGAGGAAATTAAAACATTCAAATATTGTTGAATTAATTGGAGTTTGCCTAGAAAACGAAAATAATCTCATATTTCTTATAATGGAATTAATGGTAGAAGGGGACTTAAGAAATTATCTTTTAAGTCGTAGATCAAAAGCTGCTATGTTAGTTAACTATTAATATTTTTACTGCTCACTTTCTGTAATTAACTGATTTTATTTGTCTGAGTTTTTTATTTATCAATTTTTTATTTTTCAGTTATAGGGAAAACTCTCTAGAATCCATTGAGTTACGTAATCGTCTGAACAGTTTTGCCAGGGATATAGCAGAAGGACTTAATTATATGCATTCACAATTCATGGTTCATCGAGATATTGCCTGTCGTAATTGTTTGATTTCGCACGACTTTCATATCAAACTTGGTGATTTTGGCCTCACAAGATATTTAATACCTCGATGTAGTACAGGAATATATAAATTCCAAGGAAACTGTAAGCAATTCATATTTTATACTTAAAAATAATTTTAAAATATAATAATAATAAAAATAATAAAAGTAACAGTAGTAGTGTGTTTTTAAGCGTTTCCAGCTCTCGAACCTGCCCGAGATACCCGAATTTCTCAAATTTACAATCTTTCTAATTTTCCAATTTTTCCAAATCTATGGTAAATATGGAATATGAAAAACTTTCACAAGTCTCAAATTCCTAAAAACACACTACTTGACTACAGGATGATAAAAATAAATCTTTGAATTTAAATTCTTAAAATTTCAAATTTTCATAATTTTTTAATTTTAAAAATATAATAATTCGAGAAAAATATTTTTGTAATTCTTGTAATAAATATCTTTCCAAAGCTCACGAAGCTGAACATGAAAAAACTAAAATCCACCAAAAAATGTCTCACACTTCACACCTTCGCACTTCTGGGGAGATCTTCAATTTTCAAATTCATCACTACTTGAATCTTCTTTATTAAAATTTTTTATTGAGTAATTTTCATATGGAAGAGTTGTAATTCCATCATCCATAATCCATCTTTTATCATCATAATTATCCAATGTTGTTTTTAAAGATTCCTCAAAATAAATTTCATGACTTGTTGATCTAGGATGATGAATTATTTCAACCTGTTTTCCAAATTTACATTCTTTTTAAAATCACTAAATTTTATTTTTTTACTTACAGATTTTTTAATTCCTTTATTTTTATTTTCTTTACCCTTGATTAATGCATAAAATAAAAAAAAAGTTGAGACCCCCCTTCCCCTAAAATTTTTTTTCTGTTGGAAGGGGTGAAAAAAAATTATTTGTTTTAATGAATGAATTTTTTTAAAATTATTTGTTTTATTGAATAAAAAAATTTTTATAATTATTTTTTTTAATGAAGTCAATTATTATTTAATTACTTTTGTTTAAATTTTTCAAATTTAAAAGTTTTTTTAATTCACGATAAAAAAGCCTAAAAATAAAAATTGGCTTAAATCGCCTACGATTGGTCATACTATAGTGAGGGGTGTTTTCGAATAAAATTGGTTCAAATCACCTACCAATTAAAAACCAATAAAAAGCCTAAGTATTTTTTCATACTTTAAACCCATAAAAATAAAAAATTGGCTCAAATCGCATGTCGACTAAAAAGCCTATAATATATTTGCTCGATTAAAAATCCTGAAAAAGTTTTTTATTTTTATTTTAATTACTTTAATTATTTGTTTTAATCAAGACAATAATTTTATTTATTTATTTTTTAATAATATTATTATTAAATTTAATTGTTTGTTTTAATCAAGCCAATTATTTTATTTATTATTATTTTTTAATTATTAAATTAAATTGTTTGTTTTAATCAAGCCAATTATTTTATTTATTATTATTTTTTAATTATTTTATTATTAAATTAAATTGTTTGTTTTAATGAAGTGAATTAAATAATTTTTTATTATTTTATTTTCATTTAATTATCATTATTTTTATTTTATTATTATTAATAATTTATTTATTTATTTATTTTTATTTTTAAAATTTAATTGTAAGTCTAAGAATAATTTTTCAATGTAAAAAAGATTGATAAATCATCGATAAATTTTGAATTGTAAAATTAACAAACTTTCAATCCATACAAATATTTTTATTGACAATAAAGATTAAATAAAAAAGATTAATTTTTATTTCAAATCAAAAATATCCGATTAATAAGCTTTACGCATTTCGGCCAACAATATATGAATTGTTTGGTCACGTTTGAAATTGTGGCAACATGGACATCCATTTGAACATGTTACTCTCATACTTTCTTCACAAACAGTGCAATTTGCATCTATTTAAGATAATTATTAAAATCCAATTTGACTTATAAATTTTGAATTAATTTCACAAAACATATTACTTTCGCAGTACTTGAAATAAATTTTCATATATTTATTGAAAATTATTAGATTTTTAAGTTTCTAAACATCATTGAATAAAGTTAATAGATAAAATAATTATCATCTACCACATTACTAGAAATTAAATGATTATCGACCAACCACTAAATAAGTTGAATTTTTAACAAAGCTCAAAAAACTACATGGAATAGGTACTTCTGTACTGATAGATACCGATAAGATCTACTAAAAATCAAAATATGTATGTTTAATTATTGTAAAATATTTGTTTTTGTAAAAATAAGACTTATCGTTAAATTATGATTAGCATGTGAATAGAATTTAATTAAAGTTGTGAGAAATATTTTAAGATGTTAAATAAAACTGATTAATTTGTAAATAATGTTAGTACTTTGAAGACATTTTAAAATAAGACCTTCAAGTTTCTTTTTACTATCAATTACAACCACATATACTTACTAATTAATTTATCATTCAGTAAACAACAAGAGTAGGAGTGAAAAGAATAGAAAATATGTAAAAATAAATTTAAGTAATTTTTTTGAGCTGTTAGCAATTAATTTATTTAGTGGTATGTGAAAATTAAATGAAAAGATTGGCTTTCATCTTTGAAAATAACTTATAATAAATGTTCATTGTTGGATGTAATTAAAAATATTACCAAAATAATAGAAAAATTTCAAAGTTTTTAAACAAAAATATTAAGTTTTACAAAATAATTTCAATAAATCACATACAAGACTGTAAACAAAGCAATAAATTTTTATTAAGAGAAAATACAACAATTGATTGGGCTTCAATGAATTTGATTAATAGTTTCTTGATAGCAACCAGGTAACTAAGCAACCAAACAATTTTGAGACATCAAGGATCGATAAGAGTGAAGAAGTTAATAAAATTTATAATTGAAATTGTATTTCTTTTGATTGTTCAAATTTTTATGTGCTTTTATTTAAAGATTTCTTGGTCAGTAAACAATTTTTGATATTGATTTGTTCAGTAACTAGTTATTGATAAAATATTGTGAATGAGTGTATAGTGAATAACTAAGTATTTTAAAAGGAAATGATTGAGAGAATTTTTTTTTATTTTTAAGTGGGTTAATTTAGTTGAATATCGGTGTTCAAAGGGTAAATATTATTTAAATAAGGAATTTTAATGAATAAGATACTCAATTATTCAATGCCTAGTATGTATATAGTGAGTTGTACAGTACTCAGTTGTTTGTATACAGTACCTAGAGAATGTTGTTCAGTTATTTATCAATGGATTGTTCAGTGTGTATGGGTTATCAGTATTCAGAAGTTGATAACAAGTAAGTTAAGTTTTTCTATGATTGTTGATGAATTTATTTTTATTATTATTATTTTGAAAATTTCATATTAATTTATAGTAGTGGGATTGCGGCCCGCTGGCTCACATACCCCCCTCCCCCAGCAAATTTTTTTCCTTTCTAAGTTTAAAAGTACAAATTTTTGTAGAACAAAGACAATGACTCATCAAAAATTTTCAAGGTAATTTAAACAAAGACAATGACTCATCAAAAATTTTCAAGGTCATTTAAACAAAGACCATGACTCATTCAAAGGTCATTGGATGACTCATAATATTTTTCAAGGCCAATCAAAAATAGGTCAAGGTCATTGGATGGCTCATCAAAATTTCTCAAGGTCATATAAAAGTAGGTCAAGGTCATTTTATGACTCATCATATTTTTTCAAGGTCATAGTATTTTTAAACATTTTCCAATTTTAATTTACTACTTATTTTTATAAGTAGTATATATTTTTTAAATTTATTACTTATTATTATTATTTTTTATTAATAATATTAATATATATATATATATATATATAATAAAACAACTACATAAAACAACTACATAAAA
Source organism: Schmidtea mediterranea (assembly GCA_022537955.1). Lineage (NCBI taxonomy): Eukaryota > Metazoa > Platyhelminthes > Tricladida > Dugesiidae > Schmidtea > Schmidtea mediterranea. The sequence continues at coordinate 115,249,628 of CM039679.1, forward strand.
ACAATAAATTTTTAATAATAAATACATTAAATTATTTTTACACGTAAAACAGATATAAAGTTATGTTTCGCGTTTCTTCACACTGGGACCTAACGGAGATGTAAGCAAAAAGAAATATTTTCATTATTAAAATTAATTAAATTATCATTTTGATCTACAATTTTAAAATTTATACTTGAAATAGTTTTTCTAATCAATGGAAAATATCTTGGTGTTGATATTTGTTGTACAATTTTATACCCACGAAGAACAGTTCCATATGGAAAACTATATATACAATTTTTTCTTCTTCCATTGTGATATGTTCCTTCAACCAAATCACATAATAATCTTATCGAGGTTATGTTTGAAATATCTACAATCTTTTCACCAATAAATAATTCAGCAGTTGTATTATTTTCGTAAATATGACTAGTGAATCCTAAAAATTCACCAAATTTTTTATTATCTGGAAAAAGAAAACTATGTCCTTTTTAAATCAACATGTTTATTTTTGCTGTTGAAATATTTAATGAAAAAGTAACAATATTTTTTTCAGTATATCTATTTAGTCCAGGTGGAGTTGTTATCAAACCATATCCATTAACAACACCCGCAGTATTAGGGTTTTTAGTACCAAATTCATTATTATCTTTTGTAATATTAAAAATTGTATTAAATATTGTAAACCATGATAATTCAACTTCATAATTATAATCTTGATTTAATTCTAAAGGAATTTGAAAATTAGCAGAAAATTCTCATTCTTTAGAATCAAAACTTAAATCTTTTGAATATTCTGTAGATAAAATATTAATCATTTTTTCTAAACTTTTCTCCATTTTATAAGAAAAAAATTTAGGTTGAAGAATCGAAAAAAAATAATTAATTTGATGGAACAACTACAAAACCCGAACCTTCTTTTTCAACACTTGGAGAAGTTTGAAAAGCTTTCTTATATAAATTTATTATTTCTTTATACTCAGGGGTTCCTACAACTAAAATTATTTTCTCAAAGTTTATCCTTTCAATGTTTTCTTCTTTAATATTTTCTTCAACATTTTTAATAACATCTTTTTATTCTAAAAGGTCGCTGCGCTCTAAAGGCAGTCGCTGACGCTCCATAAATTTAAAATCTTTATTAAACCCAGACATATATATATATATATATATATTTATATTTATCATCTTTCCACTACCTGTTTCAATATTAAATATTTTTCAACCAAAACACAACAAAAACATTTCCTTTAAACCCATCATCTTTTGTTATTTCTATTGTTATACTTTCTCCATTAATTGCTAGTTTATCATCCTGTTCACTAACATCAACAAAAAATATAGAATATAAATTTTTAAAATCCAACAAGCTTAATTGTGGTTCAACTAAAAATTCATTACACATTAAAATATAATTTTCATATAGCATCAACTCATAATTTTTTGCTTTGTCGAATGCTATTGGTTTTACAAGTTTTACAGGATAATAACTTGTATTTAATTGAACACTTAGAGATTTTAATTGTTTATCATTGGTGTTTGATTGAATATATTTTGAATTATTAGTTGTATAATTAATTGGTGAATCTTTAATTCTAATCAAAATAAATCGAGGTCTTGTATTTAACATTGTTGGTTTCCATGGAAATGTACTTCCTTCTAAAATATCTACGCAAGCTGGTATTCTTTGAAGAAAATGTACATTGATTGGTTTAATATTTCAAGAATTGGAGTTTCTAAATGTGGGTTACAAGTTATTGTTGGAACTATCAACATCATTCTTTCAAATTTTATTTTCGGTGCACCACCTTCTTTTAAAGTTTTTCCATAAAAACATTTTATATAATCTTAATTCCTTTCCATTTTAAATTCAAATGGTATTAAATAAATTATTCTATTATATTGTTGAAAGAATCCAAATATATTTTTTAAAGGATATATTCCATCAAATGTTTGGTTGAATAAAAGGTTTTTCTAATTTTATATCCTTTATTATTTTCATCACCAGTACCAGTATCTGGAATCCATTCACTTAGTTCAACATCATTCTTTCAAATTTAATTTTTGGTTTATATTCTGCTTTTAAAACTTCCATAAAAACATTTTTCATAATTATTATTCCTTTCCATTTTCAATTCAAATGGTATTAAATAAATTATTATATTATATTTTTGGAAAAATCCAATTATATTTTTTAAAGGATACATTCTTTCAAATGTTTTGGTTGAATACAAACTTTTTCTAGTTTTGTATCATTCATTTTTTCCATCACCATCTCCAGTATCAGGAATCCATCATCTTGCTTGACCATGTTGATTTTTAAAATTAGCATCAGTCATAACAAATTGTAATAATGAACTCATTTCACCAGGATATCTTATGTTCTCAACTTCTGTTGATCCTAAAATTATTGATATCTGGTGAAATAAATTTAAAAACAAATTATGTTCAAGAGTTACATCACCCGCTGCATCAACACCTGTAATTTCAAATTTATAATGTAGCCATGAATTACAAATATCAAGTGAATTTGATGATTGTTAAATTTGGAACAATAAAGTTCCGGGTGAATTTAATGCTTCTGTAGATGAAGTTGATGGTAAAACTTCTTTAATAGATTATTAAATTTAATATTTTTATCAAAATTGAAAATCGACATTCTATTTATTATTCAAAAATTTAAGATATTATTTTTTTAAAAATTTAAGATATTGTTTTTTATTAATCAATTTTTTGGTTAATATTCTTGACAAAATTGCATTTATCTGATTTTCACAGTTATTATTTTCTGCATTTCTAGAAGTTAAATATTTTCTTTATTCATAAAATAATTCACAAGGATTATCAGATAAAAAATAAAATCCTTCACCTGTTGTTTTCTTGATTGGTTTCTTTGATTGGTTATGTGATTATTTTTTCTTTAGCTAATTTTTTATTAATCCGTTCTTTTAGTTCATTACTGATTTCATGAATGGATTCATCATCAAATTCTTTAACTTTTTCAACTTCTTCATATGTTGGTGGTTTTTGAACAAATGATTTTATTTTTTTATAATAATTATTTGATGAAATAGAATTAATATCTTTTGTTATATTCTCATATGTTTCAATATCACTTATTGGAACATTAAATTTCCCTTCAGAATTAAATGCATTTCCTTCAATTGTTTTTTTCAATCCACCAGTAAAAATTTTTTTCTCATTATTTGATGTTATGTATATATTCTTCCCTTCCTTAGTTAATACAATTTTTTTATCCCCGATAGATAATATAGTTCCTTTTTTTTCTAAAATATTTATAGTAGTAGTATTTATAGGGTGTGGTTGTTTTGTTACCTTTTATAACAACATAGTTTACTTTCAATTCTAATTGTATTGGATGAATTTGTTTTATGATTTCTTGATTAACCTGTGTTTTTTATCCTCAAAGAGCTTTGCATCCTCAATTGATCGACCGGAGGTCTCAAAATGTTTTCTATTTTAAAAAGCATTTTCATCCCATGCAAGATTTATATTTTTTAAAAGATTTTCTTCTTGGAGAATGTTTGCTTCCTGAAAGATGTTTACTTCTCTAGATTGTTTATTTTGATTTGAAATTAATTCAGTTTTTGCTTCTTTAATAACATCAATTATTCATTTTTCAATTTTTGTAGCCATGAAATTAAAATTTTGATCTTGAAGTTTTCTAAACATTAAATTTTTATTCCAAATATTTTGTTGAATATTTAATACTTTACAATCTTGAATATATTTATCAATATTAAAATTATTTACATTTCTAACCATTTTTATTCAAGAAAATTAAATAATTCTAATTAACTAAATAATTATTTATTCATATACTTGATTTTTTTCTTTATCCAATACAATATAATTATATTTTATAGATAGGTTATTTTGAAAACTATTAAATTCTTCCTTGTCTAAAGTATCACTAAACAAATCATTAAAAATACTATCTTTATTTCCTTTTCCTAATTTAAAGAATATGAGAAAATTAGAATTACCACGAATACTTCTAGATGGTAAATCATAATAATTTTGAGCTAAATAAATTACATTACAATTATTATGTCTACTTCGAGTAAAATTAGATTCCATGAAAAATTATTTGCATTTTAGGTTGTTCAATTGTTTTAGAAAAAATGATTAAATTATCAGAGTCTATAAAATTAGGAGTTAGAATCATTTTTAACAAAACTGTTATCCCAGAACCAGAACTTCCAATTATCATTCTAAAATAATTCTGTAAAATAGGATTGTGATTGAATTTCATAATATTTTTTTTCCAAGTTGTTATAAACGAAGTCATTTTTAATAGTAAACATTTCACTTGCTTTTTTAAGGAGAAAGAAAGATTCCATCACCATCAACCTCTATTTCAATATTTCCATTATTTAATTTCTTTAAAGTTTCTTGTAATTGTTTTTTTAGAAGGACTCTGTTTATTCATAGATTTTATAAAATCACAAATTCCACGTCCTTGAAATGGATCTAAATAAATTCCTTTTCCTTCTGGAGCGTCAGCGACTGCCGTCGGAGAATTTTCTTGTGGAGCGTCAGCGACTGCTCTTGGGGAATTAAGAAATTTTGCCTTTAAAGCATCAGCTAATTGCGCTTCTTTTATATTTTTAACCGCGCTTGTAATTCCTTATGCTGTTTCTGCTGCAGCTATAATTCCTCCAAAAATTAATGGTAATAAAGCTGCAAGTGGAAGAATTCCTCCGGAGTGTTCTTTTTCTTTAATTTCTGCTGTTTTCTTTTTACCAACATACATATTTTTTCACCATTATACTCAACAGATGCAGGTTTGTTTGTTTCTATTATTTTTCTTATTTGGTTTTCTAGATTAGAGACACTTTGTGGATTACTAATTTAATCAGCCATTTTTATAGAAATTATTTACTAAAAAATAGTTTTTTGGAGTTCATTTTGATAGAATTTACCTAGAATTCCTTCACTAGGAGCACCCGGTGTATCTAAATCTTTAATTCCATAAGTTATTGGTTTTGTGCCAGCATGTATTTCTGAAATGATAAAAATTTCTTTAGACCATTTATGTGTTGAACCTTTTTCAAATTTATTTTTCCATTTGAATATTCTAACTCGGTCTCCAATATTAACTTTTTGTTTTTCTTGTAAATCTTTATTAGCATAATTGTTATCATAAATAATTTCTTTGATTAGATCAGGATTCTCACTTGCTTCTGTTGGCGAAACTCCTATTGTTCTATGAATTTTATTATTATATTTATTAATTAATTCTGGTAATACATATATCCAAATTCTATTTCCTTGTTCTGTAAATTTTTTATACATCCAATTTTTCAATGTTCTATTAAATCTTTCAATTATAGGATTATGTGAACCATAATTTGATCTATCATCAGGTGAATTAAAAGTTGAATAAATTTCAATATCATTTTCTTGTCTAAATTCTTCAAATATTTTATTTTTAGTTTTTATGCTGTTCATTAATTTTTCCTTATTATTTTGTGCATAATCTCGTTGACATCCTTTACATTCAGAATTATAAACATAATAATCCATCTTTAATCTACTGTTAAATTCACTTATACGTTTTCAATATTACACTTTGTACATACTTTTATTGGTAAAGTCGTTTTCAAATTTCTTATTCCTAATAAACATTTCTCTTTATATTTGCGTTCATTTAACTTATGATATATGCTTTCGAATTCTTTACACGTACCAAAAAAATAGAATTTTTCTTTTCTTTTGATTGTTCTAAACAATTTATTTGGTTTTTCAATTTTACATTTATTACAAATTTTAAAATCCATTTTTAGTTTAATTATTTTATAATGAATTTAGCAAACACTAGCACGTTCTTTTTTAAAACACACTTGAGCCCAATTGAACCAAATATTTATATTTTGGAAGATGATGTTCTTCCTGGATACTTTGCCCATGGAAATTCTGGAAGTTTAGAACTTACAGTTTGTAAATCTCCCCCAGAAGTGTGAGACATTTTTTGGTGGATTTTAGTTTTTTCATGTTCAGTTTTGTGAGTTATTAAAAGATATTTATTACAAGAATTACAAAAATATTTTTCTTGAATTACCATATTTTTAAAATTAAAAAATTAGAAATTTTAAAATTATGAAATCATGAAAATTTAAGAATTTAAAAAATTCAAAGATCTATTTTTATCATCCTGAAGTCAAGAAGTGTGTTTTTAACCGTTTCTAGCGAGCACCCATTATGAGTAATTTGAGATTTGTGAAAGTTTCTAGTATTCCATATTTTCCCAAGTCATAGATTTGGAAAAATTGGAAAATTAGAAAGATTGTAAATTTGAGAAATTCGGGTATCTCGGGTAGGGTCGTGAACGGGAAACACTTAAAAACACACTACTATTAATAATAATAAGCATAAAACGGTGATTCCTTGGTAGCAGAATAAATTAATATATCAGATTAGTGAATAACAATATAATTATTACTTCGCAGCAAGTGCTTATTTTGTTATTCACTTTATCTGAAATACTAATAATAATAATAATAATAATAATAATAATAATAATAATAATAATAATAATAATAATAATAATAATAATAATAATAATAATAATAATAATAATAATAATAATAATAATAATAATAATAATAATAATAATAAAAGTTTTCAATTCAGTGTAGTCTAAATTATTTTTTCGCGTGGCACACTTAGAAATGTTATTTTTTGGTGACATGGCAATAATAAAAATGTTATAAAAATTATAATAATTCTTAATTTGTATGATTCAATTTTTATTTTATCAATTTTTATTCAAATATTATTACAAAAGTTTCAATAAAAAATATTATTATGAACTTAAAAAATCATTTGAAAAAGAAGTATAAACTCCGTACTTTAAATGTCGTTCATCAATTCAATATTTTTCTATCGTTCTTATATTGCGATAAATTTGATTAAAGTTGTATTTTATTTTTTTCGAGACCAAATAATTTCAATATTTTTAGTAAGTCTTCCTGTTCGGTGGATGCCACCAGAAGGAATCCAGTTTGGAATATTTTCCATAAAGTCAGATATTTGGTCTTTCGGAATTTTATTGTTTGAGCTTGTCACTTTTGGAGTTTGTCCTTACCAAGACTTCAGTAGTAATCAAAATGTTGATCTTATTGATCGGATCAAAAGAAATTTATTGTCAATTATTGATTACCTTCCACAAAGTGCTAAAGATTCTGTTGTGTAAGTCATTTAAATGTGTAAAATATGTTTAATTTTTTTTACATTTTTTTTCAATCCTTTGAATTCGAGAAATATTTTAACATTTTTTCTGCCTATTTGACAGTTAAAAATATAATTATTCGTGGAAACGAAATAATAGATTATATTGTTTCTAATCTAATTTCTACGAATAAAAATTTCGATTATTAATGAAAATTTCCCAGCATCTAAATTTTGGTAATTTAGACAGACTCGCGAAGAAAAAGATACATGCTTTGTCAATTTAATGAAGTTTCAATATTGTTGGTTATTTTATGGATTCAAGTACACGAGGAGTCAGAATTAATATTAATTATATGTCACAATTTAATTTAACCACTTGGGCTATGATTTAATTTTCGGTAGCTGGGCCGCGCTCTACTATATATGTAAAGTATCACAGGGCATCGACGTCTCACCGCGTCAGCGAGCTCAGGGGTTTGACCAGTGCTTAGCGCGAAGGTAGGGTCTTACATAAAAGATTTACACGAATATAAATCATCATCATATAAAAAATCATCAAGGCGTGCCTGGCACGTCAATATAGCGCAAGTGGTTAATATTGTAAATATTACAATTAGATGTGTTTTGTTTGTTCTCTTATAAAATAAGCCCTTGCTGCAAACTAATAATTATATTGATGAAAAGATTTTCGATTATGAAATAATTTTCTTCAATAATAATAATAATAATAATAATAATAATAAACAAGTAAATTAATGACAAGATAAGCCTTTGCTGCGAATAATTTATTAAATTAAATGAAAAAAAATCTTTGGAATCTATATTTTAAACAACTTAAAAATTGAATATATCAATTTCCTAATGGATAAATGGATTAAATATAATGGGAATTGATTTATTTTATGAACAATTAAAGTTTAATAAAATGTTTATTCAAATTGTAAAATTTTAAATGTAAAATTTAGAATTAAACTAATAATTTGGTTTATGATTTTTTATATTTATTTGAATTAGAAATTTTAAATCTATATAGTTTTTTTCTTTACTTTATAATGATAGAGAAACTGTCGAAATATACGTATACATTTTTTAAAAATAAATTTATACATTTTTAAAATCTAAATTTATTTGTTGAAATTTTATTATTTATCGATTTAATTGTAAATTTTGGTTTTAAAATAGTTTGTTAATTAGTACATCAAATTGGTAATCAATATTTCACTCTATTGTCGATCATTTGCGATCTCCTTGTAAATTAAAATAAACATTTAATATTGCGGCTATAAAGCCGGAAGTTTAAAATGCATCTTGTGTAAACTTTGTTTTAATGAATGTAAATTTTTTCTCAGGCATCGATTAATCAGCCAATGCTGTTCATATTATTCAAATAATCGCCCAGAAACAATGGAACAAATTATTCAAATCCTAAAATCAAATAATTCTTGTATTCGTCCTTATTTGACAGAGGATCCACCAAAATTCGAAGGTGACAAAAATTTGGATAATTTATCAGTTGAGTATTTATATGAATATATATAAGTGCATTATAAAGTGTTTCATCCACATTAAAAATATTTTCAACATTAATATTTACGATGCCATGTTTCAATATTTCTATGTAATCCAAAACTGTCTTTTTTAATATTTTCAACACACTGTTGTCTCCTTTCTTAACTTCAATAAATTTGAGAAAATGAAAATTTACTGAAACTTTGGAAAGAACAGTTCTAAAAAATCGTTTTAAATAAATAATAATATTAATCTATATTTAAAATGAAACTAGAAGAAAACTAAAATGCAAATAATTAATCAATGTTAAAAGATATATACGGATTGTAGGATGACTGTAAATAACAGTTATTCTAAATTATATAGTATGTATGTGGAAGTTTTAAGGTTATGAAGGTTACGTATGCCTGAATGTCAAAGATATGATTTTGGATTATGTGTGCATGTCTGTATTTTGCTCAAGATACTTAAAATATAATTATTTTCCTCCTGTGAGTTATTGACTTATTTTATATCCTAAATCTTAGGTCTCCAAAGTTTTAAAACATGGCGACTATGCCAAGCAACACTTAAAATCTTTACCATTGGAGACGATCTGGAAATTTTCATAGAAAAAATTAGAAAATTTTATGATTTAACTTAAACTCCAATTCCATTTTGTAAAAACGTTCATAAAAGCATTCATGTCAACGAAAATGGCTAAATTATATGAAGGAGTTAATGAAGAAATTGACCATTATGAAGAAAGATGCTAAAACCCTTCAAATTTAGGAAGAGATTGAAATGAAGCTATTCAGTACAAAAAGGAAATGAATCGATTCAAGAATTCTTTAGAACTATTGATCGATTGACAGAAAATGTCTTAATACACGAATTATCGAAGAGAAATTAACTGCCCTCTGATTGCAAAATGCAATAGAAGATAAAGATATAAAAAGGGAAATCAAGATGAAAAATATTTCCATGTCAAGAAGAATAAGGAGAATATTACGAAGATAGCAGAAATTAATAAAGAAATTAAAAACGAAGACGTTGCTGCTGTGAAGCATTCAAAAGAAGTTATGCAAATGCGTTAAAAAATCAAAACCAATATTTAGCTCAACAATATCGACAATCACAACCACGACAACTACATCAAAGATTTCGAGAAAACAGCTTACTACGCCGAAAACCATTTAGAAACAATAACAGATTTCTAGATCAAAGGAGTTTACCTCGTCGACCATCAATTCTAACGACACAAAACAGATCGGATTTTTTAAATTCTTATGAACGGTCAAAAAGCAGACAAAAACTATGTTCTGGATGCAAATCAGTAGGACATATAACAGCCTAATTTCTGAACATAAAATGTTCTCATTGCAAGAAACAAGGCCATTTTAAATTCATATACGTCGATCTAAGAACTCAAAGCTACAAATATCAGCAGAATATGGCAGTGATTGAGATCAAGATGACGAGAGCCTGAAATCCGACAGCGAATACCCGAATAGCAACGCTCCAACACAGGAGGAAGTGATTGGAGCGATAAGTTATTAAAAAAATTTCTCAAATCAATATAAAATATGGAATTTATATTCACTAGTATAATAAAAAATTTTGACAACCTTTTGTCTTATCAGTCCATGTAAACATGGGTATACAGACAAATATACGGAGTATTGTCATAAGTAAACGGACACCCCATAAAATGAAAAATGCTTAAAATCATTAGTAACATCACATTGTAAGAACTACAATAAATTTAAAATACATCGCCCAATCGTTATCCATTAACGTTGCGGACTTGGAATAAATGTTACGTTGAGCGAAAGCTAACTATGATTGGTTAGTATCTTCCAATTAGCTTTATAACACATGCATCCATTTAAGGGATAAATACAATAAGTCTACTTCAAATGAGTTCAAACCAGTTATCTTAAATTATCAGCAACAATGACAAATATTATGAACAGATGAAATGTTAAAATTTATATTTTTCATTAAATTAAAATTTTTATAAAAGTTTTTTAAAATATTTTTAATGCTAATAAATTTTTATAAAGTTTCGTATTTGTTATAAATTTTCAAAAAAAAATTATTAAATTTTTATTTAAATACAGAATTTTAAAGCTTTTCTACAATGTGTTCATTCACAAATAATTTTGGGAAATTTTTTTATGTAATTGAGGTAATTTTCTCACTTTTTTATATTTCAATTATAAATTAAATCTTTAATGCCTTCATTGTCCATAATTTCATAACACAGTCCATTTCACTTAAACACATTTTAATTTTTAAAGTATTTTTTTTCAATTTAAGAAAAGTTGTTCTTCACTCCTGATCTATTTTCACCTAATAAAGAAAGTAAACTGAGACTTAATTATTGAACGGTTTTACGCAAATGTTATAGTATTTTTAATTATTATTAAAACCAGTTAACCAATAAAGCTGTTGTGGAATCGCAACTCACGTCTTTGGTTTGTAATGTTAATGAAATAAAAAATGGAATGAAGAATCAAAGTTTTGGATATTTAAAATAACTCACCTTTCAAAATTAAGGTTAATAAAAAATTTATTTTTAAAACGTCTAGATGAACCTTCCTGGTATTGTTATCGAAGATGATGAAGTGACGTTTACAAGTCCTAGTGAAATGCACCTAGATTCTTCACAAAAGCGAATAAATATTATCAACCGTGCATTCGGAATAAAATCGGTCAGTGTCAAGGAGAAAACAGATTTTCCTGTCAGGCAACTTCGACCGTGTCAAAGTTCCGTATTTATATCCAGAAACCAACTTTCCGAAGAAAATATCGATTCAATGCGTATGAAAAAACCTTTGGATATTTTTGTCAGGTGAGAAAATAATATTATATAATATAACTTACATTATATCTATTTCACTAAGACTTGTTTTAAATGCATTTAAATGGAATTTAAAATATTATTTAAAACTTTATAATAGGAATTATCGCCAAATATTTGGAGTACCGGAAGGTAATCAATTATTATTTTATTACTTTTAAACATTCATTTATTATTAAAATACTGTAAATAAGTTATGTAATTTCTATCATTATTTCTAAAGATTTGCCAACGTTCTTAGAGCTTTATAAATCAATTTTGGAAAAATTTCTATTTTTCGACCCAACATAAGTTGTTAAGCCACAATTGTCTTAAAAGTAATGACTGCCTTTGAAAGAGGAAAACGTGATTTTTTCTGACGAATCATAGTTTACCGTATTTCCTACCTCCAGCCAAGTTTAGGTTTGGAAACAGTCGAAAGAAGCTTTCAATATAGGCTGCCTTTTGTCAACCGTAAAATATGGCTGGGATTCTATGATAATCTGGGGTTCTATTTCTTGGAAATCCACCGGGAAAATGATTTCTCTTTATAGAAGAATTAACAGTCGAGAATATTTTGGAAAGTTCATCCTATGGTCCAAGAACCTTTTCCAGCGGGGAATGCCATTTTTCAAGATGATAATTCCCCAATCTCATCTGGCCACACAATCCCTAGACCTTAATATTTTTAAGCATTATGGTCGATTTTAGAGCTTCAATTCGATTCCCACCTCCATCGTCTCTAAATGAACTAGAGGGTGTTTTAACTGAGGAATGGGCTAATATTCATTTGGAAACAATTCACAATTTATATGAATCAATATCTTGGAGAATTGAGCCAGTAATATTAAATTCAATCGAAATGGTACCAGAAAAACATTCATAGAAAAATTTGAGGGAAGTGAGGATGATTATATTCTTTTCGTTAGTGAGGAACGCCCGAGGTAACAACAAATAACGATAAAAATGAAACCTAAAGCATCAAAAAGTGACGACATGAAATTTGACTTACACTCCGACAACGAATATTTATTTTTCGACGAAGATCAATAAGAAAACCATGAGGATATAAACAGTCAGAATCAAGACAGTGAGGAGAGCCAAAGACGAATTGGGATCAGAGTCAGATTTCGAATTAGAAGAGATGCCAAACTTTATTCTAGATAAAGAGAAAATAAGTATCACCTAAAATGACATGTTCCGATATTTCGGAAGATGAATTGAAAGCGGTGACATACTTAACTTGGCAGTCAAAAAAGGATTAAAAGGATGGTGGCTGTGATGGTAAAAAAACTGTCAAATCGAGACAGTCCTCTAGGATGAAGGTAATTAGGACATTACTGCGACGGTCTCGGGGACAGTCCTATAAATATGTTTGTATTGACAAACAATAACAGAGAGGGCCTAATAAGTTTTGCGTTAATGTTTACAATGAAAGCAAATAAAGGTCCAGCATCAAAAACTCCAATTTAACCAAACCCAATCCAATTCAACCAAATTCAATCCATCCAGTGTGGCTATTAATCTAACAATTTATTCTTTTAGACAATTCCTTGTGTTAATGTATATATTAATAATTGATTTTGATTAGGGTTTCCAAAACGGATAAATCCGTATTCGGTATCCGCGGTTATTTGTACTCTTAACCATATTCGATATCCGCGAAAAATCTCACGGTTATCAATTCAAAATTTTTAAATTAAGTCTGCTAAATTTTCTCAACAAAGTAGGATAGTCATTTTAACAAAATTTTTAAAACTTTTTAATATTTTACAAATATGTAGCAAACCATGCATTTTTTGTCATTTGTTTTCAATTTTATGAACATTTATTTAAGAACAAAATAGAATAGTTAGAAAAAGTTTTGGTAAGTTATATTTTATTTATTGAATTATAATATTTTAAAAAGTTGTATTATTCATAGAAAATTTAATTAAAAAGACCAGTATCAACAGTTTGGGTTATTTTAAGAAACTGGTAAAAACACAATTTTGATGAACAAAACTGTGGTAAAAGAACGATATCCGACTAAAATTCAAAGACTTCAACTTTAATGTTAAATTTAATTAAGCGAGACAGTTTGGAAGATATAGTGTCAAAGTTGGCAGCAATTGATAATATTTCAATACGTACTATAATGAATTCATCATTTACTCGTGAATCAATTTCTAGTCGGGTATATTCTTTACCAAACTGTGAAACTAGGGTAATGAAATTAATACAATACAATTTCGAAGTAAAGAAAGTGGAAATTATTAAAATGATAGAAAACCGTAAAATGGTTAGAGATAATTTCAGTGTCACCACTGATGAATGGACAAGTTTAAGAAGACGTAGGTATTTAAATATATACATGTCCAAGGAGAAAACGACGAATGCATAAATCTGGGCTGGTTCCAATCCTAGGATATTTTAATGCAGATGAAATGGTAGATAAATTTACAAATCACCTGTTTAAATTTAACATCAATTTCGAAAGTGATATAGTATGTACTACTGATGATGGTGATCCAATGATGCTAAAGCACGGCAGAACTTGCCCAGCTGAATTAATTATATGTTTAAATCACGGTATATGCTTAGGGGTTTGTCATAATATTTTCTACAAAATTTGACTATAAATCTGATTCATAGTCAAATTGTGTAGAAAATATTATGACACTTATAAAGAAATCAGAGGTGAAACACAAAAAAGTCCTTATAATATTAGGGGTTTGTGATTATTTTTATAAACAGCATGAATCTACTCAAACATTGCATGAATAATATATTTACGACTATGAAGATTTGGACGATTCTTGCAATGATGAGCCCGGAATCGAAAATTATGAATTGAAAAATTTTGAACAGCTGAAACTAGTCAGAAAAATGGTGTGCTTTTTAGATATTCTCCATTACATGATAGAAATAGAATTAATTCAAAAAATCAATTCATATATTTCAAATGCATCCAACATAAAACAGGTAAGAATATCAACAACTACTAGTCCTTTAAAGTAAGAAATTAGCATTTTTTAAATATCCCTTAAAAGAACACAAAATCCTTAATTGCTGTTTATGGCAAATAAAACAGTGAATCCGACTTCAACAGACAGAAAGAACTTTTTCAGTTTATGAAAATTTCTGTATCAAAATTAGATCTCGTCTGTCTTGTGTACCACCTTATGCATTATTGTTCCTGAAATACTATTATTTAAATGAAAAATTCAAAAAATATAAGTACGTATGAATTTTAAACATTATTTATAAAATATAAAGGTTTTATATTGAAGTGCAATTTTATTTGTTTATTTTTATACGGTTATCCGGTATTTGACGGGTAATTCTGAAATTGCTATCCGAAAACCTCAATTACAGAAAACCCGGATATTTGAAAATCCTAATTTTGACATTTAACAGTGATCCTCATATTGATGTATATATTAATTTAGTGTATCCAGAAATTGCATTTATCTTGTATAAAATTTTACATTTAAGAATGTATACATTGGGGACAGATAAATTATTATTAATAGTATTATTAATAAGCATTTTATTATTATTTTATTTTAATTTTTCCTATTAATTTACCTATTGTATTTATTAAGAAATATTTTATCAATAAGTATAATTATTATTTTTTACTTAGATATTTAAATATAAATAATTCACACTAGTTTTACAATATATTTCGACAGATTGACTGTTATCATCATGTAAAACCCAATCGAAAAAATATTTATTTTATTTATATATTTTAAGCAAATTAATTAAATTATTAAACAAAAATTAAATATTTTATTATTTTCTGTTGGTAAAATTTTTTCATTAATTTTAAAATTTATATAAATAAAATAAATACACTACTTTAGAATAAAATGTGTAATTAATATTAAAGATAAATTACAAATTGTTTGAATCTATTTTTAAAACAACTAAGACTGTCATTCCATAATAATATATTTAAACTTAATAATAATAAATATAAACTTATCTGATTTGTTTACTTTTTGTATTGATTTAAAATTATTTAAGATTATTTTATGACAAACATCAGTACATTCGTTTTCCTTATTTTATACTAATATTTTGTAGCTCAATTCCAACCGATCTATGCTATAACACGGGATTTCCAAAGAAACCAAGAACCTCGACTAGATCAATGAGTAATTTTTTGAAGATATCTCCAAAAACTTCAAATTTTAAATTAAAAATTCTTTCAAAAGATTTTCAATGACTTATTAAAATATATGTTATATTGATTTTATTTATTCTTGATTTTAATTTTAATTTTTGAATTTTCTAATAATTTCCCCTAATATAAAATGTTTCTAACAAAAGCTTAAACGTTCTCCTTGGTATGAGAATAACACAAAGTTGACCATGCACAAAATTGACTTTGTGATTTATGGATCATTGTATCCAAACCTAAAATTACCTGAAATTATTCTTTTAAGTAAATAAAACTTTACGTATTCTTGCCCCCTGGACCTGATACACTAGTGGTTGTTTTGAAATTCATTGTTGTCGCCGAGTTTGAAAACTATCAAATAAAAAGTCTCATTAAACTTTCTTGTTGAAGCAAAAGACATAGAAGTCAGTGATTATAAGAATGACCTGATGCATCTAAACCGGATATATGATTCATCACAATGATGTTAACCTTTGTTACGGATTATATGAAAAAAGTCATCTCGAGATTCAGCCGAAAAGGACATTTAATATTTTATTTGAGAAAATAAATAAACTTTAAATAAACGCTATTTCGATTATATTTTGTCAATAATAAACAAACTAATTACTTTAAAAAAAAAATTATTTTCAACACAAACGATTTATGTGTCTACGCAAAGAAAACGCAATAAAGTAAACATTACTTTTGTGAATGTTTCTATAAATTTTACTACTGGAAACCGGATCAAAAATCTAGATCTCATTGTGACTGACACACGGAACTTACGACCAAGGTTGCACGATTCGGCAATTGTTAAATTTATTTTAGTAATTTATGATTTATTAAAATTTATTTATTAAAAGTGAAATTTTGGACTTTATGAGTTTGTTTATGGTTTTTTACTCTCATCAATGGTATAAATTTGAAAAGTTTTATTGTAGGTGTTTATTATGAAGTTGAAATTTTATGTTTAATTTGAATTTGGTTTTTGGAACTGGTATTTCGGATTGGATATTTTTGATTTGGAGTAAATAAAGTTTTGAAATTTACTCTTTCATTTTATTTTTAATTTTACTATCAGTTATTAAAATGTTTGGTAACGCTATCAGAATTGATTTAAGTATTACCTATTCGTGTGTTGATGTATTTCAACATAGAAAAGTTGAAATTATTGCTAATAATCAAGGAAACCGCATAACATCCAGTTATATTGCATTTACAGATACAGAACGATTGATTAGATATGCTGAAAAAGATCAACCTACGATGAACCCCAATAATACAAATTTCGATACCAAGCGACTGGTCGGGTGAATAATAAAAATACAACAATGAACATGACAGAAATTATCCACATACAATAAATTTACTTTTGTAATGTCTTTGAGTGTACATTTGTTTAAAAATTTTGAACATTCCATCAAGTTTTCTTTAGGATTGTATGTTTTTGTTTTAGTATCAAAAACACACAGGCTAGCTGTTATGCAAATAAATAATTGAAAAGTGAGCTTTAATAACATTAATCATTAAGATCAGTGAGAAACTTATTAATTCGACATTTATTGTAGAATTAATTACTGTTTGTTTACAAACGCAGTAAGTGAAATCGAGCTTCAAGTAAAAAACTGTTTGTAAATGGAAAATGATGATTATTCTTGAGATAGTATAATAAAGTTTGAGGAACATCGCGAATTAAGCTAAAAAATAAAATTATTCAGAAAATTTGTATAATTATTGACGAAGTTTTCACAGTAGAATATTCTGAGATATCAGAGGAATGCTTTGCTTTTTGGTTTTCGTGAACCGCTTGATGAATTTAGGGAAATCATCGTTGAATATAATTAAATGGTATAATAACTAACGGTCTTAGTTTATGTAAAGTCAACAGAAGTAAATGGAAAAGTTATTCAAAATATGATACCTCAGTATATACAGAAAATAATGCAAAATTTCAAATTGAGATGTTGATGATCGAAATGCAATTAGATGTTTAGCAATAATAGCAATAACGAAATTTTTTTAAAGGCAACCAGTACTGCACCATGTTTTTAAAACTGGGATTTTGGTATCGATTGTTTTGGGTCTCGGTGATAATCAAAATTTTAACTAAAAATTAAAAATCATACATAGTTACACAATTTTTAATTCATTTATTAAATTGAGTTAAACACAATAACATGATTAAATATTTAGATGTTCGTCGATGGAACTAAATCTCGATCAGACTCCTCGTGTTCAATAAGTAAATAGATAAAACTCCAACCCCAACAAGATATCTTTGTTTTTAATACACTAGAATACACTTATTACCGTGTACCATGTTGTTACCGTATACCAAGCATTTGTGACACCCATTTGTCGAGCATTCATAACAAGTGCACAATACCATTTCTTAGAAGTGATAAATATTTTGTAACAGTTAACTGCATTGTCTGTCAAATCCTCCATTGTTTGAATGGATATTAACAGCTACATTAATTTTAAATATGCCTACTACATCACCAACAATACCTTCCTCATCCATTTCATCCTAATCGGTATTTGCATCAACATTTTCGGGTGAAATAACCACAAAATTAGAATGTTATTAGCCACGTCTTTGGCAATTCGTTTCGATGCAGTTCTCAATCAACTAAAACAAAAATAAAAAAAGATTGAGGTAGGTTTCTAATAGAGTAGCCCTTAGCGATAATTCGTGCATGCAAATAATTCAGCTCTAAACAGTGCAAAAGTATTCGCTAAGACATATTTTAATCATTCTCTATTTGAGTCCTATTCAGAATCAGCTCACCTTACCCTAGATTAAATTCTGTCTAGTAACAATGTTAAAACGCTGAAAATATTATTCATTAATAAGTAGAAGCTGTTTCAAGTTTAAAATATTTATTATTTGATGGAACACTCATACGGTTTTGAAGTGATCTCAGAATATGCCACTAGGTTAAATTTAATCCTACAGAGAACCACCATTTAAAACTACTCAGGTTTCATATTTTTATTACACTGATAACATTCTATGATTGTAAATATTTTCGGATGTTTGATATTTTAAATAATTTCTGAGAGATAAAAACTTAATTGCAAAGAACGAAAAATGACCAACTTTAACATTGTAAAACTAAGTCAAATCATGAAATAAAAAATTACTTTCAAGGTTAAAAAGTAAAAATTATTGTTGATCAATAAATAAAAGCTGATAAAAGTTAAAAATATTAATTATTTCATATATTTTTAATTTGTTTAATTAGTGTTAGTTTTTATTTTAACTTTCTGTTTGCGGTGTAGGTATATTTTTCAGCAGCCTTTTTAACAATTCCAAAAAATTTTAATTAATTTTAGTTTTTGTTTGAATTGTGGCTTATAGCCCAAAACTCTCGAGATTAGCTTCACGTTTACCTTCTACTTCTATAATAGCAAATTCTTTATTTCACAATGCTTGTTAAATCTTTCGCTGTTAGTTATATGTAAATAATATATGAATATATTTCTTTGCCAATGGCTGTGGCAAGCTTTTATTGCATAGACAGCAACAACTCAACTTCTACTTAAGCCGCCTCATTGTCCGATTAGAACAAACAATGCATTGTAATCGAATGACTGGCAGATCAGTAACCATAAAACAATTATTACTTAACTTGAATGTTCAAGATTTAGGAGGATCCAACAGTATTTCAGTATAGTTTTGCTAGCTTTGTGCAGCAAACAAGAAAACTTATTCAAACAAATATTTTTGTTCTTAAAACAAATCGATACTTTCACATTCAAATATTTTCTAAAATGCTTTTTTCAAAATATCCAACATTAAAAAATTTTCAATTACTATATTATTTTATAGAAATCAATAAAAAGTTAGTTGGCAACTTTAAACACGGAACTTCGGAGAGAACATATTTCCAGGATTGGATGTCGTAATTATTTTGCGCGGAAATGATAATTAATAGAATAATTTCATTAACTGATTTTACCTGCCAAACCAACATAAACTTTACACTAGCATAGGGTTGCCATACGTCCTGGTCCAAGATTTATTTGTCCCAGTCGATTTAAAATTTATGAATGAATATATTTATTTTTAAACATGAAAGTCAAAAATAACGAAATGTTCCCGAGCGAAGCTGGGTACGGGTCAGCAAGTATCTAGTATTGATACGCACATGTGGCAAAATCGACAATCGAAGCAACACCTCCGCCCTCTCTTATCCCTCTACATCAGAAAAAGAAAGACCATTTTTTACATGATATTAATTTGAGTATTTATAAACAAATTCTAACGTCCATGATAAATTTCGAGAGTACACTTGACGAGATAACCTTACAGTGTTCGGTGAGTAATCAATCGCAATCTTTAAAGCAGTGTAAAGACGGATAGTTGGGTTTGGAATTGCGGTGCATGACACATTTATGATTGAAATACCAATCAGGCACGAATGTACGCAAGGGTAGTTGTTTTGAATCAGTAGCACTCAAAGCATCGCATTTTTTGAAGGTGCTCTGCCATTAGTCACAGGACTTAGCCAGAGCGAGATTATAAAATTCGCGTCGCTATCTCGCCCTACCCTTGGGAAAATACGAAAAATATTCATTGAACGTATTTCAGTGTTTTACAAAAGGCATCCTATTCGCCTGGGAGGTCCTTTTGTTATCGCCAACTGTGACGAGTTGATGCTCAACCACAAGGTTAAAAGCCACAGGACTCGTGGGCCACGCGCTAAAGTGTGGGCACTTTTCATTGTGGATACGTCTACAACGCCTTCACCATTTATTGAACATTTTTGTTATTGGTACACTTATTATCAAGCTCTTCCTTAATTGTTTTTTGTCTTTCAAATATTTTTAAATTAATTTTTATACGATTGCAATTTTTCATAATAAATGTATGATTGTCGATAAGTTTTTTGGGGTTGAAGCGTAATGAGAAGGGAGGGGAGATTTTACCCGGTCTGTAGTTCAAGAATTATGGCAACCCTATAACTAGCAGACAAGTAACAGATTTATATATCCATACCATGACAGCCTCGTAATTTAAGAATTAAATATTAAATGACGACATCTACGGAGAAAAATAGGAAGGTAGAAAGTGTGAGCAAAAACTTGTTAATACATTGAGGACGCTTTATTTTTGTTATATTAATTAATCAAACGAATAATTGATAAAATAAATAAATTAATAATGATAAATCCATAGCAAATAGATAATATTGCCAGATTAAAATTTGTAAAATAATAAATCCAAATAATTATAATGATAATAAGCAAGATTAAAAAATCAAAAAGCGAAATTTATTTAATTTAATTCAATTTCTGGAGAAAGAATTATTTCTTAACAATTTGTATGACATCATCTTGTGCAACAAGGTGATGGAGACCGACTCGTTGGGGGTTATATTTAGCACTTTGACCCTAAACAAATCAATATCGATATTTATCGAATATCAATTAATTAAACATAAATAGATACAAAATCAATACCCAGAGCAGCGCATATTTGAAATTTTCAATCAGAGTTCTGTGAATTCCTTTGCACTAAGAATCGATGTTTATTCCGACAGAAATCAAACCACAAAAACTTACAACACTTGCTACGGTTGAACCGTTTCTAATTATAATCCCATCATCTAAATCAGGCTTTTCTGGAAAAAGAAAAATTTATTGATTTTTTTTTACTAAATTTTCGTACCTCCTCGCTTTTTTGTGTAGATTCTAATCAGATTAAGATGCTCCCATAATACTTCGACCAGAAAATCGAGATTTAGATTCATATTGCAGCTGAAAATTCAGAGTCAGAGAATCTAACAACTAAGGTGGTTCCATACCTGACTACGACAGAATTCAGTTCCCTAGCCATCCTATCAACTTCTTCAATGGATATCTGATCGATCTTATTGTACACCTTAATTTGCATATTCAATTATCCATTACGTAACCTATATTCAATTTACATAGACGCAAGACAGATATTTCCTGTTTCCAACTATAATATCGATAAATTCTTCAGTTGTTGAATCTTCACGGAATATTATTTCAGCGTGGAAAATCTCTGAAATGTTCAAATTTGCAATGAACAAAGAGTAATTGACATATAAAAAATAGCCTAACAATTATTTGCATTATTTCTATAAAGGCAAAACTTACTCAATTATAACTTAAGCTCACTTCTATTAGATATTAATTTAATAAATTGAAAAATGAAATTTGGCTAGGTTAAGATTACTATGAAAAGGTTTTGGGATTTTGTCTGTTTTGTAACATTTGACATTTTGTTTCGTCAAGAGATAGTACTAGCTTACGTGCCTTTTCCCAATATTTGTGTCAATTGCTAGTTTTGTCTTTCACGTGCTTAATGAGTCGACTGCTGAAGGTTCTAAATATTTGCCCTATGCAAGTTGAGCAGAGGAATTATTGTTTGAAAATTAAAAACATTTGAAGAACAAAGATATTGAAGAGTTGCAAAGTTGTGGTTTTAAGTATACAGGAAAAATGAGAGATGGGCTGACAAGAAGCGTGGATGATTCTGATCCATAGTTATAATGAAACTTTTTTAAGGCAACGGAACGAGTTTACTAGTTTAGAAAAATAGCACAAAATATGGAACACGTGTAATTAAATTTATATCTTTAATTTTACCTATATTAATAAAACTGATCAAAAGAGAAGATTCAGTTATATGTTTTGACAATTTCTTTTTTCACTAGAGTCAGAAAGTGTAGAGTATCGATATTGACGAAACGAGTAGTTGTAATACATACTTGAGAAAATGTGACTGAATTTCGATAGATATACTTACATTTTTTTATTAACTTCCTCATTTTTATAAATTATTATATCAATTTATTATATCAATATCGATTCATTTTTTTATAAATGAATTTATAATTTAGGTATTGAATTTTAATTGTTTTCGTAAATTTCTTGTTTTTATCTTTTCACGGTCCAAAATGCGAGTTATTGTCGAGATCATTGTAATTTTTGCTGTAGGTCCCTAGGATTACATGGCACGATTGAGAAATACTGCTTCAGAAAATAGGCTATCCTTTAATAATCCATTAAAAAAGCCGGTAAAACTCGACCAGTTGTTAAAAAAAGTTCAAGATATAATTTTATTAAAAGAGAAGTGGAATTTGTCAGTAAATTTTGATATATTAAGTGATCCTTCGTTTGTAAACTTCCTATTAAGTTGCACTATAAAAGTATAGTAAAACGTGTTTAAAGAGCTAAGCTTTCGATGCACAATTCATTCAAAGTTCTTAAAATTGTAGGGTAAGAGAATCAAGCCATTGCAGCCTGCTGTCTACAGAGCACTATAAAAAAATGTTTCAAGTTAGTAAAACTCATTGATGAATCGAATAAAGAAGGTAAATAACAATTAGTTGTTTCAAAAAGATTTTGTCTGATTCAGAATAAGAAACAATCGATGTGCTGAAAGAGTCAGTAAAATAATACATGAAATTTTCAAAAGAAGTTTAATAGGCATTTCCTTACCACAAACGTAAATCTTTAAGACACATAATTGAAATGAGATCTTTTTCATGTCTCATTTAACATTTTCTGCAAATATGTATCTCATTTGGTAAAACATGTTTTCTAAAGTATCAAACAACAATTTTTAGTTAAATGATAAACATATTTGAAAATAATTATTTTATCAGTTAATGCTATGTAAGTTGTGGGATTTGGAAAAGTCATAACGTATATAGAGTGTTCCAAATCGACGGAATAAAGAAATTGGGATATTATGAAGTGAAAATGAACTAATGCCTAGTTTGTATTTTGAATAGACATCTTTTAATGGGTAGCAAATAAGTGTTAATTTTATGGATGTTCAAATGAAAAATAATAAAATTGACAAAAGTATCACGACTAATAGCACTAAAATTATTAATTTCTCAAAAAAAATCCTGAATCAACTTTTTATCATTGTTAAATATTTAATAAATACTAATTTCATAAATCTATTTCATAATATAATTAATCAATTATAAAAATAATATTAATAAATAAATCGATTCATAAATTTTAAAATAAAGCCAAAAAATTAGAGCTTTTTGATGCAATTGAATTATACGCTTTGATTTAATTTAGGCTTGGTATTTCAGCAGAATGTATGCGTAGAAATATTTGTGTTTAATAGTTAGGGAAATTATATGATTCGTGAAATAGATCTCGATAGTAAGAGACGTATATTTTCAGATGACAGTTGAGAGATTTGTTGGATGATTATATAAAGAAAGATTGGAAACTTGAATCTATTAATTATAGACCCAGAGTCGAAATGAATCAGTTCAAGAAAGCTTCTGGAGATATTTGGCGATTAAAAATTAAAAGATATAGATTATTTCTATCAACTCAATTTAATATATATAATACTTGAATAAAATCTACTTTTTTAAAGCGATTTTTCAAATTTTATTTAAAGCTTTAGACAAGGGAGAGTTTTTGAGCAGTTTCAATTAAATTGGTTTTTCCAAAAAATATTTTTAAATATTAAAATTTGACTTCTATACTTACTGTATTCGTGCAAAATCAAATTTATCATTTTGCTGTTTAATTGAGTCATTGGTACCATTGACGTTATTTTCACTCCTCCAGCGGCTTTCGTCTAAGTTAATTTTCATTGCAGATTTTATCATTCTATATTTTTATACCTTGAAGTAAATATTTGGTTTCCTCTTATTTAACCGAATGCCAACACTTTCTAACTCATTTTCTAGTAGACTTCTAGAATTTTTTTTTAATAAGATTCAATTCCAAGAAATGCGATACCTATGAACTTCAGGTTTAGTCGCATCCAACATCATTAATATTAAATCTGCTGTTCGAGCAACTGCTATTACTTGTCTACCACGACCCTTGCCTTGAGACGCCCCTTCAATGATACCAGGCAAATCCAATAATTGGATATTTGCACCTTTATACTTAAAAAAACTTAAGTTCAATTCAGAGTAATTTAACCATGGTTTCGCAAATCACTCATTTTTAGTTCTATTTAAAATGTCTAATCAATTATTGGCCATTAATATAAAAGATTATGACGATGTGTGATCAATCAACTAGAGTTCCGGGATATATTTGTAATTTAAAAATCTTGAATTGAAATGAAATTTAAAAGCAACAAAAATAACAAATGAAATACAATTTTTGAATTGGTAGAATTAAATGTGATAGTTGAGTGCAAGTTTATCGCAAAAATCATTGTTCTTGGGATAAGGCAGATAATAAATTTAAAAAATAGGAAATGAATTTTCTACAAAATTTGACTATGAATCAGATTTATTTAAGGTATTCACGAATTGTCGGCACAGCCTTTTTCAAGTGAAATGTATTATTTAAATGAATTCTTATACGATAAAATATAAAAATTTAAAATCGATAAAAATGAAATACTATTAAATTAATAAAAATGATTTTAATTCGAATTAAAAAAAACATTTATTAAATAACACAAAATATAAAAATTAATTGAACAATATATTTTATTTTAAATTCCTAAATTGCTTGTTAGACTTCTCAAAAACCCTATGACGGTGGTTCTTAAAGTGGTAGCCCACGGATTATTGCTGGTCCGTAAGAGTCAAATATTGATTTTAATTTCCAACTTTTTAGATTATTTGAATGTTACTTATTTTAACATATCAATTAGTGAATTCAAACACGAAACTGAAGGCAGTCAAAAAACGTAGTAAATTCAGAATAAGGCTTATTGTATTCTCATAAAATATAGGTTGCTCTTGCCCCGGGATCTTCAGCAAAAACTTAGCACCAGTCCGTTGTGTGTATAATTTCAAGGACCCCAACTCTACAACATCAAGTTTATAATCACTGACAATTTGTTTAATAGCTCGATACTTTTTCTTGTTACTGGTATTTTTATTTTATATCAGATAAGCGAATAACAAAATAAGCCCTTGCTGCGAAGTAATAATTATATTATTTAATAATCGAAACTTGTTTCAACAATATAATTATTATATCGCCGCAAAAGCTTATTTCAATGCTTCTCATCTGGGGCCATAGGGCCGCAGTTGGAGCAATTTCGAAATTATTGGATTTTTAAAATTTGATAAATCACAATTTTTCTCAAGTATATAGGTCTATTATGATAGAAACAATTTCTTAACATTGAAGATATAGCTCTAACCAAGAGCTATGTATTGTACTTACTTTTTAATGCAATCTTTACCTTATAATTTTGATTTTTTACAAACATTTTTTGGCAAAATACTGATATTTACTTTTTACAAAATTTTCGTAAACGTCATATTTGGTTGAATGTGGTTTTAGTGCGCTAGTGATCTATTGCAATATAGTTAGTGATCTATATAGCCTTCACATCACAAAAAGAGGGTATTTGAGGCTAAAATTAACTAAGCTAGTTCCTGATATAAAAGCAACTCTGTAGCAATCTTAACACAGAAAATCAAATTTTAACGTTGTTGCCTTGTCATTGTTTAATTTATTGATATCAAATATATTAAATCAATGTATTGACATATAAGCAAAATAGAAATTTTTAAGTAGGGGTTTGTAAATTAATTTGTTAATTAATTCAAAAACTGGCGCAATTTGACTTTTAAACTCTATTATTGGGGACATAGAGCAAAACATGATGAGAAGGACTGGCTTATATTGTTATTCACTTATCTGATATATTAATTTATGCGGCTACCAAGGAATCACCGTTTTAAACTTATAATTTTGTTTTATTATAATTTGTTGATCTTTTACAATTGATAGAGTTGTATGATAGAAGATTTAAACAAAAATTTTAGCTGTGAGTTTTTTCAATTAACCACCAGTTATTGTCCGCTCATTTTCTCTCTCTCTCTCCCTAACTATCAAGTATCGTCAATCCATTCGGTTACAAAATGATGGTATGATCATGATTCATACGCCTAATTTGTAAAATATTAAATGCATTTGTATAGATTTGGATATTTTATGCGTCATGGTGGCAGAGTGGTATTATTCTGTGCTCTGGTCACAAAATTGATGGATTAAGTTTCTTACATTGTGTCGGAAATTGCAAAATAATATCTAAACCAGTCAGTCCTTGAAAATAGCGCTTGGGGCATCCATAAACGACACTTCCCCCTTCGTCACAAAGAGTTATATCTCCCCTGAAAATTACACGACAAACCTTTGCAGCACCCTACCCGGAAATCAATGAGCTCGTCTAATAAACTGATGTGCACAGAACGATTAAAATCTGAAATATGACGGCGCAAAATGTAAATAATCAAAAAATGAAAAACGTTTTGAGGTTTACTGCAACTTCATGTGACATCACATTTCTAAAACTTTCATTTGTGACAGATTTCACCCCCCCCCCCGTATATGCGTGTCCTCATTTATAAACGGCATCATTGAATATCACCTTTAAACTTTGTTTTAATCAGTTTGCTAAAAATATTTTTGTATTCAAACTCAAAACAGGCAATGGATATCAAACTGTATAGGGACTCGAATATCGTGTTGAATATCGATTTAACGGTCTTATTGAGCAGATTTAAAAAATTCCTCTATTTTAAATGACAACTTTTGTAACCCATTTATCGATATAACAATAAAACTTTTGATTAATATTTCTGATTCTTCAATGCACAACTCAGCAAGATGCATTTCATCCAATCAAAGGTTTTCGATGAAATTTCAAAAGAAACTCTGGACTAGAAAAGTATCCAATTGCACAGAATCAAAGTTTTCTCAATTTCCGGTAAATATTATATTAAATTTTCACACAAACCCAAAAGGTACTTAGATATATTCGATAATATCAATAATGAACATTAATACTGAAAATCGTGGTAAAATTGGTTTTTTATTTCATTATTTAAACATAAATATATCAAAATTTCCAATGTGAATATTTTATTGAT
The DNA here is from genome assembly GCA_022537955.1 of Schmidtea mediterranea. Classification (NCBI taxonomy): domain Eukaryota; kingdom Metazoa; phylum Platyhelminthes; order Tricladida; family Dugesiidae; genus Schmidtea; species Schmidtea mediterranea. The sequence goes on from CM039679.1 coordinate 115,277,163, forward strand.
TTATAATTATATTTTACTTAATAGTAAAGGTCTTAAGGATTTTTTTAATCTAAACGATTAGCATGATTTTCTATAAAATTACCAGAAATGTAATAATTTTCCATAAAATAATTATTATTTTTATTCATTTTTAACTGATTATTTGTTGAATTAAAACTGAAAATCGATTGGAGGAACCAATTAATTGTTTCTAGTCGTCTTTGTTAAAAATATAGGAGAATTCGAATATTAGCAAGTCTGAAAATGTCAGAAAAAACTTGTTATTAATCCAATTTACATTTTGAAGCTTGAATTCTTATTGTTTTATAATAATAATTTAATTAAACTTTTCTATATTATATTTCAAAATTCTTGGTTGATGTATAAAATAATATTTAAGTTAAAATATAATAGAAAAAGAATTATAACTAAAAAATTGTGTCTACCTCAATTACACCAGGAATACATGTAAGAGTTGTGAATTCATACGAAGCGGTTTCACTTTCGGTTTTAGTCAGCATACTTAAAAGAGTGGACTAAAAAAATTAAAAAGTTCAAATTTTATGAGTCCAAAATAAACAGTTATACTTTTCCGACCGATGGAAAACCAATTAATGCAACTCTCGCATCACCGGATTTCATGACATCAAACCCTTCTCCCTTGTAAAAATGTAAATTCAAAATAAAGATAACTTTTTTATACTTTAGCCCCAGCTTTGGTTGTTGGTTCTAATAACTGAGCTCGATACTTAGCTAACTTGGCTTTTAACAAACCCAAATGATATTCAGTAGCTTCAATAAATTATTTCAATTATGCTAAAATACAAAAATAACATACCTTTATTCTTTTGAGTTCTTGAAATTTCACTTTCAATTTCTGCTATTTTATCTAATATACCCATGTTGAATTAATAAAAAAAATAAAAATAAGATTAATTAAGTGTGTAATTAAAATTTTGTAAAATGAATTATAAATAGATAAATTAAAACAATACATAATACTACAGATGGAAATAATGCATATTTTTAAAATATATTGTTATATTATCCAAATCTATCAAAATTCTATACAGATAGAATAAATTCAGAAAAATTTAATAAAAGTTTTTTGATTAAATAGTAACAAATAAATTTTCCTAATTAAAAAAATATATAATGGAAATAAATAAGTTTGATATATAAAATTCTGATAAAGTCAAATTTTGGTATTGTCGCATAAACGCAGACACACAGAGATAAATAAACCAAGATAGGTGTAAAAATCGATGCGTTTTCACAAAATTAATTAGAGCCTGAACTGTATTTATCGAAACGTTTGCTGAGTACATGATGGAAAAAAAAATTAAGAGTTTACCACCCCTTTCAAAGGTTTCCATCCGATACACCCCATAAGAGATATAACAATTGGAAAACAGTCAAAATAACGTACGAAATGTATTCCAATGAGCATTTTCCAGTAAAAGGTTAAGTATATTGCAATGGCTGCTAATACCCTGGCAAACCTTTGAGTTGAAGAGCTACCATAGAAGGTATTCACACTCATTTTACTTTAGGGTCCTTCTATCGACATTTTAGTTAAATCTATATTGAAAATACTAAAATAAACGAACTATACAGGACCTATTAACAATAAAATCAAGATATTTGAAAAAATAAATAAAATACCAGTGTTGGGCTATAAACCATCATTAAAACAAAATAAAATGACTATGAAAAAGTCATGTTGAAAAATTATGAGAATGGCTATTATAACACAAGCACGCACCGCAAACAGAAATTAAAAATATAATAAAAAACATTAAATAAAACAAAATAAAAAAAAATAACATAATTAAGTAAAACAAATAATTAATAAATTTCGCACGCAAAATACATAGAAAAATAAAGTAAAAATATAAAACCGCCAAAACCTTGCAAAATAAGGTTTAGAAAATACACAGGCGGAAGAGGCGACCAGAATAAAAATCAGCAAAAAATAAAAATGCGAATTTCATAAAATTTATATTAAAAAATTAAGAAAAATAAATAACAAAAGAGAAAAATATAAAATTAAATAAAAGCCATTAAAAAACCCGAAAAAATGGCCAAAAAAGATTTAAAATTCGCTGATTTGTCGCACACACACACGAAAATAATGTAAATATAACAGCTATTTTCATAACTTTAACTTTTCTAAAAACTAAAAAACTTTAGACTTTAAAACTTTAAATTTGTGAACTTTGAAATTTTCGAATAGTAAGATTGTTATTTTTCATTAATATATTTTTCATGTAACATATATGGTTTTGATTTAAGTATAATTTTTTCATGGATGGCCGCGATACATTTTAGTATCTGCGACAGGTCCCTCTAAATTTAATTTTATATATTGATACATTAATTGTGGGGAATGGCAAAGCAATATTTGATTCCGGCCGTTAAGTTGGCAGAACGTCGACGTGTTGCTTTGTCACAAACTGGTCAGGTCTCGTTACACTAATCACGGGGTAGGACACCGTCGTAATTCACCGAGGCGCCCATTTTCAATGTTGGCCAGAGCGGTATGAGTAAAATGCGGGAATCTCGCTATACCTAGGGGTTGACATTAGTAAATGTCTAAGTAAGGAAATAATACTTTTTAAATGCCTGTCGAAAATTCATTACAACACGGGAACGACTAGGGTTAAGCATAGGAACGAACAAATAATTCAATAAAACTGAAAATATTTATGATTTAACTAATAAAAATATAGTTGATAAGTGATAAACGAAATAAACGGGTTGAGAATTCATTACAAATCAAAAATGACCGGAGTATCAATATTTTTCATCTTATCTAAAACGATTATTGACCATCAATTAGCAACAGATTTCGCCAACGAGCTACTCGCCGCCATAAGAAAAACTAAGTTTGAATGTGATAAAAATTTGAATAGTTGAAAATTATTATTACCTTTCATTATATTTATTAATGTAATTATATAAATTTTTAATACGAAATTTCCCATTCAGTTCTTTCCTGTCGATATTTGCACATTTATATTCTCGTCGCAGAGCCAGAAAACTTTTTCTATGAATTCGAATTACCGTATCCCCAAACTTCCCCAAGCCAAAATACCGGCAATTGTTCCTTCCGACTTAAGCATCGAAGGATCCAATCATATAGCCTGCCAAAAGCAATACAATAGATTATTTGCAGAACACGAACGCACGCTCGGTACGCGCTCCATAAGCAAATTCGCCGGCTAACTAGGTGCCGAGAAGACCTTATTGCTGAGAACCGAGCTCAGCGGATTATCATCAATAATCAGAGTGCCGTCTTAGTGGCCTCTTTCAATGAAACCGAGCTCACCAAACGATTAGCCAGCCGTGACTTGGCCCTAAAATTAAATCTAATTCCGCCAGTCACATACCCGAAAAAGCCGCAACTGGTCCTCCACAAACTCCGAAAACCAGTAAGAAACACAATCCCAGCAAAAACCAACGTCGCCGAGCTGAGGAAGTCACTCTCCTAAAAAATGCAGCCCAGATCCTGGAAGAAGCAGCCATGCTGGTTGCGGAACAGCATCCCCAATGTGTCAAGTCTGACGAAACTTCGCCAAGGTCGTTGGCCCCAACGGAAATTTCTCCCCTGATTAACGCCAACAAAGTAGACGAACTCCAACTTCGTTTGGATATATCTCCCGCAAAAACCACGCCAGTAACAACTGAAGAGAGCAGAAAATCGCCAACTTCTTTCGGGTACTAGACCGATGAGTTCGGGGATGAATTGTGCCATTCCGTGACACAAGTCGGTACCGCTCGAGTTAATCCACTTCGTAAAAGAACATTTCCCGTGGATATCGATGAGTGAAGCCGAGATATCCGCCGGAGAACTGCGATTGAATCCGACTTATAATAACCATACCGCTTATTTATATATTTTGTTTTGGCTTTTCTTTCGTTTATTATGTAAATTTTAGAAAAAATAAATTCTATATTCATTGTAACTTTATTGTAATTTTTGAATTTTTCTATTAATAAATAATAAATGAATGTTTGTGGGTTTGTTTGGGTATAGAATCATATTCATGAAGTTTAATGCATGAACTAAATGAGACCTTAGAAGAACTCCACCCCGGACGCATACATGGGATCAATAGCAACAGAGGGGAGAGTATGTGTCAATATTGGGAAAATAGAGGAGTGAAAGAGACGTAAGTCCTTCTATCGGCCGTCAGGAACCCGAAAGCGAGATTATCACAAGGAGTATTTTTGGAAACGGGGCTCACCTGCTTGTGGACTCTCGGCTGCTGTATACAGTACCAACATGAGCTTGCTCATGGGTATACAGTGGTAAAGTACAAATTGTGGGGCGTCTGGGTGAGGTAAGAATGATCCTAGCGGAGGCAAGAGTTGGTTGCGGAGATAGAGGAAAGTGAGTGAGAGCAAATTAAAACAAAATTAATTCTACCCAGTGCGCCAACACCAGAAGAAATCTCTGACACCGAAGATGATGAACTTTAAGACAGTGAAGGAGATAAAAGCGAGCCGTACCTTAGTGATAATAACATTATTGATAGTGATGATAATCACATTGATTATGACAATAGTGAAAATGATATTCATGGTACTGAATCTTCTGAAACTGAAAGTCAATATGAAAATATTTTGAATATAAGGAAAAGAAAAAGAAGTAAGCAATTGTCTTCAAGTGCAGAAGATGAAGTAAAAGATTATGAAATTGAAATGTCTGCGGATCGAACAGCCTGGAAAAACTTACACGAAGGTTCTTGTCCGGAAGATTACCACTTCGCAATATAATCAAATATGTAGAACGTCCAACACGACATGAGAAAATAAATATAATGATTGGTTCTGCAAGTAAGGTATTTTGTTTGATTATTGACAACAATATTATGGACCAAATAATATAGTGCACAGATGTGGAAGCCATTAGAGTTTTGGGAAAAAGATGGTGATACATACATCTGTTTAAGTCTTCCCCATTCATCAACAAGTTCATTAATCCTAAAATTACGTATTACGTACAATAGCAATTGCATAAATGAAAGAACATTTTGATTAGTTTTCAAGTATTATGAAACTCTATGAACTTTTATGTGATATAAAAAAGTATAGACAAATTTAAATTATTGGAAATAGCTTAATCTTATAAAGAAAACATAGATTTTGAAGCAAACGAATTATAAATTGATCGGAAATTGTTAAGTGAATTCATAACAACTTCGAAGAACTCTTTTCAAATGATTGCATTAAGTTACTATTAACTTTACCCATTTCAGATGCATAAGTGAGAGAACTTCTTCTAAATAAAAAATGATTAAAAAGCACAGATGATCAACTGAGAGGCAAGAAAAATTCAATGATTTAGCAAATGTTTCCATAGAATTTGAAATTGCTAAATTTGTTAGGGTTGTTAAATTAAAGAATTTTTTAAAGGAATTATAATTTCCATGTAATTATAATTGAATGGCAAAAAATGCGAAACCGTAGAAAATTAATTGGTGGGTTTCTATGTGTTGATTTCTGGAACTATATGGATGTTATCCAGACAACCCCATACAAATATTTTTCGCTTACCACTCGGCACCCGTTGCTAAGCCACGTTAGAGCTGTGTTCGAGTGGGTAGATCGTTCGCAAAAAGTGAGCGCTATTGTTGACCAAACGATCCATGGGTCCAACGAGCTGCCGATGGAAGGCCTGTGCTCGATTTCGTTTTTTAGGTCCGGTTATTCTCCTATCTCCTTCAAATGTCAACCTATACTCTCATATCATTTATCATTATGTCTATTCCCATAGTTCTTCTTATCATTGTTCGTATTATCGATTTTTACAATGACCTGTAAACCCTTCGTTATGTTAAATATCCGCACCGTATCTCTCTTACCCTTATCCCTATTATAACTACTATGTTCCTATTATTATTACTAGTATTATCATGGTTACTATGTATTATTCTAATCCATTATCACTGCTATTACTATTATTATTATTCTTATTGCTACCATTACCATTATATTTATTATATTTATTATTATTATTATTATTATTATTATTATTATTATTATTATTATTATTATTATTATTATTATTATTATTATTATTATTATTATTATTATTATTATTATTATTACTATTATTATTTTATAATTATCATTATCCTTACTATTATCAAATTTTTTGTAGAGATTCGTCCTTATTCCTAGGCTTAAAAAAATATACTTTTCTTATTTAAAAATTTAGCCGTAATCTATCCTTATTGTACAGTTTTCGACAAAGTATTTTACTTGAGTCGGAAAATTTGAGCAGCGTTCCGCCCTGATTTTACAGTTTTATGATAAATGTTTTAACTATTTCTGTAAATTTGCGCAGCGTTCTGCCCATATTTTCCGTCTCAATTAAACATAATGTATTTAATTCTTATATATTATTCAAAACATTATTTTTCATGATTTTAGTCGTTCGGATTAATATTCTTCCGATGGCTATTCATTTTAACTGTTGCAACGATTTCGCTATTTTTCCGGCTACCCTTTCCCTCTCTTTGTTCTTATGATCTATTTGTGTTCATATTATATTTAATGAGTGCCCACTGGACTACTCGGTGTCAGTGATTTTGAGCCGATTGTTGTTAAAGATTTTTGTCGATTTTATCGAAATTAAGTGCAATAAAGTTGAGCCAAAAAACCCACTCTCAAGCTACTCTCTTTTGCTATTTAATTCAATGATTTGACGTTTGGGTTCCTGCGTTCTCACGCCGGAACCTTCACGGGCATGAACTATTAGCGGACTTACACCGCACTTACACAGTTCGATAGGGCCGAAAAAGAAATAATATATAAATTTTACCATTTCAGTTGAGTAAAAGTTTCAATGCACAAAATTGTTGGCTTTAAAATATTTATTTGGCATACATCGTCCATAAATTCATCCGGCAAATTGGCATAAAATCATCTTGATCACAATTTATGTCATTAATTCATAACACTTCGTAAATTCACATAGTAGCAATCATATAAATCAATACCAGTACACTATCTGAGAGTTAACGTGTTCAGTTAAAACACTTGTCAGTGTTAATTGGCTGAATGCACGGCTCTCAGTTAGTTATGCACACTAATTCGAATCAGACTAGAACTACTATTGAAAAATAAGACTACCGAATAAGACTGAAATTGCACCAAATTTTAGTTGAAAATTTGTCAAAACACATCAGTATATATACCTATAATTTGACCCTAACCTTGTGTGTTATTTTTATTGCGATTAAACAAATTTGACCTTGAAATTATTTGTGTTATCTAAGTTAAATTTTTTATTATTTTCTTAATTTAAATTGGTAATTTATTTTTAACATTTTTAATTAAATTTATTCAGCCAAAAATATTTTATTTTTATTCATTTAATTCATTAATTTTTACTTTTATATAAATGGTCATTTTACGTTCAAATTTTCTTGTTATTATGTTATTTTTTATGTAAATTTCGTGCGGTTCATGATGTATTTTGTATTTATTTTATTTTACTTTAATGTTTTTGATTTTATTTTTATTAATATTCTCTCAGATTTTAAAATATTTAGTTTGTGTTGTATGTTATATTTTAAGTTATCTTGGTGCTGGGTTTTTGTGCTGTATTACTGATGCATTTAAACAATTCTGAAGGCTATTTGTGTTCTGGCCCAACATAATAAATAACCTAATTCAAATTGTTTGATGGTGAATATCATGGGAGAATGGATTTACCAGAATATGTTCAGAAAGGGTCGAAAAGCAATAAAATGTACAAAAACAGCAAATCGTTAATTGACTAATTAATTAATTAGTTAAGGAAAAGCAGAGTTGTATAAAAAAAGGAAAAACAAACAAATTTGGTTTTGGAAAACATTACCATGACATTATGATTAATCTGGACAGTGGAAAAAGATTATTATATGTAAGTTGCATGGTGAAGCAATGAATTATGTTTTTCTACAACGAAAAAATAAAAAAGGCTGCTAGACAAAAGCTGTCAAACGGAAGTAATTTGGTTCGATGACTAGTAATCAAAGCCATTGTTTTTACAATATAAAGGAACTCAGATCCAGAAGCAGTTGGCATTTTGCCTCAGGTAGGGACGAAAAAACTGAGACTAGGATTGATGGATTATGTTGATTATCTAGAGGTTGAGGATTTAAATTAGTTATAAGAAGAATATTTAAAGGAACTCAGTAGATCAAACACGAATCGAATCGTGGATCAAATTGGTCAAAGGTGATTATTATTATAAATCGTACATAGCCGAATATCAACAGTGGGATCTACCAGACAGTAAGAGCGAGCAGTCTCATAACGTTAACTGAAATTTTGTGATTGTGTAGTAAAGTTTCCAATATATATACGTCGGTTAGTGTTTGATTTTTATAGAACACGTGGGGTCAGTGACACCGATTATTATTATTATTATTTAATTATAACCCAACAAATTTATTAACCTTGATGTTTTACTGAAAGATTTCGCTAATATCAAAGCAAGGCGAGTTCCTTTTAGTAACAGTAATAGAATATAAGAGATTAAATTAGAAAACAATATTTTTTGTTATATATATATATATCTAAATCTAATATGAGGATATATAATTTTATATGCTACCCGCGGAGTTATGATGCATTTCATGCTTAATTAAAATTTTCAGCGCTATCTCAATATTTTCATATTATCTATATCTATATATGAATTATATCTCGCATCTTCCTTCAATTATCCTATGGATATATCCACTTGTTTCAAGTTTAAATGTAAATTAACACTTCGACCATAAATTATTTCAAATAAGGATAAGCCCATTGCACTCATCCAACGGCTATTTATGGTGAACTCCATAGTAAGTACAAGTTGATGCTTGTTCGTCTCTTCACACCCACCAGTCAATGTCACTGTAAAAAATCTCTTACTGTTTTTACGGTTTTTTACCATTTGATTGATGCTAGTAAGGTTAGATGAATTCATGTTTGATACCAAGTTTATGTAGTTTCTCTCTTGAATTTTTTCTTTCAAATTCCTGGCTTCTGTTTATCAATATGTTTTTTGGTTTTCGAAATGATAGATCCAACTGTTAAGTATCGTCCACAAATAAAACAAAACATTTTCACAACCATCAACTTTAATAGTTTGATCCTGTCTTGACTTTCCTACGAATTCCATTAATAATTCTCTGATTCCCTACTTTAATAAAATCCTGTCTCCATGATATCCTACTCTCAAGTTTTCACCGTCCCTACCTGAGGCAAAATGCCGATTGCTTCTGCAGTTGAAGTTTCTTTATATTGTGGAAATAATCGTATTGATTGATCGTGTTTACACTAAGTCTCTATTTGACAATTTACCTCGCGTCTTTTTTCATTTTCTCATCGTCGAAGGAAATAATTAATTGTCTTACAGTGTGTCTCTTTTGTAATAATTTTTTTCCGTTTTCCCATTACTCATGCTGTCATGATAATGGTTTTCCAAAATCCATTTTGTTTAATTAGCTCGGGTTTTACTTAGTTAATTAAGTAATTAAAGACTTTCCGTTTAAAACGTTTAGTTGCTTTTTGATCCTTTCTGAACACATTCTAATGAATCCATTCTCGTTATGATCTTCCCCGTCATCTCCTCTGTATCTGACCCGATTTTCAAATTTTAATTCTATAATTTGTTGATTTTTTATGGTTTGGAATTTTCAACATTCCTTTTTTATTATGTAATTTTAAAATAATTTTAAATTTCTGAACCTCAACATGTAGCTGGGCACCTGATGGGTAAAAGATATAAGATTTTCGCAGCCACTTTCAAGGGATTCCCACCAGATGCGCGCACAAGAAATATAACCATTGGATACCTGTCAAAAGTGACGTTGGAAATGTATTCCAATGTGCGGTTTCTAGTAAAAGGTGAGCCATACTACCATGACTCCTAATACGCTAGAAAACCTTTGGGTTCACGAGCTACCATAGAAAGTATTCACGCTCACTTGATTTCGAGTCCCCTTACTGTTAGTTCAATTGAAATAATATCGATTATTTAATGAATTTATCTTATTTCACGAGTATTGTTGATTAAATTATTTGAATTAGTTCCCAAAACGATGTCCAAAATAATAATACAAATCATTTATTAAATAGATAAAAATGAGTTAACGGATCAATCTTGATCTGGGATTTGTGACGTGGATTTCTTCATTTGTCCCATTAGCCTGGTTGTCTTTAATCTTCGGCGTCTCTCTCTCTCTCGGCTTTGCTGGGACGATTTTTATTAGATTTGGTTTTGCCGATATTGAGGTCTACGTTGATGTATTGACTTGAAGGAATAAATGTTCGATTACTTGCAAGTGGTAGTAGCGGTGGACGAGTGGTGGCCAATCTCGTTTCGAATGGTCTCTTTCAATTTTAGTTGTTGGTTCTCCTTTTTTGTTTTTTCGAAGTCCATGGCCATTTCGGAATATTGCAATTTCAGCAGGTCATTATTTTGGGTTAATTTCTTCACTTGTTCCGGCCGCGTCCAAGTTTTTTCCATCCTGTGGCATTGACGGATCACTGCCTCGGATCGTTGACTTTGTTCCAGAGCCTTATCGTGATAATAGGCCACATCTCGTCGGAATTTCTCGATGTCCAGTGTCTTAGCTTGATTTTTGCCATTGAAATTTTATATGTGTATTTAAATTAAATTGAGAATCGGTTTGGAACATTGATTAATATGATTTATGATACCATAATAAAAATATATTTGTGGAATAGTGATCGCTTCATTTATTTTTGATGGAATTTTATTTATTTTATGGGTTTTCCAAATTTTGTGGTCAAATGACATATGTAAGAGGTCCTAATCATGTTGTTCCCATCACAAATGTTGTCCAAAATATTAAATTCACGACCCCTTCCATTTAAAACCTTAAATTCAAAGTTTTAAATTTTATTGATTTCAACAAGAAATTCCTTTCTAAAAATAGATTAGAATTTCCTGTTTTCGCACCCCGACTCATGGCGAGAGATTTCTATAATCTACATTTTTTCTACTTTCATTGATTTAATTTTTATTTAGGAATTTCTAGCTGCTTGCAATCAAAAGAAAATTGGAAACTTTTTCTTTTCGTTGCATTTGGAAATTTATATATTGATGACAAATATTGGTATTACATTTAATTTTTTGATTTATTTGAATATAATGCTTGTTATTTTAATGCCTTTTTAATTTCTATGCATATTAAATATTACTTATAAGGTTTCATAAAGGAAAATTCATTAAAGGTGACTAGAAAAAATATAATTAAATATTATTTATAAGATTACATAAAAGAAAACTCATTAAATATAAACTAGGAAAAATATAATTAAAGCAAAACGATTTTCATCTGGAACAAATTAATTTTTGTTTCTCCTCTTCTTGGACAACCGGCATCGGTCTATTGAAGACCTATGTAGACATTTCTCCTTTGACCGGAATCTCCTTCGGTGATGGGGTATATAATAATAAAATATTCATTAAATAGTCGAAATCAATGGTTGCAAACACAATTATGCTATTATATTTAATAATATGTATTGGATTTCAAAACATGGATTTTCTTTGAATTTCGCCTTGTTTTCTCAATGAATTTCCGAGTGCCTGTTTTTCCTTGATACCCGAAATTTAATAAAATCAAAATAATCATAAAATCCAATGGATATTTAAAAAATAATGGTAACAATTTAAGCAATTGGTCAAATCGATATTTCCAATATTTTCAATTTGTGGTAAATTTCTAAGATTATTAATCTCATTCCAAAATAGTTCACTGTGATTGCTTCTACCAGTGTTCGAACTAGTTAATCTTGGTCATCGTGAACCTGACACAACTTCCAAAGAATCTTTTAAAATTAATGATAAAATTTATATATAAAAAAATTCGTATTCTTTTAGAAATAAGAAAATAATGAAATTCTTTTTCACAAAATTTTATTTCATTTAGGTATTTTTAGAATTGATAATTAATACCTGATTACTAATTCAGTTACTAGCTTCGGGATGATAGTTGGCAATACGTTGTTTTGATGATGAACTTTTTCTTTCTTGACGTATCTCTTGCAACAATAATTTTTCTTTCTCTCTTTATTATTATGTATGTTTTTTATGATGTTCGTTACTCTTCTTTCTATTCTGAGACGTATATTTTTCTTTTATTCTTGAGTATTATTTAGGCCTTTCTCGTGACCAGTCGATCTCTACTGAGGGTCTGGCATTGAGATTCTTGGAGTAGAGAACTGACCCGGCAAACTGCCATTTACTACGGGTACCTCCACACCTAAGTACTGGTTTGATAACCAGTTTTGTAAACAATCATTTTTCTAGCTTGCATGCATGCGGTTACTCTCGATATCATATGGTTAAAAATCATTTACAATAATTAATAATAATAATACCTATAATATAAATGATAATCAAATTCGGTTTTTTATAAAATTAATCGGTCATTATGAATCATATGAGAATTTCATCATGAAGCATCTCGTATAGGTCAAGTACCATGGAAACGGAGTTTTCATGATTAAATATTGACTAAAAGAATTCAACGAATAAAATATATGTTAATTCAAGAAAATCATTTGACCTACAAAGGTCTACATAAACGGGGTATCAAAATTTACTGGATTAATTTCCTAAGAATTTCACAGAGATTTTGTTTCGAAATCTTCAACATAATAAAATTTAAAATATAATAAGAAAACAAAATTTCAAAATAAAAACAATAAAAATCTCCTCACTTTTCCAGAAAATTTGTGAAAGATTCTTGCACAGTTTTTGATTCTTTTCAGAAAATAGCATTCACATTAAATTGTGTCGGTCTGGCATAGACTTATATAGGGGGTTTTACAAGCATGTTTTTAAAAGCTGTAAAACAAAACACCTACACGTTTTTATCATATTTCATCCCTTTTCACCTAGGTGTCAGATTTTCGTGATTCTTTTTTGTTAAAGTTTCTAATTACACTTTAAGCTTAATTCTCATAGTTATTTTCTAGAATACAAGCGTTTTCTATGAATTTGGAGCCAATTTGATGAAATAGGTTAATTTTGCTAAAATTTAATGTTCTTTGATTCTTTTTAAATGTTTTTATTTATTTTTTACATATTTTTTTATTTTTCTACTCTTTTTTTCTACTTTTTGTATTATTTAATGTTAGGTAGGCTATTTTTGATTATTTTCCGTCGTGACAGATAAACAACAATTTAAAATATTTGTTTTTGACCAACAATGTTACTGATTTGTTTAAACTAATTTTGAGGTCGTTTATGTTTCTCCCAACACTATACTTTATTTTAGTGACTTTAAATTTTATTTGTATTTTTTCTAAATTTTAGTGTGAACTATTGGTGTTCATATTTGATTTTAAGTTTTCGTAGTACAATATTTTCATATTCAGTTACTGATACATTTAAACAAATTCAATGTTAAATCTGCTTTATCCCAAAATTATTTTATTCTATTTTTATGAATTATTATTTTATTTGTATGTATTCTAGATTTTCTATTAATTAATTGGTGTTGTGTATTTGATTTTTTGTTGTGGGTTTCTGGGTGTTGAGATTTTTAAACTATATTGTTGTTACCGAGACAACTCCATACAAATATTTTCGCTTACCACTCGGCACCCGTTGTGAGCAATGTTGGAACTGTGTTCGAGTGGGTGGATCGTCCGCAAAAAGTACGCTTTTACTAATGCTATAATTGAACGAACGATCAGCAGCGTTCAGCTCATATTTTCCGTCTCAACTCAAAATAATTTGTTTAGTTCTTACATATTATTTAAAGTATTCCTTTTTATGATTTTGGTCGTTCGGATTAATCTTTTTCCGATGGCTATTCATTTTAACTGTTGCAACGATTTCGCAATTTTCCTCTCTACCCTTTCCCTTTCTTTGTCCTTATGATCTATTTGTGTTCACATTGTATTTAATGAATGCCAACTGGGCTACTCGGTGTTAGTGATTTTGAGCCGATATGTCTAAATGAATTTTGGTCGAATTTTCGGACAAAGGAAGAAAGTGGAGCAGCCAAAAGACTACCACTGATCTAACTAACGCCCCTATAGGTAAGTATTAACGTTCAGAATCCGTCGTTACTCATGACATGGACCTTCACGGCACGAACTATAGGCGTAGAAACCGAATTTTTACAGTTCGATAGTATGTATGATTTTATTTACTTGTAGAATGTACTGGCTGTGGGCCGGAAAAAAAATTAAATATTACCATCTAAATTGGATAAAAGATTCGATACATAAAATTGGTTTATTCGGCATGTCACATCTCACATAGTAGTCGGAATTTCATAAATTAGCATAAACATTGCCCACTCGCATCATCACAAGTTATTTAATCATTATCGATCAATAAATTCATAGTGAAGTCATTCATATAGCAGGTTCACCTTCATTTTTAAACCATAAGTCAATGCACACCAACTGAGAGTTGTCGTGCCGAGACAAAACACTTACCAGTTGTAACGCACACCAACTGAAATTCAGAAAAATAAGACTGCAAAGTAAGACTGAAAATTTGTCAAAACACATCAGTATATATACCTACAATTTGACCTTAACCTTGAGTGTTATTTTTATTGCGATAAAACAAAATTTGACCTTGAAATTATTTGTGTTATCTAAATTAATTTTTTATTATTTTCTTAATTTAAATTGGCAATTTCTTTCTTAAATTTTTAATTGGATTTATTCAACCAAAAATATTTTATTTTAGCTCATTTAATTCATTAATTTTTACTTTTATATAAATTGTCGTTTTTCGGTCAAATTTTCTTGTTATTATGTTATTTTTTATATAAATTTCGTGCGGTTCTTGATGCATTTTGTATTTATTTTATTTTACTTTTGGTGGGTTTCTGGGTGTTGAGATTTTGAAGCTATATGATTGTTACCCAGACAACCCAATAAAAATATGTTCGCTTACCACTCGGCACCCGTTGCTGAGCAATGTTGGAACTGTGTTCGAGTGTGTGAATTGTCCGCAAAAAGTGAGCGCTATTACTAGTGCTATAATTGACCGAACGATCCCTGGGTCCAACGAGCTGCCAATAAAAGGCATGTGCTCAATTTCGATTTTTAGGTCCCGTTCTTCTCTTATTTCTTTCAAATGTTAATCTATACCGCTATATCATTCATTGTTATGTTCATTCCCATAGTCCTTCTTATCGTTATTCGTATTAATGATTTTCCTATGGCCTGTAAACCCTTCATCATGTTAAATATCCACACAGTATCTCTCTTACCATTATCCTTATTATAACTACTGTGTTCCCTATTATTGTTATTAGCATTATCATCGTTACTATTATATGTATTGTTCTTATCAATTTTTATTACTATTATTATTATTATTATTATTATTATTATTATTATTATTATTATTATTATTATTATTATTAAATGTCTTATTATTATTGTTATTATTATTATTATTACCATTATCCTTACTATTATCATTATTATTATTAAATTTTTAGTTTTTCTCAGTTTTATCCGAATATTATACAAACAATTGAGCCGCGCTTCACTTTTACTTTACAATTTTCGATTAAGTATTTTAGTTAATTTGGAAAATTTGCTCAGCGTTCCTCCCATATTTTCCGTTTCAACTCAAAGTAACTATTTTAGTTCTTAAATATTATTTAAAATATTCATTTTCATGACTTTGGTCGTTCGGATTAATCTTTTTCCGATGGCTATTCATTTTAACTGTTGCAACGGTTTTGCAATTTTCCCCGCTACCTTTTCCTTTTCTTTGTTCTTATGAACTAGTTGTGTTCACATTGTATTTAATGAGTGCCCACTGGACTACTCGGTGTTAATGATTTTGATCCAATTGTCGTTTAAGATTTTATGTCGATTTTATCGAAATTGAGTACAAGAAAGTTGAACCAAAAAATCCATTCTCGAGCTACTTGCTTTCGCTATTTTAGTTCCATAATTTGACGTTCGAGCCCGTCGTTACGCACGACTATAGGCGGAGAAACCGCACTTACGCAGTTCGATAGTGTGTTTGATTTTACTACCTTGCTTTATGTTTTGGCTGTGGGCGAAAAATAAATAAATAAATATTACCATATAAATTGGATAAAAGCTTCGATGCATAAAAATTGTTTATTCGGCATGTTACATTAGCATAAACATTGTATACTCTCATCATCACTAGTCATTTAATCATTATCGATCAATAAATTCATAGTGAATTCATTCATAGCAGGTACAACTCAATCCGATTTATTTCAATGTTTTGTAATCTTAATTTCACTGATTTATTTGCACCCTTCAACCACCGTATAAATTTGATTATCTTAAGGTAGGTTATCCAATGGATAATCACCCTTTCTGATAGATAACTTTGACTTTACTTGGGTTTAAATTCTTTTACTGACCTGACTACACTACTCGTTTGCTTCGACCACTGGCCATTTCGTGTTTTTCCCTTTTCCCTTTATACTCCTGCTCAGACTGTTTTCAGACTATTGTCAACAACATTTGCAACATTATTAAATTATTAAAAATAATTACTTCCCACAGACCACATTTAGCCGACATTTGTCAACAACGTTTGCTCCATTACTAATTTACAAATTAGGAAATAATTACCTCTCCATAAATCAGTGGCGTCCATTTAATATTGTTTAGGCCAATTTACCCTTTTATATTATTCCGCCTACACGTCGGGTTTTCCTCATCTCTCGGGTTTTCCTAATCTCTCGAATTTTTCCTCATCTCTCAGATTTTGCTCATCTCTCGGGTTTCCCATCGCCTCGGACTTCCCATTGACAATGCTAAATGGGTCATAAAAGTTATCACTCGACTTTATGTTACAATACTAAGAGTATAATAGAAATAACCTAACAAATATTATCAATAATAATAATAATAATAATAATAATAATAATTATAATAATTATAAGTACAGTAATAGTAATAATATTAATAATTCGCTTTTTAAAGAAGTTTAAGATTTGAACCTAATGTTCTTAACAGAAAGAATTTTATGATCCATAATATATTGAGTTGTTAGTCACTAAAATAAGATTAATTAAATTTTATTACTATATAGCAAAATATAGAAATTTTATCCAATTAATATAATTAACACTAGTATATGTATGGTCTTCTTATTTTACACTACGGTTCTTCGCCATAAACCTTAAAAATCCAGTGTTTCGGAGATATGATAACATATACTATATTACCTAAATTGATTTCATTTTGCTTGCATTTTTTGCGATGACAACTTATTATGGTATTCCCATTTTCTATAGTAAAAGTAGGTATTGATTTTTAGCTACTTTTTACTTAATTTGTTTTCTATTTTAGGGCACACCAAGGAATCAAATCCTCACGGGTGAAATCTACCATCACCAACACTCGCTACCAGGTATATTTATTAATTCATTACCATTTTTATTAATCTCATTGATTTGTAGGAGTAGTGGGATGTGTCACATCCAGCAAATGTCACATCCAACACACCCCCCTGCTGAGAGAAAATTTTTCTAAGTCCAAAAGTACAATTTTTCTGAGACAAAGACAATGACTCATTCAAGGTCATTGGATGACTCATCATATTTTCCAAGGTTATTCAAAAGTAGGTCAAGGTCATTGGATGACTCATCATATTTTTTCAAGGTCATTCAAAAGTAGGTCAAGGTCATTGAATGACTCATCATATTTTTTCAAGGTCATATTATTTTTAAACATTTTTAAATTATTATTTACTACTTATTTTTTATAAGTAGTGTTTAAATTATTAATATTTTTTAAAAAATTTTTATTCTATTATTATTATTATTAATATTATTATTAATATTATTATTATTAATATTATTATTATAATTATTATTATTATTAATATTATTATTAATATTATTATAATTATTATTATTATTATTACAAGTTTTAGTTATTAATAATATAGTTACACGTTTTATTATTATTATTATTATTATTATTATTATTATTATTATTATTATTATTATTATTGTTATTATTACAAGTTTTAGTTATTAATAATATAGTTACACGTTTTATTATTATTATTATTATTATTATTATTATTATTATTATTATTATTGTTATTATTACAAGTTTATATTAATAATATTTTCAATATTTTTATTATTATTGTTACAAGTTTTAATTTTTATTACAAGTTTTATTTATTATTATTAATATTATTATTATTGTTACAAATTTTTCTATTAAAAGTTTTTATTAAAAGTTTTTTATTTATTATTGTCAATAATATTAATATTTTTATTATTATTCTTGTTATTATTACAAGTTTATATTAATAATATCTTTAATAAAAATTTTTTTATTATTATTTTTATTGTTACACGTTTTATTAAAAGTTTTATAAACCAGATTATATATATAAAACCTATATAAAATATCTAATAATAAATTAATACATATACAAAACCAATATAATACCTGCATGCTTACTGCAAACTATTATATTTAAAAAATAAATCTAAAAATATTAATAAATCTAAATAACTACAACAAATAAATGTAAAAACATGAAAATAGCAAAGACGAATTTTCACAATTTTTATTTTTACATACAAATTTGATCAATAAATATCTATTATATTGTCAAATATTTCGGCAAATTGTTCATCGAGAATTGCAGGATCGGCTTCAGGCATTACTATATTACCGCCAACATTAAGGACATCAACCCCTCTATAATGACCATATGCAAAACTCGAGTTTTTCCCTACCCAAGCTTTCTTATCATCATGGTTATTTAATGCGATTTTAGAATTTTTAAAAGTAAACAACTGGTGCTTTCGGGTCCCTATCCTAGTTTGAGGTACCGACAAAATAGTATTATTATTATAAAAATGCAAATACGATTGGTGTTTAATGTCGGTACCCGGTAATTTTACACGCTTAGCTCGCATTGTTGATTTATTTCTTAGCAAGCTATAACATTTAGGGCGCAAGAAAACCCACTCACTATATCCTAAACCTTTACTGTCATCCTTGAACTTGCCTATTACCGAGTCAAGTCGTCTAGAATATAATGGATGAGAAGGATCATAATTTGAGGTGTCTATTAGGTAATCCAAAATCATCGCTTTTAATAAAATATCTAATTTTAAATTTTTTATCTCCAAAAAGAAGCTATCTGTATCACCCGCTACTAGATTTATATCACAATTATAAATATCCCGATATTTTTGTAATTCAACATACTGTAACTGGTACATCCGTAGCTTGGATAAATCTAGAACTGATTGACCGATATAACTAGGTCTATCCAAACATATTGAGTCCTATTAAGATGAGCGGCAAAAAGATCATCAGTGAATCTATATTGTTTTTCTAAATGCCGGTTTTGACGAATATGTAATTAACTTTTAAGCTGAATTACATAATTGAAAATTCATCCTCTTTTTAAGGTTCTCAACGGATTTACTATACAGACTGTTGTTATACAATTTAAAAACAATTTAAATAATTCACTAACTGCATTTGTACGCAAGTTAGTGTTTTTATCGATATAATTTTTAAAAATAAGAGATTGCTTGTATTTAATAGCTCTATGTATATGTGTAACCTTAGCCCCGAGAGAAAGATAAAGCCTGAGAAGCCTCCAATGAAGAACATAGTTCTTAGGATAATGCGTGAGCATTAACCTCTCAACTTTTGAATTTGGTGGGCACATCTTTTCCGGTCCAATCGGAAAGTCATTTAAAAAAATCATGTAAATAATCTGGAATCTCGATATCAACTTCCATAGTATATCCATATGGAAGGATTTCAATATCCACAACATTCGCACATTCACTCAAAACCTCATCCAAACCATCATAAACCAAAGTAAAATCAGCGTAAGGAAAACTTAGGATGAGAGCCCAACCATACAGATTATTTATATCTATGTACAATAATTCTGTATCCTCCGAAGCAGCAATGTAATGTTTGTTAACAAATGTTAACCCACCTCGTATTCCACCTTCGTAAAAATTGAACATTTCCATGTCCTGTAAAAGTTCAATGGGTTCCGTTAATGTCATAAGCGCTGAAGCCTATGACATACCCGGAATTCGGTCAAGTTTAGAGGTTCAAGACCATTGTAAACAATAGCCCTGGCACGGAATTGTTGAAAATAGTCCGCAAGGAGGAATACATCAAGTTTAAGGTAAATTAATATATAATCACGCAAAATCCTACAGTTTTGCTGCGTCCAGATTAGTTTTGCTCTATCGTACTCATCTTCACTTACACCTTCCCAAATTGGAGGCAACTCATAAGTAGTCTCAAGAACTTCCTCAGAAATAGCAAAATTATACGGAAAAATACCTTTACAGTCGACTATAGAACCTTGAAAGACAGACGAAGTCAATGGAAGAGAAGTTAGTGTTTTCACAGCCTTAGCTAACGAACAATTAACAAATTGCATACTGTCGATAAATCGAACAGCCAATTTGTTAATGTGAACAATTAACGAAATAAATTTTTCTGTAGAGGTCAGTATGATATCTAAATTCCATGAAGGAAAGCGGTAGAGACCATATTTTAAAATATGATGAAGGTCATACCCTCTTAAATTATGAAAAACTATAGGTAGTAATTGATAAATCCTACGCGCTACATTACATTTTCGGCAAGCTGCCCCTAGATAATTACCAGTAAAATGGCAATGATCTCTAACCGGATGTACAATCGGTTTTTTACATAAATAACAGGTTCGACAAGATTTAAACTGTCGAACCTCACTGAAAGACATAGGCCCTATCAATTTATCCCCTTCCGAATCATAGTACGGAACAACAATTTCAGTTGCAATTTCCTCAATTTTTTTAAGAAAATCAGGAATGCAATCAAGACCATAAAAGTAATAATATAATTTTGTGTTAGTGTAATTATTAATTAATAAAAGGCCTGCTGCAATAGGCATATGAATTTGATGATGTCTATCATCAGGAGGTAAAACCGATTCAAATTCGGCATAAATCACAAAAGGTGGGGTGATATGTTTTGAATAATTTAGGAATTCTAAATTTTTATTTCCGGGGAGCGTGTATAGGGTTGTGCCAGTCTGATTTTTAACGCATAATACAACATGTGTATTGAATGCATTATCTAATTTAAACCCATTAAGACAATGTGGGCACCATCGGCATCTAATTTGAATGTTACAGTCAGGAGTTTGATGGTAATTCATAAACCAATTGATATTGGTCACTGTGGTATAATGATATCTATCCTTATTTTCAAGCAATAATAAATAAATAGGGTTTCCGTCAGTGACTTTGGTTTTATGTATCAAACTTAAATGAGGATGGTGAAAGACATAATTATCTGGAACCTCATCAATTATAACAGTTGGTGTGTACGAAAACACATTTATTGTTAATTTTAAATTAGAATTTTTCTTTTCAAACTTTGGGATATTTATTAATTTCATGAGACAATCCGTGACCTCATTGTATTCTAACTAGTCTAAAAACTCTGTATATTTAGAGACTCTTTGGGGGTTTTCACCAATTACATCTTTCTTTAATAAATAAAGAATAGAGTAAAGGAAGCACTTGTCGTCATTGTTTATTATATTTACTATAGCTCCTTTATTTTTCAATTCAGAAGGGGTTTTAATATATTTATGTCCGGACAGACGATTAATAGGAGCATATTTAGTTAAAATAAAGTGAATTTCCATAATATTAATAACACGCCATTCACTGCCTAAATGGGTGAATTGTTCTATTTTTTCATTAAGCTTATTAACCTCTTCGCTTAAAAAGTTATCCGAAAATGTCTCCGCATTATTCGAAAAATAATTCTCACTGATCTCACCATCTTTTTCAAATTTAATTAATATTGCGAATTGAATTTTAACGCTCCCCATTTTATTTATTTCTAAAATTAATTTATTACTGATTCGCTCAGATAAAGTTATTTTAATTAGATGCGCGTTAGATAGATCAAAACGTAAAGTTTTGATAGCACCATTTAAATTTTCTGATATGTTCAGCTCATTCTCTAATACAGAACCTCCGAATTATATAATATCATTATTTATAATATTCATTATTTATATCTGGTATAATATTTACATTATTTATAATATTTACATTATTTATATCTGGTATAATATTTTCATTATTTTCATTATTTCCATTATTTATAATATTAGAGTCATCATCATCACTGATTTCGATGACTTCTTTTTTAATTATTTTTTAGGGATATTAATTTTAATATTTGCAGCAGGCCTTTTATTCGTTTTATTGTATGTAGTTTTATTTTGCAATATATTCAAAATATCTATATTATTTTTATTAATTTCCTTAAACAGTTTAATTTTATTAGACTTAAAAGAATTTAAATGAATCGCATGTTCCCTATAAAATTCTTTATATTTAATTCTCTGGGAAGTTTTGCAAATGGCGCAGATAAAAAGTCGATGTCATTAAATAAAACTATATAAAAACCTATATTAAATATCTTATAAAAATAAGTAATAGAATAAATTAATATATACACAAAACCTATATAATATTTGCATGCTCACTGCAAACTATTAAATAAAACCTATATAAAATATCTAATAAAAATAATAATATTTGTATAGTCACTGCAAACTATTAAATAAAACCTATATAAAATATCTAATAAAAAATAATAATATTTGCATGCTCACTGCAAACTATTAAATAAAAACTATATAAAATATCTAATAAAAATAATAATATTTGTATGGTCACTGCAAACTATTAAATAAAACCTATATAAAATCTCTAATTAAAATAATACCTTTATAATTCAATAACTATTATGGTAATAAATAATTAAATAAATTTGGCAACGATTTAATTAAACGATAACGCCAATAAAAAACCTTTCGTACGATATATTTCGATAGCACAGCTATCATCTTCAGGTACTCAAAACCAACTAAAAATATTATGAATTAACATTCAATTTAAACAAATTATTATTTTATTAATTTAATTTTTTAATAAATAAATATTTTTAAAAATATATTTTAAATAAATTTTAAATTTTAAATTTTTTACTTATATTCTAATTTTTAAAAATTAATGTAATTTAAAATTTTCAATTATTTTAATAATATTAAAAAAACAAACATGATTTAACATACGTAAACTATTTAAAAACATTCAAAACATTCGTAGTCACAGCACTCTGCACATTAATCTTTGGATCCAATGACCTTATCAGCAATGCTTCACATATCACTCGTTCCCAATAACTATTAAAACTTCTCAACAAAATTCTAAAATCAGACATTCCTATATCACTTTTACAGCCTCTATTGTGTTCACTAATATTGGTCAAACCCTTCATATCAATAGATTTATTTCTTTATAATTTTAACTTATTATAAATTAATCATATTTAAAGTATTATTATAATAATACTTTAAATTTCATTAACTTAAAATAAAAATATATTTATCAACTTATAGGTATTATTAATAAATAAATATAACATGATAAAACTTATTATAAATTATTGATATTTAATGTATTATTTTAATAGTAATACTTCAAATATCATTAACTTAATTTCTATAAATAAGTAAAAATAAATAAAAATGAATAAAAATAAATAAAAAACTAACATTTATCCTCTGAATCCGAAGAATCATCATCCTCTATAGAAGAGAGGTCATTCATATCTTCCTCAGAAACGGGGCATCATCAGGAACGTTGACAATTATATCTTCCACAGAAATGTGGGCATCATCAGGAACGTTGAAAATCATATCTTCCACAGAAATGTGGGCATCATCAGGAACGTTGAAAATCATATCTTCCACAGAAATGTGGGCATCATCAGGAACGTTGACAACATCGGGAACGTTGGCATCCAAATCAACTAAACCGTTTTTTTAAATATATAGAAATAATAAAATTAAAATTTACCATAATTGACAATAACTTCACTATCTTCGATAATGATAACAACATCATTTTCATCATCTTCGATAATCATAACATCATCATTTTCATCTTCTTCGATAATGATAACTTCGGTATCTTCAATAACAATAACGTCATTTTCTAAAATAATTATTAAATAAATCACAAATAAAATTAAAATTTACCTATATCATCATCATCAAAATTTGATAACTTCATTTTCAATATCTGACTGATCTTGCAATTCAATTATTGTAAACCAGTCTAAAATAATAAATAATATAATAAAAAATAAAATTAAAAATCCTTACCAGTTTCACTTGTTAAAAGATTCCTTAAAATATTATTGTTGTTCATTTTTGAATTGGCAAATTTTTGAATTTGGTAATTTTTTGAAGTAATTGTGACAAATTTGGAATTTGTCAATGTTTATGAAGACAATCTAATTTTCAGGATTTAGCCAATCACATTTTAGCAATACAGACATATAGGTGAGAGATTTTAGGCATGCAGCCTATACTGTGTAGGTATGTTTTCTTTGTAAAACACATGCAGTCTATACCGTGTATGCATGTGTTCCTTGTTACTAATCACGCACTTATCATGCACTGTCTTTGTGATCACGCATTAGATTATCTTTAATTAAATATTAATTAAACACATAATAATAATATTAATAATAATAATATTAACAATAATAATATTAATAATAATAATATTAATAATAATAATAATAATAATAATAATAATAATTAAAAAATATTAATAGTTAGAACAAAACAATAATAATAAAACATAACAATAATAATAAAACATTTATTAAACATCAAATCGCTTGGATAATAATCAAGCTAAACAATGTTGACCACATGTTAAGGTCCATGGTTTTTGAAACATAGTTTTATTATATACAATAGGTTTACCCATTGTTTGCAATTTCGAAACCATTAAAGCCGGATAATAGAAACCCATACGATCAAATACAAATATCTTGCTAGGTTTCATATATATTACTAACCAATGTTCTTCAGCGAGATGAGATGATTGAGTATTGACGATTATGGCTTGATTATTACGTAAATATGGAATTTTATCAAGAGGAAAAACCCTTAAAAATTCATGTCCTAGTATTTTTTTTCCAATTCGATAGACCTACATCAATAATATTAAAAATACATTTAAAAACTTACTCCATGACAAATTTTCATAAATTATCTATACATTTATACCAACATTTTCAAACAAGTAATGTTCGTTCAAACTAGTAATGTTTGAACTCTGTTCAAACCAACACAGTTCTGTTTGCAGTTATTTGAACCTTATTTTCAAATACGCCATATATTAAAACATGTACCGATTCAGTTGTAGCTTTAGCAAACTTTATATCTAATCGTAAATTTCCATTTTGAGGTAATTGACTCTGATTTAAATCAAAATCGGGTGCCAAAACAAATGTAAAGAATGGATATTTGCTTTTAAAATCTTCAAGAATTATACCACAATTAAGGTTTTTATCTAAATAACCCATATTTCTCACTATACTCTGAATATACGTAGCACAATAATTATCATTATCGAAATCTTGAGTATATGTTTCTTTATAATCACTATTTTTCGATAAAGTTAGCGATGTTACACCAAAATGTTTGAAAATTGAGCTCGATGTTAAGTATGATCCATTATATTGAGATTCACTTTGAAATGTTACCAATATAAAGTTGGGCATTCTTCTATCTCCAAATATTTGTTCCTTATAGAAAAAAGCTTAACCTTTAGCAATAGCAAATAGAACAATTTCCTTTGTTTTTAATGGATATATGGCATGCTTAGAATTAAGCCCCAGTTAATGACCGGCTAATACAGAGGGCTCAACACGAACTCTTCTCACTAATAATTTTGCATCAACTAATTGAAGAATTGGCGCTGTGGTGGCACTTGTTAGTGATAATGCTGACTATGATCTTTTCAATCTAATGTGTACATTAATACCTGGGATTAAATATTTCGGTTGATCCATAAAATTGAGTTGTAATGATGAGCACATGGTAAATAATTTCGAGCCTTTAATCCACAATTTCCTATCGTCATCACTACCATAACCCATAAGAGTTAAACATGTGTTTTTAGTATCACTATTGTAATTTATAATAGTTTCTATTAGAGGTTTGTGAATATATTTACTGTTACCACCCTCAATCTTGATATTATTAAATCCGAGAACTGTATCTTTAAAAAGTGTATGAAACAAGAAATTGTTTGGTATTACATCACTAGGTTCACCCAACGGTTTTCTATCTTTATCTTCAATTTTGATCTGAACAGTTAACAATGTATCGTTCAAATCTAGATATTCAGTTTGGGAACCATTAATATAAAATTCAATATCGGTTCTACTATCCATAATAGAATTCATTGGGAATACGTCTTCAAATGCTCTCATTTCAACTGCCACCTGGGGAGATGGTCTATCAAATGAACACAATTCAGATTTACCGCAAATCATTTTTGAAATATAGTTCCATGTCTTTTCATTCGTTTGTTTATATGATGTTTTTGATGTTTTTTACGTTTTTGAGCAGGTTCTGGTTCTTGTTTTTGAAACATACCCGCAACACTAAGTAGAACTTTCCTTAACTCGGATAATGCATTTGATTTCAGAGATGGTAATATTTTCTGCTCATTCATTATCACATCTTTAACGGTTTTCATACCAAAACTACCAAGGCGTTTAAGAATAGGAAGTGCAAATCTACCGATTGTTCTCAACCATCCTGATCCATACTGTTTACCAATAAAATATGGTAATTCGCAACCACTTTGGCTACTACTATACATACTAATAATATCGTTATTGGCCATTTAATTTACAAAAATGTAATGCCAAGTGAGCTTTTGTATCTTTACTAAATTCAATAAATTTACCGCTATCATCACGAATATTTATTTCTATATAGTTTATACATGATGTTGATACTGGTAAGTACATGGGATTATCTATATTTATATTGACAAATTCATCCTGGTCATGTTTATCAACCCAAACAGATTTCAATAGAGGAACCAAAGAATCACCAACAATTATAGGATCGATGATGTTAGTATATATGAACATTTGTCTATGAAGTTTTATTATTTTCGTTTAACGTACACCAAAAGCACTTGCCCTATACGTTTGCTTATCTAATCCCAATGTATTAACCAAATTTTTATCAAATGTAACTTCACAAATGTTATTATTCAGACTGAACTTACATATTCCATCTTTAACAAATTCAATAGTTTTAAATATATGTAAACAATTGAATGAAATATATTTATGTAACTCATCAAGTGTTTCAATATATAAATCTTTAGTAAATGTAAATGTATCTTCCGCCTCATTAATATATGATACAGTTATTTTGATGGGTTCGATCATTACACTGTTCTCATCAAATGTTTTGAAACGTAATAAGTATTCAGTACCAGGAACAACTATGTTAAGCTTATCACGACCCATTCGCTTGGCATCATCAATACTTTCAAACTTTATTGTAAATGGGCTAAAATCACAACTAACATTCAATCAATCTTTGAAAAACATGCCACTATTTTCATCTAAAATTTGATTCGGAATATAATATAATTCAAAATTATTGATTGAGAAAATACCACTACAGGTTTTGGGAACATGTTTCTTGTAACCGATTTTACAATGACTATAAAATGGGAATGTATTGTACACAAATGTAAAGTCTTGCAAAGCAACTTCCCAATTTCCATGTAAATAAATGGGATTTCGAAGATCAACCATAAATTTACTTGCTTGATTTTCCGGATGGATTAGCGAGCAATTATTGCTCGGTAAAATTGTATAGGAACTCATTTTACTAGGTCTTTTGATGATATCCATGAGGGTTTTGATATCCATGCCATTTGACATAGTATTGTTTATCCTTACCCACCATTTTAGTTTTCAATATTTTCTGAATTCTGAGCACTGTAGGTTTGGAAATAACTTGTAATTCCTGTTCATAGAATTTCCCTTGTATTACATTGTTATCACTATCTTTAATAACATACATTACAGGACTCTGTTTAGTATTAATTTTAATAATTTGAAATACCTCATCACTCCAATTACTATCGAAATTTTTGATGAAAGGTGAAGCAGATATTTTACTAATTCTAACGTGATCACCAACTTTATATTTTGGTTTTGTAATTTTTACAACTTTTTTAGACCGTACTGATTTAGGTAATGTTTTCGAGCTGATATCTACGGGTCTCAAACCATTCAGACCTCGATGGGATAAATTATTATAACTAACAAGTATTTTCGGTAATACATTTATCCATATTTTATTACCTTGATTCACGAAATATTTCTTCAATCTATCCCTCAATGTCCGGTTAAATCTTTCAACATGAGCGGCTTTGTATTGAGAATGTACAGAATAATGATTTATTTTGAGACGATCCAGGATTTGCTTAACTTTACTATTGTAAAACTCCTTGCTTATAATAATAATAATAATAATAATAATAATAATAATAATAATAATAATAATAATAATAATAATAATAATAATAATAATAATAATAATAATAATAATAATAATAATAATAATAATAATAATAATAATACCTAAATCGGTTTGCAAATTGTCTGGATGCCCATTTTTAAATAAATTATTAATTTCTTTAGATATTTCATCTGCAGATTTTGTCTTTTTTGGTACACCACGGGCAAAACGACTGAAAACATCAATACACGTTAAAATATATTTATAACCCTTGTTAATCTTCGAATACTGTATCATCTCCATCAAATCCATTTGCCATAAATCATTAATACCGAATGTCTTATAAGCTCTTGTTGGAAATCTTTTCCGCATTGTTTTGTTTAAACTGTACGCAAGCTGATCTGACAACCACTTTTGCGTTTCCTTTTTCGACTTTGGGACTCCTTTCTTTAACTTTGCCACTCCACCAAAACCTGCTTCGTTCTCTGGGTTCGTCCAAATCTTCTCCATTACAACAAGATGATTTAAATTTTAATTTAACATTAGGTAATGATTGCCCCATCGTTTATTGTGATAATAATGATATTGCTAATGGTAACATTGCTCCGATAAAACCGCCTTGTTGTTTATATATGATTTTTCTCATTTGCTGACGATTTTTATTATTTATTAGCGATAACAAAGGCTTACGGTGTTTATTCAATACTAGTTTTTTAGATTTACTGATTTTAATTTTACCTCTGACTACTTTTAGTAGAATTTTGAGTAAATCGTCACAACAAAATTTGGAAATGATTGTAAAATAGACATTCTTTTCATTCTCGATGCCTTTAACAATGCATTAAAATATGGGAAACTCCTATGATTTTTTACAATTTTAACTGTTTTCTTACTCTTTTTAATAATGTTTTTCGAAATTAGATTCACTGCAGGGTAATTCTCGGTTATTAGTTTTTTAGATGGTGTATAACTGGTTTTTGGTGGAACTTTGTTTTTCTTTTTAATACTTTGTCTAAGTTTTCGGACATTTTTAAGCCTGGATTTCATAAACATTTTTTACATGTTAATGTTTTCAACTTTGTTTATATACCATGGCACCTTCTTTATTGAAAATATCTGTTTTAACCCGTAAATCGTCATTGCATTGTTGTGTGAAATCAAGAAATATATATCCATGTGGTGATTTTGTAGCATCTTGAAATTCACTGATGAGAAAATTACAATTATTAGGGTATGCTTGTCGAGCAAGAAAATCAATAACTGTTGCATCTCTAGGATTCTTGAAAATAACTAAATATTGAACATTTAAATTCCTTGTTTGATGTGCGTCACCCTGATGAAATAAATTTTGAGTAATAAAGATCACAGTAACACCAACATGTCTACTGATTTTTGTGAATAAATTATTAAAATCCTTTTCTTTATTAGCTTCTTGATACAAATCATCGATAATAATGACATCACCTTTCCTTAATCGACTTGACCAGTTTTTTATCAAAACCCTTTACTATTTTCATGTTTTTCAATTTAAAGAAATTATCTTGAGTTAATCCATGTTCTTCATCTGCACCCCTATGCCAATAAATCTTGTTGAATTTTGTTTGAAATAAATTAGATTTCAGTAATTTACACACAAACATAGTTTTACCACTACCACTTGGCCAACGATTTGATATACAGCATCATTTCTTAATTCCATTATTAATTTGTATAATTATAGGTTTTTGTTTATATTATACAATTTAATGAACTCTTTCTAAAAATCATATATATATAGATTAATATTTCATTATTGTTTAATTATGTTATCAAATATAAATTATAAAGGAACTTTCGATGTGTCAAAAATGACGTTTCCAAATGGTAAACCCCAAATAATTGTTGATAGAAGTGGAAAATACCCTATAATATTTTTCAAATCCGGCAAATGCAGAATCATGGAATGCAAGCAACCTTTAGACGTCAATAAATTACAGTATAGAATAAAGGAAATTAAAATACAGTCAAATACGGTTACCATGGATATGGGACAATCTATCAATCTATACAACATTTCAACAAAATGTCTTTTTATGTTCGAGCCAGAATTATTTCCTGCACTGAGGCTTTTAAAATACAACCCAATGTGTGTTAACGTGTTTGCCAGTGGAAAAATAGTCATATTAGGGTTGCGAAATCTAGAGTACAAAAATATTGTTTGTGACATACAAAAATGAAATCACGGGAATGTTCGACATCTAATTAGCTAATGATTGATTAAAACAACTTGGTTATTCATTTTATTTCATTTTTAAAATGGAAAATACTATGCCGATTACAAACTCAAAATTATTAAAGAAAGAAATAGAAAAGTATGGTAAATTTATTATTTATTATTTATTAATATTATTATTGTTTCCAGATAAATATTCGACAGTAATTTTAGAACGTTTGTTCTTCTTCTATCCTCAACTACGAACAATTTTGAAAACCAGCCAGAATCAATGATTCCAAATCTCGTATACACCGAGACTAATATATGGATCTTCGATATCATAGATCAAGCTTTATGGGATATAAAGCTTGACCGAAGACCGAAGGAGATGGAACCCGAATACCCCTGTATTCTGAGTTGCATTTGCTGCAATTTTCAGTACCAGCGATATGTCAAATGGTGCCTTGCGAGATCGGTTAAGAATTCTTGTAAATTTCAACGTTTTAGGAAATAAATGTTTAGAATTTGATTTTATTTTGTATTGTTTTGTTTTGTTTTAATAGTAGAAATCTTTTAAATAGTAATAGTATTAATTTTTAAATAGTTTTAATATTAGTTAAAATAGTTTAAAAATGATGTCTGAAAAAGGTAAAATATAAAATATAAAATAATTCATTAATTTTCTTTTAGAATATTTAATAAACTTTTTGTTTGATAAACTCGAAGAAATAACCGGTGTAAAAATTAGAGATATGTTGACTTTAGTTGAAGCATTGGGTAAAGAAGATTCATGTTGTGATTCTGAATGTCAGAGTGACGATGGAGAAATTGTTAATGATGAAGAAATTAATAATGATTCTGAAGAAATTTTTAATGCTGATGAAATTATTAATGATACTGAAGAAATTATTGAGGATACTGAAATTATTAATACTGAAGATGAAGTTGAGCCTAACTAATTTAAGAATTGTGTTGACCATGTTATAGAAAATATTATGATAGAATATTGTGGTGATGAAGAATGTACATGTAATAATCAATAAATCTTTAAAAATGTAGTTTTTTATTAATAATAATAACAAAGAAATATTTATTAAAACCTATGATAAACTTTATTAAATAAATATAAAACCGATGCTCCAGTTAATAGTTTTAATAAAAATTTACAATTTGCGATATAAATATCTGAACGTTTGGCTTCTGCGGCAACTTGAATAATCGCTATCCATCGACCGTTTGTTTCTACCCACGGATCAATTTTTGTTTCTATCACCTAAATAATGATAAATTAATAACAATATAAAGTAATTTACCTCTATAGACCATTGGAAATAATTTTCATAGTCGGATCCAGATTTTAATATCATATGTTTCATATACATTATTCTTACCAATGTTGGCAAATTGAGAATTTTTTCATAATCAAATGGGATGTCTTCAACGATTTTCTCGGTACGGCTTACCAGTAATTTTATATTTTTAATGATATCCTCTTCTTCTCTATTATTAGAAACCAGCTCATTCAACAAAATTATAAAAAATTTAGTTTCTGGCATTTTATAAAAATATTTGGAAGTGTAAGCTTATTTATACTATATTCGACCAATCAGAATCAGGCATTTAAGTTGTAATACTAAGAAAGTATGTAAAAATATATAATGGAAATGACAATGATGATTTCTTGGCACTGTTAACATTAAAATCGTTCAATTTGTTGCCACTGTTAACCGGTTGTTGAACTTCTTTCATTATACGATTGAACTGATCAGTTGTTTTATTAGAATAAAATTTTATACTATATTGAACTTGATTCATCATATTTTCATTAAGTTTATGATTTTCTTTCAATTCTAATATTGATTTTCTTAATTCATTTTTGATAATACCAATGGTCTTATTTAAATATATAATATCATCATATAATTCGTTTTTAGCTCTTTTTAAAGTCTCATATGTATGTTCAAATCGGAATTCTAAATTACTCATTCTTTCAGATAATCTTTTGACTGGAGTTTTCAAATATCTAGGCCTATCTATCATATACAAAATATCCATCAATACTGCTGTATCAGTACATACACATTTTGTTGAATTTTTACCTTGAATGGTTACAACAATTGAGTTGACCATATTAAAAACTAATATTATTATTAAAATTTCTTTAATCATTTTCAAATCTATATAAATTAATATTTATTGTTTATAGCTAAAAGGTTGTGTGTGTGTTTAACTTCTCATTGGTCTAAATTAGTATAAAAGTAATTGTTATTTCAATTTTTTATCATTATAATGGATGTACCGAGCGCAGTTCAAGCTATGAATGAAATTAAACATTATGGTAATTAATAATTACTAATATTATTATTATTAACTTTTGGTAGATGATTATTTTAAAGTTATTAAAGAACGTCTGGAATTCTATTATCCAGAAATAAATGAAATATTAAAGAATAAGCCAACATCAATAATTCCAGATTTGGTCTTTAATTATACATATATATGGATATTTTCCGTAATCGACGAGTTCCTATGGGACGTCAAGCAAAACAATTTGTCAAAAGATATGTAACCAGAATATCCATGTGGTGATGGATGTCATTACTGTGCGGCCCGATATCAGAAGTATGTGGAATGGGCTTTGAATAAAGCTCTTCGACAATATTACTATAGTAGAATTACTTCTTTATAATAAAAGTTTTTGTTGTATATGTCTTGGTTTTTTATTATATATTAATAATAATATTAATAATATTAATAATAATAATAATAATAATAATAATAATAATAATAATAATAATAATAATAATAATAATAATAATAATAATAATAATAATAATAAAACGTGTAACTATATTAATAATAACTAAAACTTGTAATAATAATAAAAATAATATATTTAATAAATATTAATAATAATAATAATAATAATAATAATAATAATAATAAAAAATAATAAAAAATAAAAAAATAATAACAAAAACTTGTAATAATAATAATAATAATAATTAATAATATAATAATAATAATAATAATAGAATAAAAATTAAAAAACATTACTTATAAAAAATAAGTAATAGAATAAAAATTTTAAAAAATATTAATAATTAAAACACTACTTATAAAAAATAAGTAGTAAATTAAAATTTAAAAATGTTTAAAAATAATATGACCTTGAGAAAATTTTAATGACCTTGAAAAAATATGATGAGTCTTCCAATGACCTTGAATGAGTCACGGTCTTTGTTTAAATGACCTTCAGAAATTATGATGAGTCATCCAATGACCTTGAAAATACATGATGAATCATCCAATGACATTGAATGAGTCATTGTCGTTGTCGCAGAAAATTTGTACTTTTGGACTTAGAAAAATTTTCTCTCAGCAGGGGGGAGGGGGTGTGCTGGATGTGACACATCCCACTACTTGTAGATCTTCTAAACTCAATCGTCAGAACAACCCATGGAATTTACTTTTTTCTCATGAAACTTTCTTTGCTATTATTGGTAATACATTGCTAAAAATGGTTAATGTAATTTAAATGATTCTCTAAACGGTTTTTAATATGTCGATTTTAGATAATACCAAATGGGTTAAAATTCTGCTGTAACAAGACTTGAAATTTTATACCTTAATGTGGTAAATTATACATCTAATTGTCGTTAAATTCAGCCTTTCGAAATTTCTTAATTTCCTCATGATTTCTGGTCAACGTATCGGCCATTGCTCAACGTTCTTCTGGTTTAAAATTTTTCTTCCTTTTAACTAGTAATTTTATTTTTAGTTTTTATGTTAATCGATTTTTAAACTTTCCTCATGGCCACTCTCAGTCATTAAGACGGTCAGGCGATAAGGTTTCCGGGAAAAAACTCTGGGCTGTTCTGACAACCGTCCTCACAGCTTCTTCACCTCCTGCACACTACGTCCGTGGCTTAGCACCACTCGTAGTCGGTCAAAAATTTTATTTTACTGCCTTGTGAGTTTGTAAATATGATTTTAAACGTGATGCCACTCCGTCAATATGGAGTTCGATCATGAATAAATTATTTCAATGAATGAAAAAAAAATTGCATAAAATAAAATTTAAATAAAATAAACTAAAATAACAATTAAAATTTTTATTCAATTAAACTATTAAAATGCATAAAATAAAAAATAAAAAAAAACAATTTCATATAAAATACAAAAATATTATTGTTAATAAAGTTTCAAATTCTTTCCCAATAAAAAATTTTCAGAACAGGAATACGTGTCCACGAAATAAAATTCAGAATAAAATTTGTAAAATTGTAGTTTAAAACTGATTTAAATGTAATTAAAACTGAAAACGTAATTAGAAACTGAAAATATTGAGAGAGTAAAAGAGAGTGAGAGAGTGAGTGAGTGTTTTGCTTGTTCAACATTGCCTTATTTAACACGATTGTTCGTGTGTGTATTTTGATGCGGTAAAACAAGGAATTTTTAATTTTTAAATTAATTTTTCTAATTTTTCAATTTTATTATTAATTTTCAGGTTTTTATGTATTGTTGGGCTATAAGCCATCATTAAAACAAAATAAAACAACCATGAAAATTCATGTTTGAGAATTATGAGAATGGCTATTATAACACAAGCACGCACCGCAAACAGAAATTAAAAATATAATAAAAACATTAAATAAAACAAAATAAAAAATAACATAATTAATTAAAACAAATAATTAATAAATTTTGCACGAAAAATACATAGAAAAATAAAGTAAAAATATAAAACCGCCAAACCTTGCAAAAGAAGGTCTAGAAAATGCATAGGCGGAAGCGGCGACCAAAAATTTAAATAACAAAGGATAAAAAGAGAACTAACCAAAAGGAACGATTAAGCAATAAAAAATAAAGATTTACGAAATATTAAGAAAATAATATCAAAAAATAGAGAAAAATATGGAGAAAAATAAAAAATTTAAAATAAAAATTAAAACAATAAAAACCCCGAAAAATAGCCGAAAAAGGCTCAAAATACTCTGATTGGTCGCACACACGCACGAAAACAGTATAAATACAATAGCCATTGTCATAATATTTAACCTTAAAAATTTTGAAAACTTAAAACTTTAAATTTGAAATTCTGAACTTTAGTAAGCTTGTACTTTATTAAATATATTTTTGAAATGTTTATTGTTCTAAATTTTTGATTTTAATCATGGATGGTCGCGATACTTTTAGTATCGTCTACAGGTCCCCTGATTTAATATTATTTTATATATGCCTTAATTTGTGGAAGATGGCTTGGCAGGATTCAATTCCCTCAGTTGAATTTGAGGGATGTTGATGTGCTGCCTTGTCGTCAACCACTCTTCGGTGTCTGCCGGCATGGTCAGGTCTTGTCACACTTATCGCAGAGTAGGACGCCGTCGTACTTCACCATGGCGGCCATTTCAATGTTGGTCGGAGCGGTACGGGTTAAAATTCGGGAATATCGACACAGCTAGTGGGACAACATTCAAATGAATGTTTAGGTAGGAATACATTTTTCAAAACCTGTCGAATATTGATGGTGACGGGGACGACTAGGGTTAAGCCGTTAGAAACAAATAAATGGATCAGTGAAATTGAATTTTTTTATATCTTTGTAAGAAATGTTTTTATAGAACATTTTCAACTAAAAAATTCCTCTTTCATAAACTCAATAAATGACTAGAGCATCGGGATTTTTCTTTTCCCCATCGGATATTTTAATTTTACTAGTTTTAACGCCAATTAAGACATCTTAGCAACTAATATTAAATTATGAATGAATATGACGGAGAATGTTTGAGGAGTGTTCTGATTATTAATTTTAAAATTTTATAACTTTATATTTAATTTATTTATGAATATAACACATTGATGGAATGAAACTTTCCTCGTTTAGTCGTTGACAATCTCAAGAAAATCATTCTGAAAATCCTTCGCAAAACGTTTCTCCAAACTCTCTCTCAAAAAAAAAACTCTTTCGTTTCTCAAAATGCAGCCAGGATATAAAATTCCCAAAATACCTCGGAAATCAAATATTACGCCTACCCAATTGGATCATAGTACTTGCCAGCAGAAATATAACAAACTGCTCGCGGAGCACGAACGCACGCTCGGCACGTGGTTCGCTCCCGAAGCGGTCAAAATCCTCCAGGATAAAATCCACCGGCTGTCTAGATGCCGAGAAGATTTAATTGCAGAGAACCGGGCTCAGCAGATCGTAATCAACGATCAGAGCGCCGTCTTGGTAGCTTCATTCACGGAAGCCGAACTGGTAAAACGACTAGCGGGTCGCGATCTAGCGTTGAAATTGAATTTGATCCCCGTGAAACCATCTTCCGGAAACAAATCACGCTGGTCCAGCTCAAACACCCAGGACCAGTAAGAAGCACCATCCCAGCAAAAATCGTTGCCGCCGGGAACGACGTCGAGCCGAGGGCCTCACAATGCTAAATAATGCGCCGCAGGTGCTCGAAGAAGCTGCCGCACTTGTCGCAGAACAACACCCTGAATTTGTAAAGAAAGATGATATCATCCCAAATCCGGCCTACCCAAAAGAAAGTGCATTGCAAATTCATACTGACGAAACTGACGAGATGCAAATATGTCTGGACGTCGTGACCGTCAGCAATTCCACAACTACAACGAAAGAGAGATTGCCGACTCTCGTGAGTTACTGGATGGACGAATTCGGAGAGGAATTATGTCATACCGTTCCCCAGGTTGGAACCATACCATTCCAACCCCTCCGGAACAAACGAAAGTTCCCGTCGATATCGACGAATGACCACTCAGTGGAAAGAAGGACGGACTCCATTCTCATAATATTATTTGTAAATTTATGCAATAGTATAATTTTCTGTGATTTCGTTTTGTAGAATTTTGTATAATCTAATAAAAGTATATTTTTTGTAATTCTTGTTATCTTAATAATTTTTGAATTCTCTAATTAATTGAATTATGAATGGATGCTTAAAGTTTGGTCGGATTGTAGAATCTTATGTATGCATGAAGTATGTTGGGAAAGTTCTGATTTCGCTCGTAAAGCCGAAATTGGGAAATCTCAGTTAACGGGAAAATAAATTTTAAGTTTCCATTATAGAGATGCTAATGAATAAAAAACAATTATGGTTAAAAGATGAAATAAACGTTCTCGGAGGAGTTTATGTTCTTAAATTGTTAAGGAGGTTGTGTTAAACCCAAAAATTCGGCTGACATAATAGAAATTTTGATAATTTACATAAAATATTAAATTTTCACATGTTGTTTAAATAAAATGCTTTATAATTTAAAACAAGTTTCTAGGTTAGAAAAAATTAACCTATTTTCAGTAGTTTAGGCAATTAAAGCCGGAAAATTAGACAAATTAGAGAAGCTGAATTTTAAATGTTTATTCGTAAACATTTTTCCTTCGAAAGCTTCTAAATACTCATATTTAAATTTCGTTGATTAAATGCTTAAAATTAGTCTTTGCTAAATTAAATTAATAATGAATAGATGAGTGACTAAATGTCTAGTAAGGATACGTTTTACTATAATCTATACCCAATATTTTTGCTACGTATTAAAGCGACCAGGAGGAAAAAACATGCAGGACGTATGCTTAGGTTCGTCATAGAAAGATGGGAAAGGGTGTATGGCTATCGAGAAAGTTAAGGGAATTAAGTAGGCGTAAGACCTTCTATCGGCCGTCAGGGACCTGAAAGCGAGATTATCACAAGGATTAGTATGGAAACGGGGCTCACCTGCTTGTGGACTCTCGGCTGCTGTATACAGTACCAACATGAGCTTGCTCATTGGTATACAGTGGTAATGTCAAAATTGTGGGGCGCCTGGGAGAGAAACCTAGAAAGCAAGAGTGATTGAAGAAGTAGAGTTAACAAATGCGCATCGATTAAAACAAAATTAATTCTACCCAGTGTGCCAACAGTATTACACTTGATTTAAATTTTTAATTATTTATTTTCCTTTTTAATTTTACATTTTCTTTCCTAATTTATTACTTTAGTTTTACTGCGCAAAAGTATACAGGCATTTTCGTGATAAACAAACAAAATTGAGGGCTTAGGTCAGTTTTTGCCCAACATTTATGTAAATTTCGTGCGGTTCTTGATGCATTTTGTATTTATTTTATTTTACCTTTATGTTTTTTGATTTTATATTTATTTATATTCTCTCAAATTTTAGAGTGTTTAGTTGATGTTGTATGTTGGTAAGTTATTGTATGTTGTAAGTTATCTTGGTGCTGGGTTTTCGTGCTATATTACTGATACATTTAAACAATTTTCAAGGCCGTTTGTGTTCTGACCCAACAGTTGTATTAGTGCCATTTCTTAGTTTTGAGTTACCACTACATTAAAACAAACCTTAAGTTAACACAATTTAAGTCCTACCAGAGTGAAAATTGAGTTTTATTATAAATTTATGCACATGTCTTCCGCTGGCAGTAGGTTAGTCACTTCTGCAGTTGCGTTTGCAAACCATTCACATAACTGTCTCTTTTTGACATTTTTTATAAAATTCTTAATTTCACATCTTTAAATTTTATTTTGAAATATTAAGTATCTAACAATACAGTTACAACGAATAAAAACATAATAACATTTTTATGAGTTCGAACTTCAAGCAATATAAATATTACTCTTCAGTTAATTCTATTTACAGTGAACTAATTGTAAAAAATAGTTTGTTTTATTCATAAACATTGGGCTGTAAGTTAAATAGGTGTTTTTGATGAAAATGATTATTATTCATTCAGGTTGAATTAGTAAATTTAAATTGACTTTTGAAAATAGCTACTCGCATGAATCTAAATTTGTCATTTAGAGCTTCATCATACAGTAGCGTGTCATTTGGATCGCCAGCTATATTTGAAGCTGAATCTCCACCACCTGATCAAATTATTAAAGTAGCTAATCTTCATCCACGAAAATTGGGCTCTTGTGATTCAACCAAAAAGCTATGTTTCGCACCAAAAGCTAAAACTGTAGATTCTAACAAGATGAA
Organism: Schmidtea mediterranea; assembly: GCA_022537955.1. NCBI lineage: Eukaryota > Metazoa > Platyhelminthes > Tricladida > Dugesiidae > Schmidtea > Schmidtea mediterranea. The sequence goes on from CM039679.1 coordinate 115,316,771, forward strand.
AATGGGGAAAGAAAATGATAGACTCTTTAACAATCCACTTTTTGGAAGATTGTTAACTGCTATTCCCCCACTAAAAATTAATTTGAATGAAAACAAAAATAATGAAATATCATTTTCAGTTATCGAAGAAGGAATTTTAGATTCTTTGATTCGTTTGAATCAAATATTTGAGAATGCTCATATTCTGAATAATTTAGAGTTTAATAATGATGTGGATAATATAAAGGATACTAGTGAAGTTATGTGCTTCTATAATTCATTTCAGTATTTAGCCTATTAATTTCAATTACTTGGTTATTTGTAATATTCAGTGCGCTTACTAGTTTTAATAATATTTCCGAAATTTTCCGCTCGACTAATAGAATCATTTATCGATCAAAATGCCGCCATGATCATCAATGGTATTGCATTAAAACTGGAATCAACTATAGCGAGGTTAATAAATTTCAAAATTTATCACAGTAAGATTTTTTTTAATATATGAAAATTTTGATTCAAATTAAATTTCAAATATTTTTCATTTGAACAATTTAAATCCTTATATTAATCTAATTAGGTCGAATTTTGAGGTTCTAAGAGAAGTCAGGATACTATCTACTCTAAATCATCGAAATATTGTCAACTATCATAAATGCTGGATTGAACAGCAATGTATTTTTCTTCAGTTAGAATATTTAATAGGAGAGTCTTTGTATTATTTTATGTATTCAACCAATTCTATTAATGAAGACTTAGTAATTTTAATTTAATTGAAATTTTATTAATTTATTGATTAATAATTCGAAAATTAGTTTGGAAATAATTTTCTGATTAAAGAGCATTTTCCATTGACAAATAAAGTTTCCATCGCTACAGGGAAACAGATTATTAAACAAATCTGCAGAGCGCTGAATTACTTGCACAGTGATATTGGGATTATTCACAATGATATTCAGCCGTTGAATATTATGATAACATGTTCAATAAACGAACTGGATAATGGAAAAGAAAATTTGGATTCTCTGAGATCGTTGATTTATAAAGTTTTTTCTTGTTGAAATCTTAAGATGGATTAATTGGTGGATGCAGGAGATTTTGAGTGGAATTCAAAGCTCCAATGTCGTGTTTAAATTGATTGGTTTTAGCAAGTCGTTTTATGTCGGAGAAACTGAGGTCAACCATAAATCAATTTACATGCCGTCTTTCGATGACAATAAAAAAAGTAGAGATTTCTACGGCCTTGCTATGTCGATTATACACTCGGTGGGTTTTAATAGCATTTAAATTTTTGACGTGCGATGAAAAAAAGGATTAGATTTTATATAATTTTAAATTCAATTTCAATGTGTTGATTCATGGGTATTATCCAGGAATAATTGAGTGAAATTTATTGGATTGCGTATTATTCCCCTAATTCATTTTAATTTGCTACATAAAACAAATAATTTAACAAGTCAAAGTAAACGGAAATTAAAAATAGCTCTTTTAAGTTGTGATAACAACTTGGTTGTTATCACATTTGATTCACGAATTCATTAATTTGTAGAAATAAAAAAATTTATAGGCGCCAAATCACTCGAAATTTGTTGTCTTATCTTTGTTTGGCAAAATAAAATGAAAAACAAACATATTTCAATGAATATATACAAATATTCCTATTTCAGATTTGTGGACCCGATAACTTTTCCCCTGATGACATTCGTAATAAAGGGGTAGGAGAAATTTGTGTGATGATAATGAATTACGAAATATTTTGACAGTGAATTTTGTTTAAATTTATTATAAATAATAACAGTTATTTGAATTAGCAAATGATGGAACCGAACTCGTTTATGAATGCGCAGCAATTCTTTCATCATGACAGTTTGTGATTTTAACAGTGTTTTCTGATTTTTCATACGTTTTATGAGAGATTATGTTTGGGTGATTATATGAATATATTTTTTGTTAGTTTATTATTTTCAATCCTTGGAGCTAGATGTAATTTAATAAAATTTTTATTGGAATTTATGCGGATTTACTAATCAATATCATTGAATAATTTAATATTAATTATTATTCTCGAGATTAACTGAATAACCTATAATTTTATAAAGCGCTCGCTACTAATATTTGAACCAAATAACAAAAGGGATTGAGTGAAACATTAAATAAAAGGTTTACGGTAGATGCTAAACATTCAATATAGAACTGTTGAAGCTATTTTAACTTGGTGAAAGAAAATAATATTTGTCCATGAGATTTTATGAAATGTCGAATCTAAGTGCTCAATGTATAACTATTACATGTCTCGAGGATCGTGGAAGGACTTTTATTGAATGTCGATTTATAAGGTATTTTTAGAAGAAATTTGACATTTTAGCTTTATTTCATCTGGCCTACAATTTTTAATTGAACTTCCTCTACTGAACAGAATTTAAAAGAAAACATCATTAAACAAAAATAAATTCAATGAAAAATGAGTGAGTTATTCTACAGACAAGGATTAAAAGATTGTTAAATAGGGCCTTTGGGCCCAGCTAACAACAATAACGATAGAATGCATTTGAGAATGACCCGATTAACCAATTGGTCCAAAATGCTCTATGGATTGTAGAAATTTTGATAAATTTATTTTTTTTCTGTAAATCTAAATGGATTTTCTGTAAAATCAATTTGCCCTCTCGGGTTTGCATGTGAGATTTTAAAACACCAGAGATGAAATGCGCATCTTTATTTTAATTTTAAAAAAGTATTTTTACTGGTTTGGCTCAAAAGTTTCTGCTGAAAGTTCAACAACAAATGAATAACAATAAGAGAACGTCCATAAATTATGTCAACAAAATAGGGAATGGAGGTTTGAAGAAGTTTGACAAATTGTTGGGCTAGCACTAAATTTTGTTTGAACGGATTGGAAATAGCACGCAAACACAACATGCAGATTTAAAATCAGACCCATAAACACCAAATAACTACCCTAAAATGCGAGAAAGACATAATTAAAAATATAAAATCGAAAAACATAAAAGTAAATAAAAATAATAACAAAATGCATCAAGATCCGCACGAAATAACATAAAAACAACATAGTAACATAAAATTTGACCGAAAATTGACAATTTACGTAAAAGCATAGAATTAACGAAAATTCGAAGAAGAATAAAATAATTTCGATTAGAAATGAGTTAAATAAAAATCTAAAGAATAAATTGTTAAATAAAATCGAGAAAATAATAAAAATTAGAATTAAATTAGACAAATTATATCAAGGTCAAATTTTTTTATCACATTAAATTTAACACGCAAGGTTAGGGTCACAGAATAGGTATAAATACTAATCCATTTTCGCATAATTTTAAGTACTTATTCGCTGAACCGAATAATCACTAATCACTTACGCACTTAAGCGCTTAACCTTCATAATCACTACTTAACGGACAAATCCGAATTTGGAAAAAAACTATAGAAGTGAGCATGAACGATTTGAGAACCATATGAAGGATGAGTCTATATGAAATGTTATTATGAACAATTATATGTTACGAAATTATGAATTTAATTTTTGTCGAAATTTTTCCGGCCCACAGCCACACACCAGCAAGTAATTAAAATCAATACATCCCTATCGAGAGGTGTAAGTTCGGTTCATTCGCCAATAGCTCGTGTCGTGAGAGACCTCGCCGTGAGTAACGTGGGGCTTGAACGTTAAATTCATTTTTGCTTATAGGAGCAGTGGGGAGATCGGGAATCTGTCTTTTGGCTGACTCCTTTTCCACTCACTCCCGAAAAATCGACCTAAACTTATTACACTTATCGGCTAAAATTTTCACACAGAGTAGTCCAGTGGGCACTCTTAAAATCTAATATAAACACATGAATTACCTCAGGATCAAGTTATGGTTAAAGGGAAGGGGCTCGCGGAAATCGATGTAATGATCGTCTTAGAATAAAATTATTAGTAAGATTAAATATCTTGTCAATATAGGGTTTAAGCTAATTCCGTAGATAATGAGAATGATAACGCAAAAATTATCAAATTTATCTAAATGTATCCCTTGTCAGTGTAAAGCTAAATCACAATTCAGTAATTCACCCAAGGTTGGAATAAAATTATTAAATACCTTAGAATGATGCCTCATCACTAGAGAAGTAAATGATAATGTAGTGCATGATCTAAGTAATATGTTACCGCATGGCTGGAAAATGAAGTATGAATTTAGCAACGAATAAAAAAATTTATCTTTCAAAATCGCCATTAATATCTCGATAACCGGTAACTCCGTATGTTAGTAATAAGTAATTAAAACCCATTCCCAAATAACGTATAATGTGGCATTGGTGGAAATAGAATCAAACGCATAACCCTTTTAGGAGTGAAAATACCCCTCAGAATAAGCTAAAGAGAAAACCCACAAAATAATAATGATCATCCATTCACCATACAATCGGCCGGAAGCTAGGCTCATGCAATAAATAGACATGAATACTATCCATCAACAAAAGGAAATCAAAATTCAAATTCGCGAGACTTATTTATTCATAAAAACCCACATTGTATGTGCACCAATCGAAGTAGTCATAACAATGACATTAGGATCAAATAGCAGCATACTAATTTCCAGAAGCGTTTCGACGCAAAGCTCAAGAGCGAGAGTAAGATTTCGGAGTACTACGATGAGTACGACAAATTGGAATTGCATTAGTTGGTGGAATGAATGGACTCTGCTAAAAATAAAATATAACATAAACCACAAATAAACATACAAAGGTAAAATCGAAATAAGGAGAAGTTTAACTAATAATTCAACTAATTCATTTTAATCAAAGTAATTAGGACACACAGAAGTAAATCTCACTATTTAAAACGATAAACTAGGAATGATTCCCGCCTCAAACCTTTGACGATGAGTAACGCTAAATATGCAGACTTCATTGACTGATCCAAATAGCCGCGAACATACATAAAACCGAATGATTGTAATAGAGCAAATTTATTCCGGAATAAAGAATAGTGAGAAATAGCCAACTCATGATAGAATAAACTGGGAAAGCAAACCAACAACACATTGGCCAATGTGGGAAGAGAAATTTTCCACTGCTAAAACAATACTGATGACATTCCTACAAAAAATTTCGCTCTCAGAAATCAATAGAAGAAAATTTTACGCCAACCAATCAACGAAGATCACCGTCTATGCAAGTTTTCACCCGCGCACGTGGGGTGAAAAGCGTCTAATTGATATAAATACATGACAGCTAACGAGGAGCGTCAGTATTTTTACTAATTTAGTATGTATAAGCCGATGAGAAAAAGACAGGATATTAATATACATGAAGTGCAACAAACAGGGAAGATCAAGCCGTTCCCCAATAAGAATATGATAACTCAAGGGCAGACAGAGACCCTGACTAGCCAATACAGCACCAACCAGACCTTTACCCGAGAGGGATACTGCTCCGAACCCCATTCGGCAGGTAAAGACAACGATTTGCATTTTTTGTTTGGCTTTTACTTTAATTAATACATTTTTTATGGAAATTATTTACTCGTTTATATAATTATGTAAAGTAAATGTTAGCACTGTTAGAAAAGAAATTAAATGACGCAATATAATTCTGAACTATTGTGTTTTCAAAATGATTATCTTTATTTAATCGTATAAGTGCATAACGTGAATAATAACCGTAGAAGTTAAGAGCTAAACTCAGTAATATGCCTTTAATTAAATTTTTGTTGTATTAATATTATCTAGTTAATTATATAATAATGGATTACAAAAGTAATATTATAAGTCGAAGGTGTTCCCTTAAATTGGTGGATACAATAGTAGATCTGCTAACTAATATATTGAAACCATTGATTCAGCGATACGATTATTCCACATGAATACCCATAGTAGGAGCTGGGTAGTTGATTTTTAGAATAGCGGACACGGCAACGCATTAAAGGAAACGGTCGAATTAGGATATCTAACAGCACCATAAGCAGATTTCCAATATGCAAGACATAGACTCCCGACATAGCCTATAAACTACATTAATATGCAATGAGGAAGCTTGGTAAAATTCCGTAAACATTTTAGCTGGTGAAAATATAATGAACAATAATTAATAACCTAACACTGAGATGTAAATAAAAGAGTTAATTATTGATGATACTAGGCAGCCCTAACAGTCAATGGAGAGATGTCGATCGGACGACATTGACGGTCCCAATCAGATTTGCGGGACGCTATCGCCAGGGTCTTTGGGATCGGGGATATACCATTTCCACATATAGTACCCCCGAATGGCCGAACCGAAATTCAGACAGCTACAATGACGATATAGATTTACCGAGCCTGGTGATCAAGCGAGAGCCAGGGAAGAACCCAGACCGAAAGATTCGACAAGAGGCTGACAAATTACTCCATAAACTAGAACAACTGGAACGAAGGTACCGATGCCTTTCCAATCAACAGCGCAAGCGATTGGCAAGAATCAACATGGATATCGCCAGTGGGCGCATTCCGAGTTGGACGACTACCTACCAAGTTACGGGGTAGTTTATAACCCAGAAGATCCGGGACTCGTGGAGCTCGATGCGCCGGTACATCTGGTTGTCCCAAAACGTTTGCTGCAGCCAGACATAAGAGACATACTGGAAGACAGAGGGACGGAGAAGCACGCCTCCCCTCGAAGGCGTTTGTCACGTAAAACACTGCGTATGGACTAAAATTGTAATTAACTGAAATGTACAGTATTCGGTTTAATGAGGAAGTTTTACCATAATATTAATTCACGAAGAAGTAATAAGTTGTAACGTTTAGGTAGAGTATAACGTGTAACATTTATTCATCCAAGAATCATTAAATGCTTTAGATATTGTACTTAATGTTATGTTTTAATATTACTGATATAATTCAGCTATGGACGACATCCAGGGAATTGGATCGGAGTTGAAGAAGCTTCGTCAGGAGAACGGCAGTTTGCATCAACAAAGCATTCAACTCAGCCGCAAACTACAGCGGGTCAAGGCCCCTTGGGTCGCGCCGTCACGAGTAAAGCGGCTGTATCAGAAGATAGATGCAGCTCAGAAAGGCTGGCAAGAGGAGAAGGCCTTAAATCAGGCTCAAAGGATACAAATCCATGGACTGGAGGTTGCCGTAGAGCAAGCCATTTTATTTATTCTTTTACTTATTTATTCTTTTATTTATTATTTTACAAGTTAAACGTTTTGTGAATGAAAAGAATCTATACGATACGATCTACAAATTGCGTAAGCAAAATGTGAAAAAGTAAAGGACCGAAATAAGTAAGACGAGCAGGTACCTTCTATCGGTAGCTCGCTGAACCAGCTGCAGACCGAGTCTTAGATGTTTTGGAAACAAAGCTCACCTTTGACGGTCTCAGAACCATTGGTTACAGTACCAACGTTACCTAGCAATGGGCAACCAGTGGCAGTCACATAGTATGGTATGAAAAGGGTCAAGGTTATAATTACCACTACCTCACAAAATATTGACATGGGAGAGGAGGTTAAAAATAATTGACGTCAAAAATGTTACTTTTTACAATAAATTTAATAAAATACAATAAAAAGAGGAAATATATAGGAAACCCAGTTGAGCTCTTGACATTAAAGGAAGCCATCTTCAAAAAATTAAAATATCTATAGAAATATAGAAATAGTATAATTTTTTTCATGTTTTAAACTTATATTAATACTATTACAGGGTTTTCATATTCATTTAAAATCCTTTCAGGTTGACTTTGAATATTTTCATATTGATTTTGAATAAGTATTTTAGTATTAATTTTAATCCCAATTATGTAGGCTTGCCACCTGCGCGGAATTTGCAAGGACAGTCCCGAATTTTCAGCAATTTTCCTGGGTCAAGGTTGGGACGCTATTTGTCCATGAATTATTAATTTAATCAAAATTGTGAACCAAATTTTATGTTTTTCAGAAATAAGGTACCATAAAGTATTGCTATAATACAATTATGTTTAAATTAGTAAGTTTTAGACCTTTATTAATTCGCCACAAATCGATATGGAGAAGAAATTTGCTCGATAATTAATCGAGATTCACTATTCGATGAATTTATTCTCATGAGAAATTTTTACGAAGAAAATGTGTTTGATTGGATGAGATCAAAAGTGTCTCCGGAAAAAATTTGACAACAATTTTGACCCATTTTCGAAATGAGTCCACTAAGCTTCCCAAATTGGAAAAGTTAGTCCAACATGCTTTCGTTCTATCTGGAACATTGACAGATGTTGAGTGTATATTGTCGCAAATGAATTGGATTTGGGAAGATCTGAAATGTCGATTGGAAATCGGAACACTTAACGCTCTTTTTACTATTTAGTTCAACTGTGATTAAGATTGTAACCAGTTCTACAGCTTTATCAATAACGACATTGAGTTCTTTGATAAAGTTCATTCTTCAGAAAAGTATGAATAATAAAAAGCAATATTCTGAGTACAAAAACTATTTTTGCTTTCTGTCCCGGTTTTTTTACAAATGTCCCGGATTTTCTAGAAAACCTTCTGGCCAGCCTATAATTATGAGAAAAAACGTCAAAATATCGCAAGCAGATCGCGAAAGGATTGTAAATTCATATGTAAATGGAGATGTCGTTGCCACCATTACTGCAATTATCGACTTTAAAAAGACAACTGTGAATGCAATTATTAAAAATATCAAGCAACTGGCAAAATAGAATCTGAAAAAAGAGGAGGAAGTAGAAAACCTAAACTAACCTCACAAATAAAGGAAGAGATTAAATTAATGGTTGATGATGATTGTACTCTAACACTTAAAGTAATTTTAAAGAGTCTATGAAAAACACGAAATTAAATTGTGTCTCTCAACTATTGCAAATGCACTTCAAGGATTTAGGTATTCTTTAGAACGTGTTCGTTTTCTTCCTATTAGAAGAAACAATGAAGATACTCTTATAACAAGAAAAGATTATGCCATGAATTTTATTTGTTTACAATCTAATTTCGCTCAAGAAAACTTTATTTTTTTAGATGAAAATCTTGGATTAAATTATAATTAATAAATTAATATTAATACATACTCTAAACTGTAATGTATGTCATGTTTTTAAAATATATTGTGTTTATTGTATTAATTTTTTTTAACCAAAAATTTATTCAAAGTCAATATGAATAAATTCAAAGTCAATCTGAAAGGATTCAAAATGAATATGAAAACCCTTTTGGTTTCTTTTCATTTTAATTTTTGATTATGAATCAGTAATGATATCGATGTTTTATTGATATTTACAAATTTTCAGCACAGCCCTTTTCAAGTGAAACAAAAATTAACAAATATTAAAAATATTGGTAATTTAATTTATTAAATTCATTAAATGATATATTTAAAATTTAAAAGGTTTAAAAACATTTAAAATAAATTGTTGGGCCAGAACACAAACGGCTTTGTAAAGTGTTTAAATGAATCGGTAATACACACGCAAATACAACATGCAGATTTAAAATCGAACCTATTAAAACATCAACTAACCCTACTAAAATAAGAGAAAGAAAACAATTAAATATAAAATTATAAAACACAAAAATAAATTAAAATGATAACAGAGTGCAACAAGATACGCACGAAATAAACATAAAAATAACACGAAAACCTAACAATTTGACCGAAATTTGACAATTTATCAAAAAATGCAATAAAAAATGGAATAAAAATCAAATAATTTGAATTGGAAACAATTCAATTAAAAAATTCAAAAGAAAAATTGTCAAATTAAATTACAAAATAATAAAATTAAGAATAGAATATACTAGAAAATCACAAGGTCAAATTTTGTTTTACTAAATCAAAAATAACACGCAAGGTTAGGGTCGTACAATAGGTATATATACCGACTCATTTCTACACAATTTTAATCGGTTTTTAACCTAAATCAGTTTTAATCGGAAAAGCAGTTCTAACCAGTGTAGATCTTGAAATTTTGATGTTAGTGAGAGATTGTTCGACACTCTCTCCACGTCGCATCCTTGCTACCTCGAATGAGCTCTGCTTGGATTGCGGCGTGGGGAGAGAAGGTTATGATATATGATGTATGAATATTATAAATGGCAACTATGATGCAAAGTATATGGCAAAAATATATGTGTATTTAAACGAATAAACTTTTCTGTCGAAAATTTTCCGGTCCACAGCCGAAACATATTACAAGTTATTAAAATCAAATATACAATTCGAATTGTGTAAGTCCTTGTATAATCGCCAATAATTCGTGCCCGTGAAGGCTCCGGCGTGAGAACGCAAGAGCTGAAACGTCAATATCATTCCGTATAGGGGAAAAGGGTGAAGGGGAAATAGTCTTTTGGCTGTTTCGTCATCACTCATTTCCCATAAACTCGATCTAAATTATTTCTCACATACGGCTAAAATTCAAACATCGAGTAGTCCAATGGGCACTCAATAACTATAATATAAACACAAACGCGCCTAGATCAATTAAAAGAGATGAAGACGGGAAACTAAAATTATGAGATCATTGCTATATCTTTCTAACTTCACATCGTAAAGAAATTTAGTAAAACACCTAGAAACCAAACTATAATAGTACGTCTTAAAGAACTTAGTAAAAATCAATAGTAGAAAAAATGTAAATCAAACCCTAAAATCAGGTCCTAAGAGAATTTAATCAAACCCAAAGTGTAGAAAAGACCTAACTACAATGAATTCTTGCGTACTAAAAATTATAATCAACTATAATTAATGGATAAATAATCACGATCGCAGTTGACGAAATAAAAAAGAAATAGAATATAGCAAAAATTTCTTGTTTTTTGAAAAAGCAACTCCTCGACATAGTAATGGTTAATCAGATACAAGAATATACCAGATCCCGCAGAGCACGAATTAACTCGCCATAATTATAAATCGATGCCAATTTAAAATGGACTCGAGCCATAAACTCCAAACACTTTAAATAAATTAGCAGGACCACTCTAGACCTGATCACTTAGCAAACTAGGGTACCAATATGGTACAAATTTACTTTACCTTTATAGAATTCACCAATGAAATCTCCACTAGTACATATCGACCAAAGAATAGACAGCTATTTAATGTATGTTTATTATAAAAATTCCAACATCATCCTAAGAGACATAATTCGAGATCATTTATTCACCAAAAAATTTATAACAATCTTTCTACGCACTAAAAATAAAAATATGGATACGCCATCAGGATTCACATTTCCAACAATTCTTCCGCAGTTGTTGTCATCGGAAATAGAGAGCCGTTTAATCAATTCTCGTCAATACTATTGCTAAGGATAGTATTGTTTCCCATAGATCGTGGTCATCGTTACGTCGTTTTATAAATGAAATTGTCTGCCACACTCGAATAATAAATCCGACAAATCACGCATAAATCACTAGAGTAGCCCATAGTAAAATTGAAATTGAACCCATCGAAAGTAAGAGTTGATCATGAATATTAAATCCCCTAAAATACACAAGAAAATCATCTACCAAACCCATTAACAACTTACAATGGAGTACAAACGATAAGTTTCGTAAATTTCCTAATGATATTTGAATTCATCCTATGCACAAACCGACAGTGATCAATTTCCTCACGTGAAATAGAGGTGATCAGAATGAGGCCGTTATTCTGTTTGAACGCCATACTCATAAAGCAATTCCTAGCGAGATATAACCCGAATTAAAAAAAATGAAATTAAAACTAATACTTACTAAAGGAAACCGTGATAATTGTCTACTAGAAAACGTGTCCACTATAAACTCCAAAAAATTTAATAAATGAATCAGATTGACTAGAAATAAAGCTAATGACCGGAAAGCAACTAAGTGTGTGCCACGACCTTTTTCTGTATCAATCGATAAGGAATTGTGGTGCGCAGATACACAACCACTTACTGGTGAGAGGAATATAATAACAACCCAACACAATAGCAAGCAAGACACACACCTACGCGCGATCGAAGAAGTGTGCACATATCACAGAGATCCATGCATCATTAGACACACAATGCATATAAGAACTAGTGCGATTAAAAATTGTTCATTTCAATTCGACCATTAATATGTCCCGAAAACCAGAGCAGATTTCCAGGAAACGTCAGGATTGCAAAGAACCCGACATTGCGAGTACCAGCGGACCTTCGCGTGCAGGTAAATCTCCAAGTTTTTTCTTGTTGTTGTTTTAATTTTATCTTCCGGGTCTTAGCACAAATAAGACCCAATCAGTGAACCATTCCGGATACAAACCCTAGTGAGCTTAACTCAGAGATCGATGACAATTTATTACTGGACCTAATAAATATGCTGATTAAATCAGTCAACCTATATCGTTTTTTTTTGAATGCTTATTTGTTTTATGTCTAAATAAATCACTAATATAAGCAAACACATTGCGGACTTACCAACCGACCAATTATTAAACGCCCAACCGTGATCGAAATAGCCGCGAATGAGAACGCTAAAGCTGATATTTGCAAGTCGTTGGTAGAGGTCAGGAGTCATTTTCGGGCAGATCCTCAATGATGTCGAATATGTTTTTATCTGAATTCGTGATTCGGTGTTTTTTGATTCCCGACTAACATTGAGAGGGACAATTAAAGTAACTTACTATCATATTTAAACATATTTGCTAAAATGTCAGCATGAGTAATAAGTGTTTATTTATTATTGGTAAATTACAAGTATATTGACTTTGGTAAATGAATGAATCTGAGCATAAATATCTTCATAAAAATATGAACATCATTTCAAAATCCAAATGTTGAATAGATATTGTTATTGACAAATCAACTTTGAAAAACCATAATTTTGAGCAACGATACCTACATAAGAATATGAATATCAATTAACTCTAATGTCTATTATTTTATTGAGAATTATAGGTAAATTGAACTTCGATAAGTAAATGATTTTGCTTAAAAATATCGATATAAAATGATGAATATCAAAGCCAAATGTTCAATAATCTAGTAGTAATTATAAGTAAAGTAAACTCTGATAAATAAACCAAATGTTTGTTAAGATAGTAGTAATTATAATTTGTTATTTTAGTAGTAATTATAGGTAAAGTAAACTTTGATGAACAAATGATTTTAATTAAAGGTATCTATATAAACGTAGGCGTATCATTTCAATGTTTATTAGCTATTAGAAGTTATAAGTAAATTAAGTATTGACGACTAAATAAGTTGGAATAAGATGTACAGTATCATTTAGACTTAAATGTTTGATAATTGATTAGTATTTATGAATAAACTGAGTTTAGAAAGATAGAGGATTGTGATTATATCCATATAAACGTGTTGAGCATCTTTTGGAGCTCAGTGATCAGTAAGAGTCGAATCGTCCAACTGACGCTCTATCTTAAATTATATTAATTTTAGATGTTCATTAAATTGGAATAAAATCCACAGCAGCATACATGGCGTGAGTATTTAACGGACTCGAGGAAAATAAGTAAAATATTACCCAATTGAACCCGTGTATTAAAGCGAGTTACAGGTGGAATAGAAAGTAAGAGTATGTAAAACTAAGTGCTTACTAAGACCCCGATCTTGCGTGACAAAGCAACGCACATGAACTGCACAATAATAAATGAAATCTATGTTGATGAGTAACTCCATACCCCTAATAATCCGTAAATAATCATTCTGATAAAGTTCAAGGGAATACGTAATATCCAAATGCGGGGGAGTAAGCAGCCAGGTATTCTAACCTCGAACTGATGGTGATCAGGAACTCTTTGGATCTAAGGGGAGAAAGCCTCAAAACAAAATTTCCCTTGAATTAATATGATCATAATCGTCTAAAGAGATAAGAGTGGAAAGATCTAAACCTCCTTCCAGAGTAAATTTTTTGGCGGAATACAGTTTAATTAATGTCAAAAATGAAAAATGGATTATCAACAGTTAGTTAATTATAAATTCGAAACGAGATCGTTGGAGGAGGGAACCTCAAGGAGGTCCCCTAGAAACAATGTTGTTGACGAACTCCGGACCACTACCAGCGAACTGTGAAAATTCGAACATCTCTACATGAATAGGCTCATGAAGGTTGACCCCTGACGCAGAACACCCGCATAAGTCATATCAAACTACCCAGATCCGCATCAATATATCATACTAAATAACCCAACCGATGTTAATTGGTAAATGATAATTTTATTGTTTCTAGAAGACTCGTGGATCGACGCATCCCGAGTAATAGTCCGGTTCCCCACTCACTCGCCTGCCAGATGCAGTCAGGCGATGTGGGACGCGGGATTTTCTATCTCCCCGGTCCGCGAAACCCTAGCCGGCGTACAACGAGTTACTGATGACGTCAACCTTCCATGTGTAGCTTTTAAGAGAGAGCCAGGAAAAAACCCGGCTAAGGAAATGCGAGGACAGGCCGAGTATTTACTGGCGCACCTTGAGAGACATCAAGCCGAGACGAACCGGCAAGTGGAGCAGGCCAAGCGGTACCTGCGGAAGATCAATGAGGACATCGCGGCGGGCAGGATACCTAGCACTGACGGGTATGCCCCACGTTATAACGTGTCTTATGAGCTGGACGACCCCAGGCTCCAGGAGTAAATGACAGACATGGAGTGGTAATTCCACGACGCATCCTACCGAGGGAGATGCGGAATGAGAGAGAGCTCACCGGAATCCATCGAGATCACCCATACGCCAGAGAGCGTCCTACAATGAGAAGGAAGTAGGAACTCAGTAGACAGTTGTTAGCGCATGACTTATATGAGATTTATTGTGAAATATGACTTATATAAAATTTATTGTGAAATAAATAGTGGTAATTTGTATTTCGGGCTTCCGTTAATAAACTTGTGCAAATAGAACATATATTTTTGCAATGCATAATATTATGTAGTAACCACTTACCTAGGTCGTCGAAAATTCAAACGCGAGACGGTAACCACCCTACGATGACCCAATAGTACACTATACGACAATAGATGATTTCATCGGTAGAAAGTAACATGAATAAAATTTATTTATTTACAGAAATGGAAGGGCGTCAGTTCCCCATCCTGCTGCGAGAACTGGATAAGGCCCGGGCCACCAACCGAAGCCTACAGGAGCAACTTGTGCAGGTTTCTCGGGAGATCCTGCAGGTCAAAGGGACCTGGATCGAACCGAAAAGGATGAAAACGATCTATCAAAAGATGGAAGCGGCACAAAAGGGATGGGCTGGCGAACGACGATTAACGCAAAATCTGAAAACGCAAATCAGGGGCCTAGAAACAGCATTATCGGCGTGTCAAGAAGGGGCCGCGGTAACGTATCCATTGGTCTTTGCCCCGGCACAGCTGGCCTATCGAGATACCGTCTCTCTATCGACCTCCCCATCCACTCACAATGCTAAACCCAAGAAACACTGGCCAGGAAGAGCTGAGCGCGCAAAACGACGAGCGGCTCAAGTGCGAGGCGGACAAACTCAAGTGTAAACAATCTACCAGGAATATCTAACAAATGTTTTTTCAATAAATGTTTTGAAAATGTGTTGCTATGTCTAAACTGAGTATAAGATTTTTAACATTAACGAAGAGAAGCAGTTATGAAAGGTGGGCATCTTTTAGGAAGGGACCAAAGACGAAAATCGCACATAGGCCTTCTAACAGCAATGCGTTGAACCCAGTTGAGATCGGGCCAGAGCAGTTCCAACGTGGGGCTCACCTTTGGCGATCTCGACATCGATGGTTACATTACCAACGTTGTCTAGCAACGGGTAGCCATTGGAGGACAGCAAATATTTACATCTGAGGTCAAGGTTGTCGAAACCATAAACCCCACAAAATGAATATTTTAAATAACTTATTTTCATTGTTTTTTAGACCAAGAATGGATAAACCAAACTGCCACCAGTTGTCAGAACCGAAGCCAGAGTATTTGGCATCCTAAGCGAACCTTTCGCATTCTGGTCCCCCGCCCACTGTAACTAATTATTTATTTAATATTAACTTGGATTTCGAATCCGTAAACTTTTTGAAATTTTTAAAATTGTATCAAATAAAGAATTAAAAGTTAAAAAGATTAACATAAATCAATTTTTGTAAAATATAAAACTTGAGAAAGACAAATCCGTAAACATTTTTAAAATCATTCAATCATTTTATTTAATTTTTAATATTTATATTATATACACCAGATTTCGATTTCTAGAAGGCGGTAATTGCCTGAGGATTCCCACAAGAGGCGCGCACAAGAGATATAACCATTAGACACACATCAAAATGACGTTGGAAATGTATTCCAATGGGCGGTTTCTAGTAAAAGGTGAGTCATATTTCCATGACGGCTGATACTCTAGAAAACTTTTGGTTTACGAGTTACTACAGAAGAATTCACGTTTATTTTAATTATGGATCCCTCTGTCACTAATTTAATTGAAATAATATCAATCCTTCGATCATCGCTTCAAATCCCAGAACATTTTATTAATTATTACTACAAAATTATTGGTGATTGTCGGAAGATGAGGGTCCAAATTTCTTTTTCTGACCTCGTAGACGAGCGGTTTTTAATCTGCGTCTTCTTTCTCTTTGCTGGAGTGACATTTTTTATGATTTGGTTTTGGTTGTGTACCGTCACTGTTTTTGACATTGATGGGAGTGGGGTTTGAGATGGGCTATGTGATGCTTGGATTCACGCTCGAGAACGTGCTGGGGTGATAACTGATAGGTGCTCTGATCGTTTCCTTTAACTTAAGTTGATAGTTCTCCTTTTTTAATTGGTCTAGTTCGGTCATCATCTCAGTGTGTTGGTTCTTTAATAATTCATTTTTTTTGTTGCCTGCTTGGCCGAGTCCAGGTCTCTTCCATCCAACGACAGCTTTGGATCATTGACTCAGCTTACTGGCTCTGTTTTAAGGCCACGTTGTGGTAATGAGCCACATCTTGTCGGAATCTTTTTGCGTCTATCGTTTTAGTTTGATAGGGTTGCACTGAAGTAATTTAGAAAATTTTAGATCGTTTTTGTGAATAATATGAAAAAAATAGACTCATTGATTTCAACTTCAGGTTCTCACTTTTATTAGTTTATTTTTGATTAGAGGTTACATCAAAGTTAGGAGTTGGACGACATCTATGAGAGGTCTTCGGTAACTAATTTAAACCCACAAGGGAAATACAGTAAAACCCTTTTAACTTCGAAATTCAACCCATTTTAAAATCCTAAAATGAGGTTAAATTCCTATTGGTTAAAATCAAGGAATTTATTATTGTCTATTGTTAGATATCTGGGAGAAAAATTATTAATTTGAACACCACTACTTGGCGAGAGGTAAGATTTATTTAGGTTAATTATTATCGATTTATTTATAAGGTTTTAGGTTCAACATTTCTTACAAATTTCCCAAAATCTTTGAAACTTTCCTCAGATTATTCCCATTTCGGTCAAAAATCCATCTCAACGTGGATGTAACTCTTTGTGGCAGGGTTGTGGACGACCTGTAAGGTTAATGTTTTATTTATTAGTATTCTTATGCTGTATCTAGAGCCGATTTCAAAGCTTAAAACAGAAGGAGAAATTAAGAAATTCTCTTATTTGGAATTAATCCAGCAAAAATTTCTATAAATCAATTTGAAATTTAACACAAAGTTTTATTCAATCTAAAGAAAAATATTTTGGCCAGAGTGTATTCGATTCTGCTCAAGAATCTTTGTCTAATATTCGTATTAGATTCGCAAAATTGTCCCACTTGCTCATCGGATTTATTTATCCATTCTCTCATGGCAGCATCGGCCAATATATCTCATATCGCCTTCTCGGGTGAAATAACAGAAAACAAGAATTATGATTAATATTAAAATAAATAAAAAGTATATTGACTAATTTAATATAATTAATAATTTTCTTTTGTATAGTTTATTTCTTAAATGTACTAAATAAATATTTGGTACTCCTTATTTTCTTTTGTTTTTACTGGGTCATTGAAAATAAATAGTTGACTCTATGATAATCAATTTTCACAGGGATTTAACGGAATTTATTCATATCTGAATTTTCTAATCTGAATGCCTAATGGACATGAAAGTTCGCCTGAAAATATAAATGAAAGGTATCCATTTACCGACATAATAATTATTATAAATTGACTTAATGATAAATTTTTATTCGATAATTTCGTGAAATTGAAACTGAAAAGTTTTAGAGTTATTTACCCCATAAGATCGTAATTTGAATTTAATGAAAGGATTATTTATTATCCAAATCGCCTGAAAATAGTATGAAAATAATTATATAAAATTTATCAATATATTATTAAATTGAACAACAAGTAATTGAATCGATTTTTGTGAAGGTTGTGAATAAAGTTGTGAATAAAGTTGTGATATATATAGATTGAACACAAATTTTATTGTGTTGGGTTGATTGAATTGATTAAATAAGGACACCAAGGAATCAGATCTTAACACCGACTTTCTATAAAAACCAAACAAAAATGTTAATAGTTTGTAGGGGGAGAGGGGCTAAAAATTGCCTAAAATTTAATGATATAAAAATGGACGTCCCCTAAGCTGTCTATTTATCAAACTGACACAAGCTTTCAAAATATTCACCATTGTAAATTATGCATCATTGCCATCTTCCCAGTAGTTTGTTAATGCCTCCCTCAAAGAATTACTGTGGCTTCAAATCAGAAAACACAATCAATAATCTAATGCAGTGCTCCACAACTTTTTCATCGATGTGTTGGACCAGCACACAAATAGCCTTGAGAATTGTTCAAATGCATCAAGAACCGCACGAAATTTACATAAAAAATAACATAATAACAAGAAAATTTGACCGTAAAATAACCATTTATATTAAAGTAAAAATTAATGAATTAAATGAATAAAAATAAAATATTTTTGGTTAATAAATTTAATTAAAAATGTTAAAAACAAATTACCAATTTAAATTAAGAAATTAATAAAAATTTAATTTAGATAACACAAATAATTTCAAGGTCAAATTTTGTTTATCGCAATAAAAATAACACGCAATGTTAAGGGCAAATTATAGGTATATATACTGATGTGTTTACACAAATAATTCAATTCTATTTTGCAGTATTGTTTCCGGCTTAATTGAAATATTGACCCTCAGTCTCACTTTGAGACTTGTGTTGAACAAGTTTACTGTAGTCAGTGTACGTTACAACTAATTTTAAACGCATTGATGATCATAATTTAATGATCGATAATCTAATACTATTGGAAATGTTATGAACCATGGATGGACAATGTTTATTTATTATGATAATGCAGATCGAAAATGTTATTTATGAACAATAAATTATGATGCTGTGATGCCCCTTTATAGAAATAAACGGTTTGATGCATTCGAGACTTTTACCCGATTTGTACGGTAATTTTTATTCAATTCTTTTTCGGCCCACAGCCAAAACATACAACAAGAAAGCAAAATTACACATAACTATCGAACTGTGTAAGTGCGGTGTAAGTCCGCCAATAGTTCGTGCCCGTGAAGGCTACGGCGTGAGAACGCAGTAGCTGGAACGTCAATATTATCCGTATATAGTGGAAATTGGAAGGTAAAAGAGTAGTCCTTTGGCTGCTCCTTCATCATCCGTTTCTTGAAAAATTGACATAAATTTTTTAACAACAATCGGCTCAAATTATCTAACACCGAGTAGTCCAGTGGGCACTCATTAAATATAATATGAACATAAATAGATCATAAGGAAAAAGAGAGGTAAAGGGTAGCGGGGAAAATAGCAAAATCGCTGCAACAGTTAAAATGAATAGCCATCGAAAAAAGATTAATCCGAACGACTAAAATCAGGAAAGAATAATGTTTAAATGACATATAAGAATTAAATAAATTATGTTGAATTGAAGCGGGAAATATGGGCAGAACGCTGCGCAAATTTTCAGAAATACTTAAACATGTATCATGAAACTATAAAATAAGGGCAGATCGCTGCTCAAATTTTCCGAATTAAGTGAGATACTTATCAAAAATAGCAAAGTAAAAGTAGAATACGGCCCAATAATTGATAAAATATCTGGATAAGACTGTAAAATATGGGTGGAAAGCTGCTCAAATTTTCCGAATCAATTAAAATACTTATCAAAAATAGTAAAGTAAAAGTGGAATGCTGCTCAATTGTTAACATAATAGCCTTACAAAACTGTAAAACAAGGGCGGTACGCTGCTAAAAATTTTCGACTCAAGGAAAATACTTTGTCGAAAACTGAAAAATAAGGATGGATTACGGCTAAATTTTTATCTAAGCAAAGTATATATATTTTTTTAAACCCAGGAATAAGAGCGAATCCCCACACAAAAATTTGATAAAATAATGATAATGTTAAGGATAATGGTAATAATAATAATAATAATAATAATAATAATAATATAATATATAATAATAATAATAATAATAATAATAATAATAATAATAATAATAATAATAATAATAATAATAATAATAATAATAATAATAATAATAATAATAATAATAATAATAATAATAATAATAATAATAATAATAGTAATAATAATGATCATGGTGCTTATAATGATAATGATAATAATTATGACAATAATAATGGTAATAATAATAATAGTAGTAATAACAATAAATATAATGGTAATTAATAAGAATAATAATAAATAATAATAGTAGTAACAAATAATGAAGGTAATACATATAATAGTAACAATGACAATGCTAGTATCAATAATAGAGAACACTGTAGCTATAATAGGGATAAGAGTAAGAGAGATACGGTGCGGATACTTAAATAACAAAGGGTTCACATGCCATAGCAAAATCATGAATACGGACAACTATAAGAAGGACCAAGTGAATGGACATAAAGAAAAATGACATGAGAGTTTAGGTTAACATTTGAATGAGATAGGAGAATAATGGGACCTAAAATTGAAATCGAGCACAGGCCTTCTATCGGCAGCTCGTTGAACCCATGGATCGTTCGGTCAATTATAGCATTAGCAATAGCGCTCACTTTTTGCGGACGATCTACCCACTCGAACACAGTTCCAACGTTGCTTAGAAACGGTGCCGAGTGGTAAGCGAAAGATATTTGTATGGGGTTGTCTGGGTAACAACCATATAGTTTCGAACTCTCAACACCCAGAAACCCACCAATTTTATAATATCAATCGATGCTGGGTCATGGAATGACATTAGACCGGGAACCGCCAGCCTCCATTGTGGAGACCATGTGTAAATTAATGAAAATAAGAATTAAATTTTAATTTAAGAATTAATTCAAGCATTGGTTAATCTAAGAATTTTATAATTATTTTACCCTCAGGCCCACAAGCGTCATATCGAAAAGAATATTTTAGATGATTTTCAATTTGCTCGAACATTTGTAGAAGTGAAATTAAGACACATTGAATACCTTATGTGAGTTCAAGATCAAAGTTCATAAAATAAAAAAATTAAAAGTAATTCAAATATGTAATAAATATAATATATATAATAATTGACATAAATAAATCTTTCAGTGATATTGTTGTTGTTTCTAATCTGCATTTCAGGGATTCAAAATTTCCGGTGAATTCTCTGATTAGAGATCTATTTAAATTATTATTCTTTTTTATATTTCGATAAATGAATTTTTCTATGTTACATGACAGTTTTATAACTTAGCATAATTTTATTGATGAAAAATTTAATTAAAAAATTTATATTAAAAACACTTATAAAAATTATTTGCTGACAATGCAGATTATAATTTTTTGACAAATAATTAAATAAAAAACACTTGCAGAATAATAACTTTCAACAATAATAGCCTCATGTGATCTCGGTAGACATTTCTGTATCATTTACTGTCACATATTGACAATCAAATAGCAATTTTCTATGAAAAATAAAATGGAACTATTAGACATTAACCACAAATGTTTCAATGCCATGTGGAAGTCGTTCAGTATTTAATCAAGAAAATTACTTTTTTTTAATAATATTAATTTATTTTCAACATATTTTCAGTTATTTTTGAAATCTACAGTGTTGAAAAGTTGTTCATGCGTCAAGTGACTAAAATATTACATGGAAATTGTTATGCTGCTTTTATTATTTTATTTCTTACAACATTCTCCAGTGCTCTGAATCTAAAAAATTCAGGTAAATTATGAATTTGTTTAATTTTATTTGACAATTTGCGTACTTGGACCAAATTTTATCATGAAAATAATTTTTATTTTAGGATAATAAATTTACCCAATTCTCAACAAATGAATTAATATAATTAACGGAAATGTAAAATATTTTCAATATTTATTTTATTATGGAAAATGTCTTTTGTGAAAACTTGAGTCAAATTATGAGGAAAATTTTGTAACTTTGTAAAAAATTAAGTTAAAAATAAAGAAGAAATATATAATAATACATAAAATAGGACATTAATATTATTTTATTAAAATTTGAATAAAATTTATATTGTGAAGATTTTCGTAACTTTGTTTGTTTGATTTCTTGAAAAATTTATATATATTGAAACTTATTTCGAAAGTTGATAATAAATATATTTTATTAAATATTTACTATATTTTATATTTTATTTAATTAGAATGCAAAATCATTGATGGACTTCAAAGACCCGACATAATATCAGAAAAATATATTTATGGAGGCCCAAACAACTGCACAAAGCTTCCTGAACAGATAAGAGACCGCGGATCGTTTTGGACGACTTATGTTACAGACGAAGACCTGATAAATAATGTGCGACCTCGAGTGGCAATTGATTTGACTGAAGGGGGTATCTATCCTCCAGTTTATGTCAAGAAAGTAAGCTTTACAAAGTTAATGACTTATTTTTCACAGTCGTTTGTTAAATATTATTTTGGACTTGAATTAAATGTATTTTAAGTAATGTATTATCATAAAAAGAATATTAATATTATTATTTTAAAATAGATTGAGATTTTTGGAAATGTCGCCGAATTGCGTTCTTGGATAAAGCACTATTTATCTGCTGTAACGTCTCTAGATGAAGCTTGTCAGGTAAAGTTAAAAAATGGAAACCATACGATCGAAATCAACAAGAAAGTCAGTTGGTTGCAATTTGAGTTGATAAGTCGATTTGGTGAATCTTCAGTCGAGGAAGGCGGCCTTTTTAAGCTGTACTTTAAAATTTGGGGCTGTTTTTACAATTGTGATGATAAACCGCGACTATCATTGCCTGGTAAATTATTATTATTATTATTATTATTATTATTATTATTATTATTATTATTATTATTATTATTATTATTATTATTATTATTATTATTATTATTATTATTATTATTATTATTATTATTATTATTATTATTTTTTTTTTATTATTTTTTATTATTATTATTTATTATTTTATTATTATTATTATTATTATTATTATTATTATTATTATTATTATTATTATTATTATTATTATTTATTATTATTATTATTATTATTATTATTATTATTATTATTATTATTATTATTTTTTTTTTATTATTATTATTATTATTATTTTTTTTTATTATTATTATTATTATTATTTTTTTTATTATTATTTTTTATTATTATTATTATTATTATTATTTATTATTATTATTATTTATTATTATTATTTTATAATAATAGTTATATTAATGCTATATATATTTTTTTCTTTGCTATCATTTGCTATCATTTTTCAAATAAATGGAAATTTTCTATTCTGTGCCTTTTATAGGTAATTGTGAAATTAAAAATATCTTCGAAACAAACTCTATTGACGAAAGCGATGTATTTATCAACAATAAAACATCAAAGGAATTCATAAAAACTAAGGGAACATTGCATATAGATTGCCAACATGAGACATCTTTAGATTTGGATCTCACTCAAAATGGTCAAAATTTTCACAGCTACATAAGTGAAGTATGACTGATCGGATAAGTCAATTAAAATGACCAAATAAATTTAGATAAAAATCAACGACTGGGCTGGTTACATTCAAGCAAAATACAAAAGCAATATAAAAAGTGCCTATCGATTCTTAGAAAGTCGATTGATAAAGCGTTGTAAGTCTGATACTCAGCGAATTGTTTTCAACAGTCAAGCTTCAATAATTAAACTTCGCTTCTTTTCTTCGCACTGTTCTCAGAAAATCAAAACTATTAAATTTTCAATATTCGGATGCTTTGAACGAATTAAAGGTTGCAAGCTCGTAGATGGCTTAGCTTTAAAACACATGATTCCAAACGATTTCATTTACGGCGGGCCCCGAAATTCCGATCAAATTGGTCTACTCATCCGAGACAATCAACAAGGCTGGTCCTCAACAATTTCGATGTTAGACATTAAAAATCGCCAACGACCGAACTTTGTCGTTGATTTAACTCACGGCAATCTTCATTCACCGCCTTTCATTCGACAGGTTACGAACCATAGAAAAATTTTGATTAGTTTTTTTAAAATTCAAAAATATTGTTTTTAGGTTGATATTGTTGGAAATGTTGTTGACGTTTTGACTTGGATCAAACACAAATTCGATGAGGAAGAACATCTACTCACCCAATCGGTTAAGAATGAATATGGTGGAAAATTAGTCATCAATATCGATCAGAAAATCAGTTGGATCAGAATCGAAATCAGAAAACTTTTCACTCCATCTGGAATCAGCGAAATTGGAAAATTCAAAGTCAATAGTAAAATCTGGGGATGCTTCTATGACTGTCACAGCAAGTCACGTAATTTCGGAGGTAAGATTTCTCAGAATGTATTTGATATTAATACAACAGTATTAAAAAAAACAAATTTATTAACCCTTTTAAGCACCAATACAAAATCAGAAAGTGGCCAATTTCATTATTTTATTTATACACAAAAGTACATTAACAAATCCTGATAATAAAAGTATTTTAGTAAATATTTTATTCAGAAATAGATGATACAAAATAACTTGCCTCAATTTGCTGATTTAGGCCGATACGGTTACTTTTCTCGAATAAAAGGAAATATGTGCAAACTATCAAATATAAGCCTAGTACACCCACATGCCTATAAATATGTTATGCTTATCAATTATTATTCATTAATTAACAATATAATTGCTAAACATTATATATATATATATATAATTTTAATGATTATAATTATAGCAATCAATAAAGCAATAAATATCTAATTAATAAAATATTTGTTTCTATTTTCTTTCACTTAGCTTTTTCAAGTCAATCTCAATACTTCTATTTGCACGTCGTAGTTGATCTTTCAGGCTTTCGTTACGTTTGCAATACAAAAATAGTTTTGTGAAATTTTATTGAATCGCACGGGTCGCAAAATAATGCATTATGGGTTGGTCTAATAGATTTACTCAATCGTAATTATATGTGGAATCAAAATTCAAGCGTGAAAACAATTCAGTTAATTGAGTTGAGTACTTTATCTAGTTTTCTTTTCCAATAAAACTTTGAAATACTCGTTTAGAAGTATTTACCTCATTTAAAAGCCATACTTTAATTCTAAATTATTGATAAAATTATTTAACTTTAAAATCGAAACAACGATTATCTTGTAGTGAATTAAATTTTGTCTATAGATTGTTACTGAAAAAACTTTTCAGAACCACCAGAAAGTGCCAGAGTAGTGAGTAGCGTGTTTCATGGACTAAATGCATTGAAATCACGATTATGGGCGAATAGGATTTGTATTGAATGAAAATTATATTAAAAAACTAAAATTTATTCAAATGAAACAAACAAATTAAAAACAATCACTTCATCTAAACAAAATAAATTTTTTAAAAGCAGGGATCTCCAATAATCAAGCCAAATATCTCACAACTGAAATTCTAATTCTAAATTTCAACTAAAACTTTTATTTATAAATTTATATTCTTTATTTCCATAATATATTTTCTCACGGTTCCAAACTCGAAATTTTTATCCAATATCTTCAGTGTTTTGGTTTATTGTCTTATTTGAATTTTTTGCAAAAAATTAATTATTATATATATAGGCAAAAAGACGGATGTTTGTAATCAAATAATCTTTAATTATTTTAAATCCATTCAAAAATTAAATCAATCAGATAAATTTATATATTTATTATTATTATTACGTTTATATATTTCGCGGGCTGCAACTAGTATTTATTAATCTTACATTTTAAATAATTTGCTATAATTCTGAAAATCAAAAAATTTATTTTGTTTATGAAATGAACTTCAGAATGACCTTGAAGAACAAAAAATAAATAAATTTATTTCTAACATTGAAAAGAAAGATATTTTAAAATTTCTTGGGAATTATTGACAATACGAAATATTTTAATGTAACCACAAATTTTCAGCACCCTTTATCGATTTTTAATAAATTACCTGGCAATTTTGCGAGCGGCTGCACAAAAATATCAATTTGATTTATGTGAAAATTATTGATTTTGTTGAGTATTATAACATAAAATGGCATTTTTTGTGCTACACCTGTTTTTTTGAATAAATACATCTATAAAACAAGTGGATCTAATTTGAAAGCAATTACTTTTTTTCATATTATGAAGTTACTAAATTTGGTTTTTTGTAAATATTTTATAATTAACGTAGGTTTTAATAATTTTTACCTTAAATTTACTGTTTTTAGATTATTCGCCACATTTTTTATTTTATTTTGACATTTAGAGAAAAAATAGCGAATATTTATAAAATAATATTTTAGTTTTTATATTGACATTTTTAAATTTATTAATTTTTTTGATCTAACTAAAGTTAGTACTCATCATTTATTTTCTTAACTCTAAATTTTCTCTACTTGTAATAGAGTAATGTTGAATTCAGTAATTAAATTCCAAATTTTTAATTGTCAATTTATTCAAAAGATAAAAATTTTAAAATGCGTTTTTCCACATATCCAAAGTTTACTAGTTTTACTATTTGTTGTGTTTGTGTGTTCAATTTTTTTTGTTACTCGCAAGCTTTTCATTATAATAAAAAATACTAATAATAACTGACAGATTGAGTAATAGAGCTAAATTGATTAAAGTTGCCGAGTTCAAAAATTTTGTAAATTGTAGGGCGTTCTAAAACTCACAACACTCATAAGCCACTGTGTAAACATGTAATGGTAAATTAAAACTACATACTCACTAGACACACAAATTGGTGACACTGTTTTGATTGTGTTTGTGCAAAAATAAACATTGGCAAATACATAAAAAAATTTCATTGTTTTCTTCATAAGGATTCTGATATCACTGAACGTTGCTCAATTGAGGCAGATTATAGCCATCCAAGTTTACAAGATTTCTATTCCCGAAACATTTTCAAAGTAAACATCCAAATTCATTGAAACATTTTCTAATTTATCATCGCCAGCAAATCATAAAATTAAATAAAAACTTAGAATATGTTGGAGCACAAAGCCCATTTTATATTGACGACAGCATTATCTACCATTTGAATTGTCAATAAAAAAAAATTTTATGAACATTACAAGACAACAAAACTTTTTTAGGAAAATTTCAAAACTTGAAAATTTACATTAAAAGAGATTTGAAAACCTACGAGCTAGGATCTGATTATATGATATATGAAATGTTATACATAATATCTTATGCATATATAGGTTGCAAATTACAAAGTCTTCTGAAAAAAAATGGAGCAATATCAATAAAAAACATAAAATCAAGGATGAGTGGTGTCAACAAAAAATTAACCAATAACAATGGATTAATACTGGATGTAGAATGTGGAAAATCCGTTAATTTACATCTAAGCACGGTTGGAGAAACAGGATTCCCGACATTCATAAGTGAAGTAAGAAATTTACGAATCCATATATTTAATAATTAATTCCTTATTTTTTAACAAATAAAGATGACAATAGTTGGAAAAGTCAAAATATTGAAAGTCCTGAATAAACTTAATGCTCACGATACGATTAATTCAATTGAAAAAGTTATTATTTGCCAAAAGAAAAAAAGAATAATTTTTAGAAAACATTCAACATCAATGGATATACGAATGCGTACAAATAAATGCAAAGACAATGTAAAAAATAGAATTCGAATAAAAGTAAATGTCATCGGATGTATTTTCAAAATGAAAGGTAAAATAAAAAGTATTCAAATAATAATTAAAAATTTTCAGATTGCCAAAACGAAAATACCGATCAGACAACAAAACTAATAAAGGTAAGACCAGGTAAAAATAAATTTGAAATACCGATAAAAAATGATTTTGTCAAAAAGCTTATAAGCGAGATTAATATAGAAAAGACAACAATTGAAAAAGAAGAACAAGAAATACAAAAATTAACAACAATAATAGAATTTAAAAATCCAAAAAATGGTAAAATACAAAAATATGTTATAAGAATGAAACGCGTGAGTACGCGAGAAAAATTTAATTTAATATGCGTTTTACTGCAAAATGTTAAAAAGATAAAGTTAAGAATAATAAGTAAACGTAAACTAACTCTAAGATTATCTATAAAAACAGGATGCAAATTCAAAAAAGTAATCACGAAGCCAACAACTAAACCTACTGGAACTAGACCAGGAAAGACAACAACTACAACTAGAAGAACAACGACTCTGAAACCATGTGCCGTGAAACTGGTAATCAAAGATAAACAATTGACAGGAATTACAGTGACACCAAAGATTTCCAAGAGTGATGTTAAAAAATTGAGACCTGATTGGAAACATCCTAAACAAGGTGTTGACTTCAAACGTGGAAAACACACAATTGTTGTCAAGATCATGAAAGGCACCAGACAGAAGAAACCAAACAGAATCACAGCAGCCGGTTTGAAAGTCATCAATGTCAATCCAGGCGACAAATTGAGCAAATACTTCAAGTCCGTTACAATTGTAATTACGAAAGAAAAATTCACAAGAGATGGAAAACGAAAGACTGTCAAGAAAACGATTAAAGTACCATTGAAAACGATTGTTGATGATTTGAGAAACGTTTTGAAAAAACCATATCATTATGTGAAGAAAGTGACTATGAAATTTGAAGTGACGAAAGTTGTTAAAGTGAGATTGGTTGTGAAAGGCTGTGTCGACAAAGTACCGACGCCACCAACATTGCGTCCAACAACTAAACCTACTGGAACTAGACCAGGAAAGACAACAACTACAACTAGAAGAACAACGACTCTGAAACCATGTGCCGTGAAACTGGTAATCAAAGATAAACAATTGACAGGAATTACAGTGACACCAAAGATTTCCAAGAGTGATGTTAAAAAATTGAGACCTGATTGGAAACATCCTAAACAAGGTGTTGACTTCAAACGTGGAAAACACACAATTGTTGTCAAGATCATGAAAGGCACCAGACAGAAGAAACCAAACAGAATCACAGCAGCCGGTTTGAAAGTCATCAATGTCAATCCAGGCGACAAATTGAGCAAATACTTCAAGTCCGTTACAATTGTAATTACGAAAGAAAAATTCACAAGAGATGGAAAACGAAAGACTGTCAAGAAAACGATTAAAGTACCATTGAAAACGATTGTTGATGATTTGAGAAACGTTTTGAAAAAACCATATCATTATGTGAAGAAAGTGACTATGAAATTTGAAGTGACGAAAGTTGTTAAAGTGAGATTGGTTGTGAAAGGCTGTGTCGACAAAGTACCGACGCCACCAACATTGCGTCCAACAACTAAACCTACTGGAACTAGACCAGGAAAGACAACAACTACAACTAGAAGAACAACGACTCTGAAACCATGTGCCGTGAAACTGGTAATCAAAGATAAACAATTGACAGGAATTACAGTGACACCAAAGATTTCCAAGAGTGATGTTAAAAATTGAGACCTGATTGGAAACATCCTAAACAAGGTGTTGACTTCAAACGTGGAAAACACACAATTGTTGTCAAGATCATGAAAGGCACCAGACAGAAGAAACCAAACAGAATCACAGCAGCCGGTTTGAAAGTCATCAATGTCAATCCAGGCGACAAATTGAGCAAATACTTCAAGTCCGTTACAATTGTAATTACGAAAGAAAAATTCACAAGAGATGGAAAACGAAAGACTGTCAAGAAAACGATTAAAGTACCATTGAAAACGATTGTTGATGATTTGAGAAACGTTTTGAAAAAACCATATCATTATGTGAAGAAAGTGACTATGAAATTTGAAGTGACGAAAGTTGTTAAAGTGAGATTGGTTGTGAAAGGCTGTGTCGACAAAGTACCGACGCCACCAACATTGCGTCCAACAACTAAACCTACTGGAACTAGACCAGGAAAGACAACAACTACAACTAGAAGAACAACGACTCTGAAACCATGTGCCGTGAAACTGGTAATCAAAGATAAACAATTGACAGGAATTACAGTGACACCAAAGATTTCCAAGAGTGATGTTAAAAAATTGAGACCTGATTGGAAACATCCTAAACAAGGTGTTGACTTCAAACGTGGAAAACACACAATTGTTGTCAAGATCATGAAAGGCACCAGACAGAAGAAACCAAACAGAATCACAGCAGCCGGTTTGAAAGTCATCAATGTCAATCCAGGCGACAAATTGAGCAAATACTTCAAGTCCGTTACAATTGTAATTACGAAAGAAAAATTCACAAGAGATGGAAAACGAAAGACTGTCAAGAAAACGATTAAAGTACCATTGAAAACGATTGTTGATGATTTGAGAAACGTTTTGAAAAAACCATATCATTATGTGAAGAAAGTGACTATGAAATTTGAAGTGACGAAAGTTGTTAAAGTGAGATTGGTTGTGAAAGGCTGTGTCGACAAAGTACCGACGCCACCAACATTGCGTCCAACAACTAAACCTACTGGAACTAGACCAGGAAAGACAACAACTACAACTAGAAGAACAACGACTCTGAAACCATGTGCCGTGAAACTGGTAATCAAAGATAAACAATTGACAGGAATTACAGTGACACCAAAGATTTCCAAGAGTGATGTTAAAAAATTGAGACCTGATTGGAAACATCCTAAACAAGGTGTTGACTTCAAACGTGGAAAACACACAATTGTTGTCAAGATCATGAAAGGCACCAGACAGAAGAAACCAAACAGAATCACAGCAGCCGGTTTGAAAGTCATCAATGTCAATCCAGGCGACAAATTGAGCAAATACTTCAAGTCCGTTACAATTGTAATTACGAAAGAAAAATTCACAAGAGATGGAAAACGAAAGACTGTCAAGAAAACGATTAAAGTACCATTGAAAACGATTGTTGATGATTTGAGAAACGTTTTGAAAAAACCATATCATTATGTGAAGAAAGTGACTATGAAATTTGAAGTGACGAAAGTTGTTAAAGTGAGATTGGTTGTGAAAGGCTGTGTCGACAAAGTACCGACGCCACCAACATTGCGTCCAACAACTAAACCTACTGGAACTAGACCAGGAAAGACAACAACTACAACTAGAAGAACAACGACTCTGAAACCATGTGCCGTGAAACTGGTAATCAAAGATAAACAATTGACAGGAATTACAGTGACACCAAAGATTTCCAAGAGTGATGTTAAAAATTGAGACCTGATTGGAAACATCCTAAACAAGGTGTTGACTTCAAACGTGGAAAACACACAATTGTTGTCAAGATCATGAAAGGCACCAGACAGAAGAAACCAAACAGAATCACAGCAGCCGGTTTGAAAGTCATCAATGTCAATCCAGGCGACAAATTGAGCAAATACTTCAAGTCCGTTACAATTGTAATTACGAAAGAAAAATTCACAAGAGATGGAAAACGAAAGACTGTCAAGAAAACGATTAAAGTACCATTGAAAACGATTGTTGATGATTTGAGAAACGTTTTGAAAAAACCATATCATTATGTGAAGAAAGTGACTATGAAATTTGAAGTGACGAAAGTTGTTAAAGTGAGATTGGTTGTGAAAGGCTGTGTCGACAAAGTACCGACGCCACCAACATTGCGTCCAACAACTAAACCTACTGGAACTAGACCAGGAAAGACAACAACTACAACTAGAAGAACAACGACTCTGAAACCATGTGCCGTGAAACTGGTAATCAAAGATAAACAATTGACAGGAATTACAGTGACACCAAAGATTTCCAAGAGTGATGTTAAAAAATTGAGACCTGATTGGAAACATCCTAAACAAGGTGTTGACTTCAAACGTGGAAAACACACAATTGTTGTCAAGATCATGAAAGGCACCAGACAGAAGAAACCAAACAGAATCACAGCAGCCGGTTTGAAAGTCATCAATGTCAATCCAGGCGACAAATTGAGCAAATACTTCAAGTCCGTTACAATTGTAATTACGAAAGAAAAATTCACAAGAGATGGAAAACGAAAGACTGTCAAGAAAACGATTAAAGTACCATTGAAAACGATTGTTGATGATTTGAGAAACGTTTTGAAAAAACCATATCATTATGTGAAGAAAGTGACTATGAAATTTGAAGTGACGAAAGTTGTTAAAGTGAGATTGGTTGTGAAAGGCTGTGTCGACAAAGTACCGACGCCACCAACATTGCGTCCAACAACTAAACCTACTGGAACTAGACCAGGAAAGACAACAACTACAACTAGAAGAACAACGACTCTGAAACCATGTGCCGTGAAACTGGTAATCAAAGATAAACAATTGACAGGAATTACAGTGACACCAAAGATTTCCAAGAGTGATGTTAAAAAATTGAGACCTGATTGGAAACATCCTAAACAAGGTGTTGACTTCAAACGTGGAAAACACACAATTGTTGTCAAGATCATGAAAGGCACCAGACAGAAGAAACCAAACAGAATCACAGCAGCCGGTTTGAAAGTCATCAATGTCAATCCAGGCGACAAATTGAGCAAATACTTCAAGTCCGTTACAATTGTAATTACGAAAGAAAAATTCACAAGAGATGGAAAACGAAAGACTGTCAAGAAAACGATTAAAGTACCATTGAAAACGATTGTTGATGATTTGAGAAACGTTTTGAAAAAACCATATCATTATGTGAAGAAAGTGACTATGAAATTTGAAGTGACGAAAGTTGTTAAAGTGAGATTGGTTGTGAAAGGCTGTGTCGACAAAGTACCGACGCCACCAACATTGCGTCCAACAACTAAACCTACTGGAACTAGACCAGGAAAGACAACAACTACAACTAGAAGAACAACGACTCTGAAACCATGTGCCGTGAAACTGGTAATCAAAGATAAACAATTGACAGGAATTACAGTGACACCAAAGATTTCCAAGAGTGATGTTAAAAAATTGAGACCTGATTGGAAACATCCTAAACAAGGTGTTGACTTCAAACGTGGAAAACACACAATTGTTGTCAAGATCATGAAAGGCACCAGACAGAAGAAACCAAACAGAATCACAGCAGCCGGTTTGAAAGTCATCAATGTCAATCCAGGCGACAAATTGAGCAAATACTTCAAGTCCGTTACAATTGTAATTACGAAAGAAAAATTCACAAGAGATGGAAAACGAAAGACTGTCAAGAAAACGATTAAAGTACCATTGAAAACGATTGTTGATGATTTGAGAAACGTTTTGAAAAAACCATATCATTATGTGAAGAAAGTGACTATGAAATTTGAAGTGACGAAAGTTGTTAAAGTGAGATTGGTTGTGAAAGGCTGTGTCGACAAAGTACCGACGCCACCAACATTGCGTCCAACAACTAAACCTACTGGAACTAGACCAGGAAAGACAACAACTACAACTAGAAGAACAACGACTCTGAAACCATGTGCCGTGAAACTGGTAATCAAAGATAAACAATTGACAGGAATTACAGTGACACCAAAGATTTCCAAGAGTGATGTTAAAAAATTGAGACCTGATTGGAAACATCCTAAACAAGGTGTTGACTTCAAACGTGGAAAACACACAATTGTTGTCAAGATCATGAAAGGCACCAGACAGAAGAAACCAAACAGAATCACAGCAGCCGGTTTGAAAGTCATCAATGTCAATCCAGGCGACAAATTGAGCAAATACTTCAAGTCCGTTACAATTGTAATTACGAAAGAAAAATTCACAAGAGATGGAAAACGAAAGACTGTCAAGAAAACGATTAAAGTACCATTGAAAACGATTGTTGATGATTTGAGAAACGTTTTGAAAAAACCATATCATTATGTGAAGAAAGTGACTATGAAATTTGAAGTGACGAAAGTTGTTAAAGTGAGATTGGTTGTGAAAGGCTGTGTCGACAAAGTACCGACGCCACCAACATTGCGTCCAACAACTAAACCTACTGGAACTAGACCAGGAAAGACAACAACTACAACTAGAAGAACAACGACTCTGAAACCATGTGCCGTGAAACTGGTAATCAAAGATAAACAATTGACAGGAATTACAGTGACACCAAAGATTTCCAAGAGTGATGTTAAAAAATTGAGACCTGATTGGAAACATCCTAAACAAGGTGTTGACTTCAAACGTGGAAAACACACAATTGTTGTCAAGATCATGAAAGGCACCAGACAGAAGAAACCAAACAGAATCACAGCAGCCGGTTTGAAAGTCATCAATGTCAATCCAGGCGACAAATTGAGCAAATACTTCAAGTCCGTTACAATTGTAATTACGAAAGAAAAATTCACAAGAGATGGAAAACGAAAGACTGTCAAGAAAACGATTAAAGTACCATTGAAAACGATTGTTGATGATTTGAGAAACGTTTTGAAAAAACCATATCATTATGTGAAGAAAGTGACTATGAAATTTGAAGTGACGAAAGTTGTTAAAGTGAGATTGGTTGTGAAAGGCTGTGTCGACAAAGTACCGACGCCACCAACATTGCGTCCAACAACTAAACCTACTGGAACTAGACCAGGAAAGACAACAACTACAACTAGAAGAACAACGACTCTGAAACCATGTGCCGTGAAACTGGTAATCAAAGATAAACAATTGACAGGAATTACAGTGACACCAAAGATTTCCAAGAGTGATGTTAAAAAATTGAGACCTGATTGGAAACATCCTAAACAAGGTGTTGACTTCAAACGTGGAAAACACACAATTGTTGTCAAGATCATGAAAGGCACCAGACAGAAGAAACCAAACAGAATCACAGCAGCCGGTTTGAAAGTCATCAATGTCAATCCAGGCGACAAATTGAGCAAATACTTCAAGTCCGTTACAATTGTAATTACGAAAGAAAAATTCACAAGAGATGGAAAACGAAAGACTGTCAAGAAAACGATTAAAGTACCATTGAAAACGATTGTTGATGATTTGAGAAACGTTTTGAAAAAACCATATCATTATGTGAAGAAAGTGACTATGAAATTTGAAGTGACGAAAGTTGTTAAAGTGAGATTGGTTGTGAAAGGCTGTGTCGACAAAGTACCGACGCCACCAACATTGCGTCCAACAACTAAACCTACTGGAACTAGACCAGGAAAGACAACAACTACAACTAGAAGAACAACGACTCTGAAACCATGTGCCGTGAAACTGGTAATCAAAGATAAACAATTGACAGGAATTACAGTGACACCAAAGATTTCCAAGAGTGATGTTAAAAAATTGAGACCTGATTGGAAACATCCTAAACAAGGTGTTGACTTCAAACGTGGAAAACACACAATTGTTGTCAAGATCATGAAAGGCACCAGACAGAAGAAACCAAACAGAATCACAGCAGCCGGTTTGAAAGTCATCAATGTCAATCCAGGCGACAAATTGAGCAAATACTTCAAGTCCGTTACAATTGTAATTACGAAAGAAAAATTCACAAGAGATGGAAAACGAAAGACTGTCAAGAAAACGATTAAAGTACCATTGAAAACGATTGTTGATGATTTGAGAAACGTTTTGAAAAAACCATATCATTATGTGAAGAAAGTGACTATGAAATTTGAAGTGACGAAAGTTGTTAAAGTGAGATTGGTTGTGAAAGGCTGTGTCGACAAAGTACCGACGCCACCAACATTGCGTCCAACAACTAAACCTACTGGAACTAGACCAGGAAAGACAACAACTACAACTAGAAGAACAACGACTCTGAAACCATGTGCCGTGAAACTGGTAATCAAAGATAAACAATTGACAGGAATTACAGTGACACCAAAGATTTCCAAGAGTGATGTTAAAAAATTGAGACCTGATTGGAAACATCCTAAACAAGGTGTTG
The DNA here is from genome assembly GCA_022537955.1 of Schmidtea mediterranea. Taxonomy (NCBI): domain Eukaryota; kingdom Metazoa; phylum Platyhelminthes; order Tricladida; family Dugesiidae; genus Schmidtea; species Schmidtea mediterranea. The sequence continues at coordinate 115,352,825 of CM039679.1, forward strand.
ACTTCAAACGTGGAAAACACACAATTGTTGTCAAGATCATGAAAGGCACCAGACAGAAGAAACCAAACAGAATCACAGCAGCCGGTTTGAAAGTCATCAATGTCAATCCAGGCGACAAATTGAGCAAATACTTCAAGTCCGTTACAATTGTAATTACGAAAGAAAAATTCACAAGAGATGGAAAACGAAAGACTGTCAAGAAAACGATTAAAGTACCATTGAAAACGATTGTTGATGATTTGAGAAACGTTTTGAAAAAACCATATCATTATGTGAAGAAAGTGACTATGAAATTTGAAGTGACGAAAGTTGTTAAAGTGAGATTGGTTGTGAAAGGCTGTGTCGACAAAAGTACCGACGCCACCAACATTGCGTCCAACAACTAAACCTACTGGAACTAGACCAGGAAAGACAACAACTACAACTAGAAGAACAACGACTCTGAAACCATGTGCCGTGAAACTGGTAATCAAAGATAAACAATTGACAGGAATTACAGTGACACCAAAGATTTCCAAGAGTGATGTTAAAAAATTGAGACCTGATTGGAAACATCCTAAACAAGGTGTTGACTTCAAACGTGGAAAACACACAATTGTTGTCAAGATCATGAAAGGCACCAGACAGAAGAAACCAAACAGAATCACAGCAGCCGGTTTGAAAGTCATCAATGTCAATCCAGGCGACAAATTGAGCAAATACTTCAAGTCCGTTACAATTGTAATTACGAAAGAAAAATTCACAAGAGATGGAAAACGAAAGACTGTCAAGAAAACGATTAAAGTACCATTGAAAACGATTGTTGATGATTTGAGAAACGTTTTGAAAAAACCATATCATTATGTGAAGAAAGTGACTATGAAATTTGAAGTGACGAAAGTTGTTAAAGTGAGATTGGTTGTGAAAGGCTGTGTCGACAAAGTACCGACGCCACCAACATTGCGTCCAACAACTAAACCTACTGGAACTAGACCAGGAAAGACAACAACTACAACTAGAAGAACAACGACTCTGAAACCATGTGCCGTGAAACTGGTAATCAAAGATAAACAATTGACAGGAATTACAGTGACACCAAAGATTTCCAAGAGTGATGTTAAAAAATTGAGACCTGATTGGAAACATCCTAAACAAGGTGTTGACTTCAAACGTGGAAAACACACAATTGTTGTCAAGATCATGAAAGGCACCAGACAGAAGAAACCAAACAGAATCACAGCAGCCGGTTTGAAAGTCATCAATGTCAATCCAGGCGACAAATTGAGCAAATACTTCAAGTCCGTTACAATTGTAATTACGAAAGAAAAATTCACAAGAGATGGAAAACGAAAGACTGTCAAGAAAACGATTAAAGTACCATTGAAAACGATTGTTGATGATTTGAGAAACGTTTTGAAAAAACCATATCATTATGTGAAGAAAGTGACTATGAAATTTGAAGTGACGAAAGTTGTTAAAGTGAGATTGGTTGTGAAAGGCTGTGTCGACAAAGTACCGACGCCACCAACATTGCGTCCAACAACTAAACCTACTGGAACTAGACCAGGAAAGACAACAACTACAACTAGAAGAACAACGACTCTGAAACCATGTGCCGTGAAACTGGTAATCAAAGATAAACAATTGACAGGAATTACAGTGACACCAAAGATTTCCAAGAGTGATGTTAAAAAATTGAGACCTGATTGGAAACATCCTAAACAAGGTGTTGACTTCAAACGTGGAAAACACACAATTGTTGTCAAGATCATGAAAGGCACCAGACAGAAGAAACCAAACAGAATCACAGCAGCCGGTTTGAAAGTCATCAATGTCAATCCAGGCGACAAATTGAGCAAATACTTCAAGTCCGTTACAATTGTAATTACGAAAGAAAATTCACAAGAGATGGAAAACGAAAGACTGTCAAGAAAACGATTAAAGTACCATTGAAAACGATTGTTGATGATTTGAGAAACGTTTTGAAAAAACCATATCATTATGTGAAGAAAGTGACTATGAAATTTGAAGTGACGAAAGTTGTTAAAGTGAGATTGGTTGTGAAAGGCTGTGTCGACAAAGTACCGACGCCACCAACATTGCGTCCAACAACTAAACCTACTGGAACTAGACCAGGAAAGACAACAACTACAACTAGAAGAACAACGACTCTGAAACCATGTGCCGTGAAACTGGTAATCAAAGATAAACAATTGACAGGAATTACAGTGACACCAAAGATTTCCAAGAGTGATGTTAAAAAATTGAGACCTGATTGGAAACATCCTAAACAAGGTGTTGACTTCAAACGTGGAAAACACACAATTGTTGTCAAGATCATGAAAGGCACCAGACAGAAGAAACCAAACAGAATCACAGCAGCCGGTTTGAAAGTCATCAATGTCAATCCAGGCGACAAATTGAGCAAATACTTCAAGTCCGTTACAATTGTAATTACGAAAGAAAAATTCACAAGAGATGGAAAACGAAAGACTGTCAAGAAAACGATTAAAGTACCATTGAAAACGATTGTGATGATTTGAGAAACGTTTTTGAAAAAACCATATCATTATGTGAAGAAAGTGACTATGAAATTTGAAGTGACGAAAGTTGTTAAAGTGAGATTGGTTGTGAAAGGCTGTGTCGACAAAGTACCGACGCCACCAACATTGCGTCCAACAACTAAACCTACTGGAACTAGACCAGGAAAGACAACAACTACAACTAGAAGAACAACGACTCTGAAACCATGTGCCGTGAAACTGGTAATCAAGATAAACAATTGACAGGAATTACAGTGACACCAAAGATTTCCAAGAGTGATGTTAAAAATTGAGACCTGATTGGAAACATCCTAAACAAGGTGTTGACTTCAAACGTGGAAAACACACAATTGTTGTCAAGATCATGAAAGGCACCAGACAGAAGAAAACCAAACAGAATCACAGCAGCCGGTTTGAAAGTCATCAATGTCAATCCAGGCGACAAATTGAGCAAATACTTCAAGTCCGTTACAATTGTAATTACGAAAGAAAAATTCACAAGAGATGGAAAACGAAAGACTGTCAAGAAAACGATTAAAGTACCATTGAAAACGATTGTTGATGATTTGAGAAACGTTTTGAAAAAACCATATCATTATGTGAAGAAAGTGACTATGAAATTTGAAGTGACGAAAGTTGTTAAAGTGAGATTGGTTGTGAAAGGCTGTGTCGACAAAGTACCGACGCCACCAACATTGCGTCCAACAACTAAACCTACTGAACTAGACCAGGAAAGACAACAACTACAACTAGAAGAACAACGACTCTGAAACCATGTGCCGTGAAACTGGTAATCAAAGATAAACAATTGACAGGAATTACAGTGACACCAAAGATTTCCAAGAGTGATGTTAAAAAATTGAGACCTGATTGGAAACATCCTAAACAAGGTGTTGACTTCAAACGTGGAAAACACACAATTGTTGTCAAGATCATGAAAGGCACCAGACAGAAGAAACCAAACAGAATCACAGCAGCCGGTTTGAAAGTCATCAATGTCAATCCAGGCGACAAATTGAGCAAATACTTCAAGTCCGTTACAATTGTAATTACGAAAGAAAAATTCACAAGAGATGGAAAACGAAAGACTGTCAAGAAAAACTGATTAAAGTACCCATTGAAAACGATTGTTGAATGATTTGAGAAACGTTTGAAAAAACCATATCATGTATGTGAAGTAAGTGATATGAATGATTTGAAGTGACGAAAGTTGTTTAAAGTGAGAATTGTTTGAAGAGGCTGTGTCGACAAAGTACCGACGCCACCAACATTTGCGTCAACAACTAAACCTACTGAATAACAGGAAGACAACAACTTACCAACTAGAAGCAACAACGGACTCTGAAACCATTGCCGTGAAGACTGGTAATCAAAGATATAAACAAATTGACAGGATATTACAGTGTCAACAAAGAGATTTCCAAGAGTGAATGTTAAAAATTGAGACCTGATTGGAAACATTAAGAACAGAGGTGTCTGAACTCAAACGTCGGAAAACACACAATTGGGTTGTCAAGATCATGAAAGGCACCAGACAGAAGAAACAAACAGAATCCAAGCAGACGGGTTTGAAAAGTCATCAATGTCAATCCAGGCGACAAATTGGGCAATTACTTTCAAGTCCGTTTACAATGTTAATTAACGAAAGTGGAATTCACAGAGATGGAAAACGAAAGACTGTCAAGAAAACCGATTAAAGTGTACAATTGGAAAACGATTGTTGATGATTTGAGAAACGTTTTTGAAAAAACCATATCATTATGTGAAGAAAGTTGACTATGAAATTTTGAAGTGACGAAAGTTGTTAAAGTGAAGATTGTTGTGAAAGGCTGTGTCGGACCAAGTACCGACGCACCAAACATTGCGTCCAAACAACTAAACTACTGAACTAGACTAGGAAAGGACAACAACTACAACGTAAGAACAACGCCTGAAACCATGTGCCGTGAAACTGGTAATCAAAGATAAACAATTGACAGGAATTACAGTGAAAAAAGATTTCCAAGAGTGATGTTAAAAAATTTGAGACCTGATTGGAAACATCCTAAACAGAGTGTTACTTCAAACGTGGAAAACACACATTGTTGCTCAAGATCATTCAAAGGCACCAGACAGACAGAAACAGAACAAATCACAGCAAGCCGGTTTGAAAGTCATCAATGTCAATCCAATGGCGACAAATTGAGCAAGATACTTCAAAGTCCGTTAACAATTGTGAATTACGCAAGAAAAATTCACAAAGAGTGGAAAACGAAAGACTGTCAAGAAAACGATTAAATACCTTTTGAAAACGATTGTTTATGATTTGAGAAAACGTTTTGAAAAAAACCATTCATTAATGTGAAGAAAGTGACTATGAAAATTTGAAGTGAACGAAAGTTGTTAAAGTGAGATGGTTTGTGAAAGCTGTGTCGACAAAAGTACCTGACGCCCCCACATTGCGTCCAACAACTAATACCTACTGGAACTAACCGAGGAAGACAACAACTACAACTAGAAGAACAACGACTCTGAAACCATAGTGCCTGAAACTGGTAATCAAAAGATAAACAAGATCAGGAATTACAGTGACACCAAAGATTCCAGAGTGAGTTTAAAAAATTGAGACCTGATGGAAAATACTAAATCAAGGTGTTGGACTCAAACGTGAAAACACACAATTGTGTTCAAGATCATGTAAAGGCACCAGACAGAAGAAACCAAACAGAATCACAAGCAGCCGTTTGAAAGTCATCAATGTCAACCAGGGACAAAATTGAGCAAATACTTCAAGTCGTTACAATTGTAATTACGAAAGAAAAATTCACAAGAGATGGAAAACGAAAGACTGTCAAGAAAACGATTAAAGTACCATTGAAAACGATTGTTGATGATTTGAGAAACGTTTTGAAAAAACCATATCATTATGTGAAGAAAGTGACTATGAATTTAAGTGACGAAAGTTTTAAGTGAGATTGGTTTTGTGGAAAGGCTTTCGACCAAAGTACGACGCCACCCACATTGCGTCCAACAACTTAAACCTACTGAACCTAGACCAGGAAAGACAACAACTACAACTAGAAAAACAACGACTCTAACATGTGCCGCCGTGAAACTGTAATCAAAGATAAAACATCTGACAGAATATACGGACACCAAAGATTTCCAAGAGTGATGTTAAAAAATTGAGACCTGATTGGAAACATCCTAAACAAGGTGTTGACTTCAAACGTGGAAAACACACAATTGTTGTCAAGATCATGAAAGGCACCAGACAGAAGAAACTCAAACAGGAACACAGCAGCCGGTTTGAAAGTCTCAATGTCATCCAGCGACAAGTTGAAGCAAATACTTTCAAGTCCGTTACAATTGTAATTACGAAAGAAAAATTCACAAGAGATGGATAAACGAAAGACTGCAAGAAAACGATTAAAGTACATTGAAAACGATTGTTGATGATTTAGAAAACGTTTTGAAAAAACCATATCATATGTTGTAAGAAAGTGACTATGAAGATTGAAGTGACGAAAGTTGTGTAAAGTGAAGATTGGTTGTTGAAGCCTGTGTCGACAAAGTACCGACGCCACCAACATTGCGTCCAAACCAACTAAACTACTGGAACTAGACCAGGAAGACAACAACTTACAACTAGAAGTAACAAACGACTCTGAAACATGTGCCGTAAACTGGTAATCAAAGATAAACATTGACAGAATTAACAGTGACACCAAGATTTCATTTCAAGTGATTTAAAAATTGAAGACTGATTGGAAACTCAACAATTGTGTGTTTCCACGTTTTGAAGTCAACACCTTGTTTAGGACGTTTCCAATCAGGTCTCATTTTTAACATCCACTCTTGGAAATCTTTGGTGTCACTGTAATTCCTGTCAATTGTTTATCTTTGATTACCAGTTTCACGGCACATGTTTCAGAGTCGTTTGTTCTTCTAGTTGTAGTTGTTGTCTTTCCTGGTCTAGTTCCAGTAGGTTTAGTTGTTGGACGCAATGTTGGTGGGCGTCGTACTTTGTCGACACAGCCTTTCACAACAATCTCACTTTTTAACACTTTCGTCACTTCAAATTTCATAAGTCACTTTCTTCACATAATGATATGGTTTTTTCAAAACGTTCTCAAATCATCAACAACGTGTTTCAATGGTACTTTTATCCGTTTTCTTGACAGTCTTTCGTTTTCCATCTCTTGTGAATTTTTCTTTTTCGTAATTAACAATTGTTAACGGACTTGAAAGTATTTGCTCAATTTGTCGCCTGGATTGACATTGATGACTTTCCAAACCGGCTGTGCTGTGATTCTGTTTGGTTCTTCTGTCTGGTGCCTTTCATGATCTGACAACAATTGTTGTGTTTTCCACGTTTGAAGTCAACACCTGTTAGGATGTTTCCATCAGCGTCTCAATTTTTTAACATCACTTCTTTGGAAATCTTTTAGGTGTCACTGTAATTCCTGTCAATTGTTTATCTTTGAATTACCAGTTTCACGGCACATTGGTTTCAGAGTCGTTGTTCTTCTAGTTGTAGTGTGTTGTCTTTCCTGGTCTAGTTTCCAGTGTTTAGTTGTGGGACGCAATGTTGGTGGCGTCGGTACTTGTCGCACCAGCTTTCACAAACCAATTACTTTAACAACTTTTCGTCACCAATTTCATGTCACTTTCTTCACATTAATGATTGGTTTTTTCCAAAACGTTTTCAAATCTCAACAATCGTTTTCAATGGTACTTTAATCGTTTTCTTGACAGTCTTTCGTTTCCATCTCTTGTGAATTTTTTCTTTCGTAATTACAATTGTAACGTGACTTGAAGTATTTGCTCCAATTGTCGCTGGATTGACATTGATGACTTTCAAACCGGCTGCTGTGATTCTGTTTGGTTTTCTTTCTGTCTGTGCCTTTCATGATCTTGACAACAATTGTGTGTTTTCCACGTTTGAAGTCAACACCTTGTTTAGATGTTTCCAATCAGGTCTCATTTTTTTAACATCACTTCTTGGAAATCTTTGGTGTCACTGTAATTCCTGTCAATTGTTTATCTTTGATTACCAGTTTCACGGCACATGGGTTTCAGAGTCGTTGTTCTTCTAGTTGGTAGTTGTTGTTCTTTCCCTGGTCTTAGTTCCAGTAGGTTTAGTTGTTGGACGCAATGTTGGTGGCGTCGGTACTTTGTCGACACAGCCTTTCACACCAATCTCACTTTAACAACTTTCGTCACCTTCAAATTTTCATGATCACTTTCTTCACATAATATATGGTTTTTTCAAAACGTTTTCAAATCATCAACAATCGTTCTTCATGTACTTAAATCGTTTTCTTGACAGTCTTTTCGTTTTCCATCTCTTGGTGAATTTTTCTTTCGTAATTACAATTGTAACGGAACTTGAAGTATTTGCTCATTTGTCGCCTGGATTACATTGATGACTTTCAAACCCGGCTGCTGTGATTCTGTTTGGTTCTTCTGTCTGGTGGCCTTTATGATCTTGACAAACAATGTGTGTTTTCCACGTTTGAAGTCAAACACCTTGTTTAGGGATGTTTCCAATCAGGTCTCAATTTTTTAACTCACTCTTGGAAATCTTTGGTTGTCCACTGGTAATTCCTGTCAAATTGTTTATCTTTGATTACCAGTTTCACGGCCACATGGTTTCGAAGTCGTTGTTCTTTCTAGTTGTAGTTGTTGTCTTTCCTGGTCTAGTTTCCAAGTAGGTTTAGTTGTTTGGACGCAATTTGTTGTGGCGTCGGTACTTTGGTCGACACAGCCCTTTTTCACAAACCAATCTCACTTACAACTTTCGTCACTTCAAATATTCCCTAGTCACTTTCTTCACATAATGATATGGTTTTTCAAAACGTTTCTCAATCATCAACAATCGTTTTTCAATTGGTACTTTAATCCGTTTTCTTGACAGTCTTTCGTTTCCATCTCTTGTGAATTTTTCTTTCGTAATACAGATTGTAACGGACTTAAAAGTATTTGCTCAATTTGGTCGCCTGGATTGACATTGATGACTTTCAAACCGGCTTGCTGTGATTCTGTTTGTTTCTTCTGTCTGGTGCCTTTCATGATTTGACAACATTGTGTGTTTTCACGTTTGAAGTCACAACCTTGTTTAGTTGTTTCAATCAGGTTCTCAATTTTTTAACATCCACTCTTTGGAAATCTTTGGTGTCACTGTAATTCCTGTCAATTGTTTACTTTGATTACCAGTTCACGGGCACATGGCTTTCAGAGTCGTTGTTCTTTCTATTGTAGTTGTTGTCTTTCCTGGTCTAGTTCCAGTGGTTTTAGTTGTTTGGACGCAATGTTTGGTGGCGTCGGGACTTTGTCGACACAGCCTTTCACAACAATCTCACTTTAACAACTTTCGTCACTTCAAATTTCATAGTCCACTTTCTTCACATAATGAATATGGTTTTTTCAAACGTTTCTCCAAATCATCAACAATCGTTTCAATGGGTACTTTAATCGTTTTCTTGACAGTCTTTCGTTTTCCATCTCTTTGTGAATTTTCTTTCGTAATTACAATTGTAACGGACTGTGAAGTATTTGCTCAATTTGTCGCCTGGATTGACATTGATGACTTTCAAACGGCTGCTGTGATTCTGTTTGGTTTCTTCTGTTTCTGGTTGCCTTTCATGATCTGGACAACAATTGTGTGTTTTCCACGTTTGAAGTCAACACCTTGTTTAGGATGTTTCCAATCAGGTTCTCAATTTTTTAACATCACTCTTTGGAAATCTTTGGTGTGTCACTGTAATTTCTGTCAATTGTTTATCTGATTACCAGTTTCACGGCACATGGTTTCAGAGTCGTTGTTCTTCTAGTTGTAGTGTTGTCTTCCTGGTCTAGTTCCAGTAGGTTTAGTTGTTGGACGCAATGTTGGTGGCGTCGGTACTTTGTCGACACAGCCTTTCACAACCAATCTCACTTTAACAACTTTCGTCACTTCAATTTTCATAGTCACTTTCTTCACATAATGATATTGGTTTTTTCAAAACGTTTCTCAAATCATCAACAATCGTTTCAATGGTACTTTAATCGTTTTCTTGACAGTCTTTCGTTTTCCATTCTTGTGAATTTTCTTTCGTAATTACAATTGTAACGGACTTGAAGTATTTGCCTCAATTGTCGCCGGATTGACATGGATGACTTTCAAACCGGCTGGCTTGTGATTCTGTTTGGTTTCTTTCTGTCTGGTGCCTTTCATGATCTTGACAACAATTGTGTGTTTTCCACGTTTGAAGTCAACACCTTGTTTAGGATGTTTCCAATCAGGTCTCAATTTTTAACATCACTCTTGGAAATTCTTTGTGTCACTGTAATTCCTGTCAATGTTTATCTTTGATTACCAGTTTCACGGCACATGGTTTCAGAGTCGTTGTCTTCTAGTTGTAGTTGTTGTCTTTCCTGGTTCTAGTTCCAGTAGTTTAGTTGTTGGACGCAATGTTTGGTGGCGTCGGTACTTTGTCGAACACAGCCTTTCACACCAATCTCACTTTAACACTTTCGTCACTTCAAATTTCATAGTCACTTCTTCACATAATGATATGGTTTTTTCAAAACGTTTCTCAATCTCAACAATCGTTTCAATGTACTTTATCGTTTTCTTGCAGTCTTTCGTTTTCCATCTCTTGTGAATTTTTCTTTCGTAATTACAATTTGTAACGGACTTGAAGTATTTGCTCAATTTGTCGCCTGGTTGACATTGATGACTTTCCAACCGCTGCTGTGATTCTTGTTTGGTTCTTCTGTCTGGTGCCTTTATGATCTGACAACAATTGTTTGTTTTTCCACGTTTGAAGTCAACACCTGTTTAGGATGTTCCAATCAGGTCTTCAATTTTTTAACATCACTCTTGGAAATCTTTGGTGTCACTGTAATTCCTGTCAATTGTTTATCTTTGATTACCAGTTTCACGCACATGGTTTCAGAGTCGTTGTTCTTCTTGTTGTTTTGTCTTTCCTGGTCTAGTTCCAGTGAGTTTAGTTGTTGGGACGCAATGTTGGTGGCGCGTACTTTGGTCGACACAGCCTTTCACAACCCATCTCCTTTAACACTTTCGTCACTCAAATTCATAGTCACTTTCTTCACATAATGATTGGTTTTTCAAAACGTTTTCTCAAATCATCAACAATCGTTTTCAATGGTACTTTAATCGTTTTCTTGACAGTCTTTCTTTTCCATCTCTTGTGAATTTTCTTTCGTAATTACAATTGTAACGGACTTGAAGTATTGCTCAATTTGTCGCCTGGATTGACATTGATGACTTTCAACCGGCTGCTGTGATTCTGTTTGTTTCTTCTGCTGTGCCTTTATTGATCTGACAACAATTGTGTGTTTTCCACGTTTGAAGTCAACACCTTGTTTAGGATGTTTCCAATCAGGTCTCAATTTTTTAACATCACTCTTGAAATCTTTGGTGTCACTGTAATTCCTGTCAATTGTTTATCTTGATTACCAGTTTCACGGCACATGGTTTCAGAGTCGTTGTTCTTCTAGTTGTAGTTGTTTTCTTTCCTGGTCTAGTTCCAGTAGGTTTAGTTGTTGGACGCAATGTTGGTGCGTTCGGTACTTTGTCGACACAGGCCTTTCACAACCAATCTCACTTTAACAACTTTCGTCACTTCAAATTTCATAGTCACTTTCTTCCACATATGATATGGTTTTTTCAAAACGTTTCTCAAATCATCAACAATCGTTTTCATGGTACTTTAATCGTTTTCTTGACAGTCTTTCGTTTTCCATCTCTTGTGAATTTTCTTTCGTAATTACAATTGTAACGACTTGAAGGTATTTGCTCAATTTGTCGCCTGGATTACATTGATGACTTTCAAACCGGCTGCTGTGATTCTGTTTGGTTTTCTTCTGTCTGGTGCCTTTATGATCTTGACAACAATTGTGTGTTTTCCACGTTTGAAGTCAACACCTTGTTTAAGGATGTTTCCAATCAGGTCTCAATTTTTTAACATCACTCTGGAAATCTTTGGTGTCACTGTAATTCCTGTCAATTGTTTATCTTTGATTACCAGTTTCACGGCACATGGTTTCAGAGTCGTTGTTCTTCTAGTTGTAGTTGTTGTCTTTCCTGGTCTAGTTCCAGTAGGTTTAGTTGTTGGACGCAATGTTGTGTGCGTCGTCTTTGTCGACACAGCCTTTCACAACCAATCTCACTTTTAACAACTTTCGTCACTTCAAATTTCATAGTCACTTTTCTCACATATGATATGGTTTTTCAAAACGTTTCTCAAATCATCAACAATCGTTTTCAATGGTACTTTAATCGTTTTCTTGACAGTCTTTCGTTTTCCATCTCTTGTGAATTTTTCTTTCGTAATTACAATTGTAACGGACTTGAAGTATTTGCTCAATTGTCGCCTGGATGACATTGATGACTTCAAAACCGGCTGCTGTGATTCTGTTTGGTTTCTTCTGTCTGGTGCCTTCATGATTCTTGACAACAATTGTGTGTTTTCCACGTTTGAGTCAACACCTGTTTAGGATGTTCCAATCAGGTCTCAATTTTTTAACATCACTCTTGGAAAATCTTTGGTGTTCACTGTAATTCCTGTCAATTGTTTATCTTTGATTACCAGTTTCACGGCACATGGTTTCAGAGTCGTTGTTCTTCTTAGTGTAGTTGTTGTCTTTCCTGGTCTAGTTCCAGTATGGTTAGTTGTTGGACGCAGTTTGGTGGCGTCGTACTTTGTCGACACAGCCTTTCACAACCAAATCTCACTTTAACAACTTTCGTCACTTCAAATTTCATGTCACTTTCTTCACATAATGATATGGTTTTTTCAAAACGTTTCTTCAAATCATCAACAATCGTTTTCAATGTACTTTAATCGTTTTCTTGACAGTCTTTCGTTTTCCATCCTTGTGAATTTTTCTTTCGTAATTACAATTTAACGGACTTGAAGTATTGCTTCAATTTGTCGCTGGGATTGACATTGATGACTTTCAAACCGGCTTGCTGTGATTCTGTTTGGTTTCTTCTGTCTGGTGCCTTCATGATCTTGGACAACAATTGTGTGTTTTCACGTTTTGAAGTCAACACCTTGTTTAGATGTTTCAATCAGGTCTCAATTTTTTAACATCACTCTTGGAAATCTTTGGTGTCAACTGTAATTCCTGTCAATTGTTTATCTTTGATTACCAGTTCACGGCACATGTTTCAGAGTCGTTGTTCTTCTAGTTGTAGTTGTTGTCTTTCCTGGTTCTAGTTCCAGTTAGGTTTAGTTGTTGGACGCAATGTTGGTGGCGTCGGTACTTTGTCGACACAGCTTTCACAACCAATCACTTTACAACTTTCGTCACTTCAAATTCATAGTCACTTTCTTCACATAATGATTGGTTTTTTCAAAACGTTTCTCAATCATCAACAATCGTTTCAATGGTACTTTAATCGTTTTCTTGACAGTCTTTTCGTTTTCCATCTCTTGTGAATTTTTTCTTTCGTAATTACAATTGTAACGGACTTGAAGTATTTGCTCAATTTTGCGCCTGGATTGACATTGATGACTTTCAAACCGGCTGCTGTGATTCTGTTTGGTTTCTTTCTGTCTGGTGCCTTTCATGATCTTGACAACAATTGTGTGTTTTCCACGTTTGAAGTCAACACCTTGTTTAGGATGTTTCCAATCAGGTTTCCAATTTTTAACATCACTCTTGGAAATCTTGGTGTCACTGTATTCCTGTCAATTGTTTATCTTTGATTACCAGTTTCACGGCACATGGTTTCAGAGTCGTGTTCTTCTAGTTGTTAGTTGTTGTCTTTCCTGGTCTAGTTCCAGTAGGTTTAGTTGTTGGACGCAATGTTGGTGGCGTCGGTACTTTGTCGACACAGCCTTTCACAACCAATCTCACTTTGACAACTTCGTCACTTCAAAATTTCATTAGTCACTTCTTCACATAATGATATGGTTTTTCAAAACGTTTCTCAAAATCATCAACAATCGTTTTCAATGGTACTTAATCGTTTTTCTTGACAGTCTTTCGTTTTCCATCTCTTGTGAATTTTTCTTTCGTAATTACAATTGTTAACGGACTTGAAGTATTTTGCTCAATTTGTCGCTGGATTGACATGATGACTTTCAAACCGGCTGCTGTGATTCTGTTTGGTTTCTTCTGTCTGGTGCCTTTCATGATCTTGACAACAATTGTGTGTTTTCCACGTTTGAAGTCAAACACCTTGTTTAGGATGTTTCCAATTCAGGTCTCAATTTTTTAACATCACTCTTGGAAATCTTTGGTGTCACTGTAATTCCTGTCAATTGTTTATCTTTGATTACCAGTTTCACGGCACATGGTTTCAGAGTCGTTGTTTCTTCTAGTTGTAGTTGTTTCTTTCCTGGTCTAGTTCAGTAGGTTTAGTTGTTGGACGCATGTTGTGGCGTCGTACTTGTCACACAGCCTTTCACAACCAATCTCACTTAACAACTTTCGTCACTTCAAATTTCATAGTCACTTTCTTCACATAATGATATGGTTTTTCAAAACGTTTCTCAAATTCATCAACAATCGTTTTCAATGGTACTTTAATCGTTTCTTGACAGTCTTTCGTTTTCCATTCTCTTGTGAATTTTCTTTCGTAATTACATGTAACGGACTTGAAGTATTTGCTCAATTTGTTCGCCTGGATTGACATTGATGACTTTCAAACCGGCTGCTGTGATTCTGTTTGGTTTCTTCTGTCTGTGTGCCTTTATGATCTTGACAACAATTGTGTGTTTTCCACGTTTGAAGTCAACACCTTGTTTAGGATGTTTCCAATCAGTCTCAATTTTTTAACATCACTCTTGGAAATCTTTGGTGTCACTGTATTCCTGTCAATTGTTTATCTTTGATTACCAGTTTCACGGCACATGGTTTCAGAGTCGTTGTTCTTCTAGTTGTAGTTGTTGTCTTTCCTGGTCTAGTTCAGTAGGTTTAGTTGTTTGGACGCAATGTTGTGGGCGTCGGTACTTTGTCGACACAGCTTTCACAACCAATCTCACTTTAAAACTTTCGTCACTTCAAATTTCATAGTCACTTTCTTCACATAATTGATATGGTTTTTTCAAAACGTTTCTCAAATCTCAACAATCGTTTTCAATGTACTTTAATCGTTTTCTGACAGTCTTTCGTTTTCTCCTCTCTTGTGAATTTTTCTTTCGTAATTACAATTGTAACGGACTTGAAGTATTTGCTCAATTTGTCGCCTGGATTGACATTGATGACTTTCCAACCGGCTGCTGTGATTCTGTTTGGTTTCTTTGTCTGGTCCTTTCATGATCTGACAACAATTGTGTGTTTTCCACGTTTGAAGTCAACACACCTTGTTTAGGATGTTTCCAATCAGTCTCAATTTTTAACATCACTCTTGGAAATCTTGGTGTCACTGTAATTCCTGTCAATTGTTTACTTGATTACCAGTTCACGGCACATGGTTCAGAGTCGTTGTTCTTCTAGTTGTAGTTGTTGTCTTTCCTGGTCTAGTTCCAGTAGGTTTATTGTTGGACGCAATGTTGGTGGCGTCGGTACTTTGTCGACACAGCCTTTCACAACCAATCTCACTTTACAACTTTCGTCACTTCAAATTTCATAGTCACTTTCTTCACATAATGATTGGTTTTTTCAAAACGTTTCTCAAATCGATCAACATCGTTTTCAATGGTACTTTAATCGTTTTCTTGACAGTCTTCGTTTTCCATCTCTTGTGAATTTTCTTTCGTAATTACAATTGTAACGGACTTGAAGATATTTGCTCAATTTGTCGCCTGGATTGACATTGATGACTTTCAACCGGCTGCTGTGATTCTGTTTGGTTTCTTCTGTCTGGTGCCTTTATGATCTGACAACAATGTGTGTTTCCACGTTTGAAGTCAACACCTTGTTAGGATGTTCCAATCAGGTCTCAATTTTTTAACATCACTCTTGGAAATCTTTTGGTGTCACTGTAATTCCTGTCAATTGTTTATCTTTGATTACCAGTTTCACGGCACATGGTTTCAGAGTCGTTGTTCTTCTAGTTGTAGTTGTTGTCTTTCTGGTCTAGTTCCAGTAGGTTTAGTTGTTGGACGCAATGTTGGTGGCGTCGGTACTTTGTCGACACAGCCTTTCACAACCAATTCACTTTAACAACTTTCGTCACTTCAAATTTCATAGTCACTTTCTTCACATAATGATATGGTTTTTTCAAAACGTTTCTCAAAATCATCAACAATCGTTTTCAATGGTACTTTAATCCGTTTTCTTGACAGTCTTTCGTTTTCCATCTCTTGTGAATTTTTCTTCGTAATTTACAATTGTAACGGACTTGAAGTATTTGCTCAATTTGTCGCCTGGATTGACATGATGACTTTCAAACCGGCTGCTGTGATTCTGTTTGGTTTCTTCTGTCTGGTGCCTTTCATGATCTTACAACAATTGTGTGTTTTCCACAGTTTGAAGTCAACACCTTGTTTAGGATGTTTCAATCAGGTCTCAATTTTTTAACATCACTCTGAAATCTTGGTGTCACTGTAATTCTGTCAATTGTTTTATCTTTGATTACCAGTTCACGGCACATGGTTTCAGAGTCGTTGTTCTTCTAGTTGTAGTTGTTGTCTTTCCTGTCTAGTTCCAGTGGTTAGTTGTTGGGACGCCAATTTGGTTGGCGTCGTTACTTTGTCGACACAGCCTTTCACAACCAATCTCACTTTAACACTTTCGTCACTTCAAATTTCATAGTCACTTTCTTCACATAATGATATGGTTTTTTCAAAACGTTTCTCAAAATCATCAACAATCGTTTTCAATGGTACTTAATCGTTTTCTTGACAGTCTTTCGTTTTCCCATCTCTTGTGAATTTTTTTCGTAATTACAATTGTACGGACTTGAAGTATTGCTCAATTTGTCGCTGGATTGACATTGATGACTTTCAACCGGCTGCTGTGATTCTGTTTGGTTCTTCTGTTCTGGTGCCTTGATGATATTGACAACAATTGTGTGTTTCCACGTTTAGTCAACACCTTGTTTAGGATGTTTCCAATCCAGGTCTCAATTTTTTTAACATCACTCTTGGAAATCTTTTGGTGTCACTGTAATTCCTGTTCAATTGTTTATCTTTGATTACCAGTTTCACGGCACATGGTTTTCAGAGTCGTTGTTCTTCTAGTTGTGTTGTTGTCTTCCTGGTCTAGTTCCAGTAGGTTAGTTGTTGGACGCATGTTGGTGGCGTCGGTACTTTGTCGACACAGCCTTTCACAACCAATCTCCTTTAACAACTTTTCTCACTTCAAATTTCATAGTCACTTTCTTCACATAATGATATGGTTTTTCAAAACGTTTCTCAAATCATCAAACAATCGTTTCAATGTACTTAATCGTTTTTCTTGACAGTCTTTCGTTTTCCATCTCTTGTGAATTTTTCTTTCGTAATTACAATTGTAACGGACTTGAAGTATTGCTCAATTTGTCGCCTGGGATGACATTGATGACTTTTAACGGCTGCTGTGATTCTGTTTGGTTTCTTCTGTCTGGTGCCTTTCATGATCTTGACAACAATTGTGTGTTTCCACGTTTGAAGTCAACACCTTGTTTAGGATGTTTCCAATCAGGTCTCAATTTTTAACATCACTCTTGGAAATCTTTGTGTCACTGTAATTCCTGTCAATTGTTTATCTTTGATTACCAGTTTCACGGCACATGGTTTCAGAGTCGTTGTTCTTCTAGTTGTAGTTGTTGTCTTTCCTGGTCTTAGTTCCAGTTAGGTTAGTTGTTGGACGCAATGTTGGTGGGCGTCGGTACTTTGTCAGACACAGCCTTTCACAACCAATCTCACTTAACAACTTTCGTCACTTCAAATTTCATAGTCACTTTCTTCACATATTGAATTGGTTTTTTCAAAAACGTTTCTTCAATCATCAACAATCGTTTTCAATGGTACTTTAATCGTTTTCTGACAGTCTTTCGTTTTCCATCTCTTGTGAATTTTTCTTTCGTAATTACAATTGTAACGACTTGAGTATTTGCTCAATTTTGTCGCCTGGATTGACATTGATGACTTTCAAACCGGGCTGCTGTGATTCTGTTTGGTTTCTTCTGTCTGGTGCCTTTATGATCTTGACAACAATTGTGTGTTTTCCACGTTTGAAGTCAACACCTTGTTAGGGATGTTTCCAATCAGGTCTCAATTTTTTTACATCTCTTGGAAATCTTTGGTGTCACTGTAATTCCTGTCAATTGTTTATCTTTGATTACCAGTTTCACGGCACATGGTTTCAGAGTCGTGTTCTTCTAGTTGTAGTTGTGTCTTTCTGGTCTAGTTCCAGTAGGTTTAGTTGTTGGACGCAATGTTGGTGGCGTCGGTACTTTGTCGACACAGCCTTTCACAACCAATCTCACTTTTACAACTTTCGTCACTTCAAATTTCATAGTCACTTTCTTCACATAATGATATGGTTTTTCAAAACGTTTTCTCAAATCATCACAATCGTTTCAAATGGTACTTTAATCGTTTTCTTGACAGTCTTTCGTTTTCCATCTCTTGTGAATTTTTCTTTCGTAATTTCATTGTACGGACTGAAGTATTTGCTCAATTTGTCGCCTGGATTGGCATGATGGACTTCAAACGGCTGCTTGTGATTCTGTTTGGTTCTTTCGTCTGTGCCTTTCATGATTCTTGACAACAATTGTGTGTTTTCCACGTTTGAAGTCAACACCTTGTTTAGGATGTTTCCAATCAGGTCTCAATTTTTTAACATCACTCTTGGAAATCTTTGGTGTCACTGTAATTCCTGTCAATTGTTTATCTTTGATTACCAGTTTCACGGCACATGGTTCAGAGTCGTTGTTCTTCTAGTTGTAGTTGTTGTCTTTCCTGGTCTAGTTCCAGTAGGTTTAGTTGTTGGACGCAATGTTGGTGGCGTCGGTACTTTGTCGACACAGCCTTTCACAACCAATTATTTTAACAACTTTCGTCACTTCAATTTCATGTCACTTTCTTCACATAATGATATGGTTTTTCAAAAACGTTTCTCAAATCATTCAACAATCGTTTTCAATGGTACTTTAATCGTTTTCTTGACAGTCTTCGTTTTCCATCTCTTGTGAATTTTTCTTTCGTAATTACAATTGTAACGGACTTGAAGTATTTGCTCAATTTGTCGCCTGGATTGACATTGATGACTTTCAAACGGCTGCTGTGATTCTGTTTGTTTCTTCTGTCTGGTGCCTTTATGATCTTGACAACAATTGTGTGTTTTCCACGTTTGAAGTCAACACCTTGTTTAGGATGTTTCCAATCAGGTCTCAATTTTTAACATCACTCTTGGAAATCTTGTGTCACTGTAATTCCTGTCAATTGTTTATCTTTGATTACCAGTTTCACGGCACATGGTTTCAGAGTCGTTTTCTTCTAGTTGTTGTTGTTGTCTTTCCTGGTCTAGTTCCAGTAGGTTTAGTTGTTGGACGCAATGTTGGTGGCGTCGTACTTTGTCACACAGCCTTTCACAACCAATCTCACTTTAACAACTTTCGTCACTTCAAATTTCATAGTCACTTTCTTCACATAATGATATGGTTTTTTCAAAAACGTTTTCAAATCATCAACAATCGTTTCAATGGTACTTTAAATCGTTTTCTTGACAGTCTTTCTTTCCATCTCTTGTGAATTTTTCTTTCGTAATTACAATTGTAACGGACTTGAAGTATTTGCTCAATTTGTCGCCTGGATTGACATTGATGACTTCAAACCGGCTGCTGTGATCTGTTTGGTTTCTTCTGTCTGGTGCCTTTATGATCTGACAACAATTGTGTGTTTTCCACGTTTGAGTCAACACTTGTTTAGGATGTTTCCAATCAGGTCTCAATTTTTTAACCATCACTCTTGGAAATCTTTGGTGTCACTGTAATTCCTGTCAATTGTTTATCTTTGATTACCAGTTTTCACGGCACATGGTCAGAGTCGTTGTTCTTCTAGTTGTAGTTGTTGTTCTTCCTGTCTAGTTCCAGTAGGTTTAGTTGTTGGACGCAATGTTGGTGGCGTCGGTACTTTGTCGAACACAGCCTTTCACAACCAATCTCACTTTAACAACTTTCGTCACTTCAAATTTCATAGTCACTTTCTTCACATAATGATATGGTTTCAAAACGTTTTCTCAAATCGTCAACAATCGTTTTCAATGGTACTTTAATCGTTTTCTTGACAGTCTTTCGTTTTCCATTCTCTTGTGGAATTTTTCTTTCGTAATTACAATTGTAACGGACTTGAAGTATTTGCTCAATTTGTCGCCTGGATTGACATTGATGACTTTCAAACCGCTGCTGTGATTCTGTTTGGTTTCTTCTGTCTTTGGTGCCTTTCATGATCTTGACAACAATTGTGTGTTTTCCACGTTTGAAGTCAACACCTTGTTTAGGATGTTTCCAATCAGTCTCAATTTTTTAAACATCACTCTTGAAATCTTTGTGTCACTGTAATTCCTGTCAATTGTTTATCTTTGATACCAGTTTCACGGCACATGGTTTCAGAGTCGTTGTTCTTCTAGTTGAGTTGTTGTCTTTCTGGCTAGTTCCAGTAGGTTTAGTTGTTGGACGCAATGTTGGTGGCCGTCGGTTACTTTGTCGACACAGCCTTTCACAACCAATCTCACTTTAACAACTTTCGTCACTTCAAATTTCATAGTCACTTTCTTCACATAATGATATGGTTTTTCAAACGTTTCTCAAATCATCAACAATCGTTTTCAATGGTACTTTAATCGTTTTCTTGACAGTCTTTCGTTTTCCATCTCTTGTGAATTTCTTTCGTAATTACAATTGTAACGGACTTTGAAGTATTTGCTCAATTTGTCGCCTGGATTGACATTGATGACTTTCAAACCGGCTGCTGTGATTCTGTTTGGTTTCTTCTGTCTGGTGCCTTTATGATCTTGGACAACAATTGTGTTGTTTTCCCACGTTTTGAAGTCAACACCTTGTTTAGGATGTTTCCAATCAGGTCTCAATTTTTTAACATCACTCTTGGAATCTTTGGTGTCACTGTAATTCCTGTCAATGTTTATCTTTGATTACCAGTTTCACGGCACATGGTT
This sequence comes from Schmidtea mediterranea, assembly GCA_022537955.1. NCBI lineage: Eukaryota > Metazoa > Platyhelminthes > Tricladida > Dugesiidae > Schmidtea > Schmidtea mediterranea. The sequence continues at coordinate 115,373,395 of CM039679.1, forward strand.
TCAGAGTCGTTGTTCTTCTAGTTGTAGTAGTTGTTGTCTTTCCTGTCTAGTTCCAGTAGGTTTAGTTGTTGGACGCAATGTTGGTTGGCGTCGGTACTTTGTCGACACAGCCTTTCACAACCAATCTCACTTTAACAACTTTCGTCACTTCAAATTTCATAGTCACTTTTTCAATATGATATGGTTTTCAAAACGTTTCTCAAATCATCAAACATCGTTTTCATGGTACTTTAATCGTTTTCTTGACAGTCTTTCGTTTTCCATCTCTGTGAATTTTCTTTCTTAATTACAATTGTAACGGACTTGAAGTATTTGCTCAATTTGTCGCCTGGATTGACATTGATGACTTTCAAACCGGCTGCTGTGATTCTGTTTGGTTTCTTTCTGTCTGTGCCTTTCATGTCTTGACAACAATTGTGTGTTTTCCACGTTGAAGTCAACACCTTGTTAGGATGTTTCCAATCAGGGTCTCAATTTTTTAACATCACTCTTGGAAATCTTTGTTGTCACTGTAATCCTGTCAATTGTTTATCTTTGATTACCAGTTTCACGGCACATGGTTCAGAGTCGTTGTTCTTCTAGTTGTAGTTGTTGTCTTTTTCCTGGTCTAGTTCCAGTAGTTTAGTTGTTGGACGCAATGTTGGTGGCGTCGGTACTTTGTCGACACAGCCTTTCACAACCAATCTCACTTAACAACTTTCGTCACTTCAAATTTCATAGTCACTTTCTTCACATAATGATATGGTTTTTTCAAAACGTTTCTCAAATCATCAAAACAATCGTTTTCAATGGTACTTTAATCGTTTTCTTGACAGTCTCTTTCGTTTTCCATCTCTTGTGAATTTTTCTTTCGTAATTACAATTGTAACGGACTTGAAGTATTTGCTCAATTTGTCGCCTGGATTGACATTGATGACTTTCAAACCGGCTGCTGTGATTCTGTTTTGGTTTTTCTGTCTGTGCCTTTCATGATCTTGACAACAATTGTGTGTTTTCCACGTTTGAAGTCAACACCTTGTTTAGGATGTTTCCAATCAGGTCTCAATTTTTAACATCACTCTTGGAAATCTTTGGTGTCACTGTAATTCCTGTCAATTGTTTATCTTAGATTACCAGTTTCACGGCACATGGTTTCAGAGTCGTGTTCTTCTAGTTGTAGTTGTTGTCTTTCCTGGTCTAGTTCCAGTAGGTTTAGTTGTTGGACGCAATGTTTGGTGCGTCGGTACTTGTCGACACAGCCTTTCACAACCAATCTCACTTTAACAACTTTCGTCACTTCAAATTTCATAGTCACTTCTTCACATAATGATATGGTTTCAAAACGTTTCTTCAAATCATCAACAATCGTTTTCAATGGTACTTTATCGTTTTCTTGACAGTCTTTCGTTTTCCATCTCTTGTGAATTTTTCTTTTCGTAATTACAATTGTACGGACTTGAAGTATTTGCTAATTTGTCGCCTGTTGACATTGATGGACTTTCAAACCGGCTGCTGTGATTCTGTTTGGTTTCTTCTGTTCTGGTGCCTTTCATGATCTTGACAACAATTGTGTGTTTTCCACGTTTGAAGTCAACACCTTGTTTAGGATGTTTCCAATCAGGTCTCAATTTTTTAACATCATCTTGGAAATCTTTGGTTCACTGTAATTCCTGTCAATGTTTATCTCTGATTACCAGTTTCACGGCACATGTTCAGAGTCGTTGTTTCTCTAGTTGTAGTTGTTGTCTTTCCTGGTCTGTTCCAGTGGTTTAGTTGTTGGACGCAATGTGTGGTGCGTCGGTACTTTGTCGACACAGCCTTTCACAACCAATTCTCACTTTAACAACTTTTCGTTCACTTCAAATTCATAGTCACTTTCTTCACATAATGATATGTTTTTCTTCAAAACGTTTCTCAAATCATCACAATCGTTTTCAATGGTACTTATCGTTTTCTTACAGTCTTTCGTTTCATTCTCTTGTGAATTTTTCTTTCGTAATTACAATTGTAACGGACTTGAGTATTTGCTCAATTTGTCGCCTGGATTGACATTGATGACTTTCAACCGGCTGCTGTGATTCTGTTTGGTTTCTTCTGTCTGGTGCCTTTCATGATCTTGACAAACAATTGTGTGTTTTCCACGTTTGAAGTCAACACCTTGTTTAGGATGTTTCAATCAGGTCTCAATTTTTTAACATCACTCTTGGAAATCTTTTGGTGTCACTGATCCTGTCAATTGTTTATCTTTGATTACCAGTTTCACGGCACATGGTTTCAGAGTCGTTGTTCTTCTAGTTAGTTGTTGTCTTTCCTGGTCTAGTTCCAGTAGGTTTAGTTGTTGACGCAATTGGTGGCGTCGGTACTTTGTCGACACAGCCTTTCACAACCAATCTCACTTTAACAACTTTCCGTCACTTCAAATTTCATAGTCACTTTCTTCACAAATGATATGGTTTTTTTTTCAAAACGTTTCTCAAATCATTCAACAATCGTTTTCATGGTACTTTAATTCGTTTTCTGACAGTCTTTCGTTTTCCATCTCTTGTGAATTTTTTTTCGTAATTTACAATTGTAACGGACTTGAAGTATTTTGCTTCAATTTTGTCGCCTGGATTACATTATGACTTTCAACCGGCTGCTGTTGATTCTGTTTGGTTTCTTCTGTCTGGTGCCTTTCATGATCTTGACAAACATTGTGTGTTTTCCACGTTTGAGTCAACACCTTGTTTAGGATGTTTCCAATCAGGTCTCAATTTTTTAACATCACTCTTGGAAATCTTGGTGTCACTGTAATTCCTGTCAATTGTTTTATCTTTGATTACCAGTTTCACGGCCACATGGTTTCAGAGTCGTTGTTCTTTCTAGTTGTAGTTGTTGTCTTTCCTGGTCTAGTTCCAGTAGGTTTAGTTGTTGGACGCAATGTTGGTGGCGTGGTACTTTGTCGACACGCCTTTCACAACCAATCTCACTTAACAACTTTCGTCACTTCCAATTCATAGTCAACTTTCTTCACATAATTGATATGGTTTTTTCAAAACGTTTCTCAAATCATCAACAATCGTTTCAATGGTACTTTAATCGTTTCTTGACAGTCTTTCGTTTTCATCTCTTTGTGAATTTTTCTTTCGTAATACAATTGTAACGGACTTGAAGTATTTGCTCATTTGTCGCTGATTGACATTGATACTTTCAAAACCGGCTGCTGTGATTCTGTTGGTTTCTTCTGTCTGGTGCCTTTCATGATCTTGACAACAATTGTGTGTTTCCACGTTTGAAGTCAACACCTTGTTTAGGATGTTTCCAATCAGGTCTCAATTTTTTTAACATCCACTCTTGGGAAATCTTTGGTGTCACTGTAATTCCTGTCAATTGTTTATCTTTGATTACCAGTTTCACGGCACAGTGGTCAGAGTCGTTGTTCTTCTAGTTGTAGTTGTTGTCTTTCTGTCTAGTTCCAGTAGTTTAGTTGTTGGACGCATGTTGGGTGGCGTCGGTACTTTGTCGACACAGCCTTTCACAACAATCTCACTTTAACAACTTCGTCACTTCAAATTTCATAGTCACTTTCTTCACATAATGATATGGTTTTTTCAAAACGTTTCTCAAATCATCAACAATCGTTTCAATGGTTACTTTAATCGTTTTCTTGACAGTCTTTCGTTTTCCATCTCTTGTGAATTTTCTTCGTAATTACAATTGTAACGGACTTGAAGTATTTGCTCAATTTGTCGCCTGGATTGACATTGATGACTTTCAAACCGGCTGCTGTGATTCTGTTTGGTTCTTCTGTCTGTGCCTTCATGATCTTGGACAACAATGGTGTTTTCCATGTTTGAAGTACAACACTTTAGGAT